>CM028130.1:1641640000-1642195000 GCA_016271365.2 Neoceratodus forsteri | reverse complement strand
TATGATCGGATTTATCATTTAGAGTTTGGAGTGGAAGAATCTCCAGCTCTCACCCCTAATTAATATTAAAATTACATTTTTGTGTTTGTTAAACATAATAATCATCATGAATTTATTGAGATAATGTTTTTTAAAGGAACTAAGTTTCTGGAATGCTTTGCAGGACCAAGGAGGGTTTTATATTTAATTCTTTTCCCCACTTGCACCTGGCCCAAACTGAAGGGAAATTACCATATGTTTAGCAGCTACTATAGTCATGATAACACTTTTGAAATCTTAATCTAGTGCTTTCACACCCTCTGCACCACCAAATTGTTGCAACTGGATTAGTACCTATGCAGTGACTGCTACTTAAGTAAAAATTAACACCTAGTCGGGAAGTATTCATAGCCTGAGGCAAAGCTGAGTGCCATTAACCCTAACTGGGTATGAATCCACAGGAAATTCCACATTGTGATGGTATTATTGTAATTATACATTGGGAATTCTTTGTTCATGTTTTAGTTTAAACATTCAGTTTTTGAGCCCTGTCCATGCACACTGCAGTCGTGTTAGCTGTGATGGGATTTTCTAAGAGAGTAACACTTGGTATAGTAGCCGGTCAGGAAGCATTTTGTGCTAATTAATAATTAATGCGATATATAATCCATGTTTATACTATTGAGTAAAGTTTGCACCAGGAGTACATGCTGCATTATCGCCTATGTTGAAATAGCAGCGATTTATTGCTGCTGTGAATATCTGATACATCAAGCAGCATAAACTGGCATAATCAGCAGCCACAGCGGGTGGTCTGCTGGTACGGACAGAAGCCACTATGTCATCATATATGGTAATACAATCAGGAGCCACACAGAATGGCGTGAAAATCCAACATTCCCAAAGTATATGTGTCATGGGCTAGCCATGTGGACCATAACCCCCATCACTTTTCTCTTCACGTATTGCTGAGGACTGCTACAGAACCATGTTATGTGCCCTAGTGCTGAGTTTTACCACTTTACCAATTCTTATTATGTTTGCTTGCCCAAAGTGAACACATTGTTGTTACTGTAGAGGTGATATAGTTGTGTATTGTATAAGCCAATGTATGTAGAAATGCAAGAAGCTTGTCTCTCAAATGGCAGTGCTGGGAAGGCTGAGGATAAAAGTGTTCAACTGGCTGATGGGCATAATCTTCTTGTAGTTCAAAGGAGAGAGTCCCACCAATCACACTGGTTTTCTGCTGAGTAGCAAGCTAGCAGACATCATCAGACTTTCAAGATAAACATCAAACCTCACACTGTATGTGTGTGTGCCCCCTCCCTGAGGTCCACCCCTGGAGTTTGTATATATAGTTAGGTGGAGGACACAGCTCCCCCTCAAGGGGAGGCGTGGGGGTCACAGGACCCCACAAAAAGGGTGGCTGGTGACATTGGTAATTGGCACCATAGTGACCCAGTGCCCTAACATGGGCGCATTCTGACAGCTGAACCTTTCCCTTTTCCCCTACATACAGACAGAAAGTGTTCATTTGAAAGCACTAAACTGCCCTGGGTGGAGATATCCAGACTAGATCAGATTACTATAAGTTACTACTGGCTGCAATTTTCAAAGACACAAAGCACATTTTCTGGAGCTGGAAGGACACTACTTTCTTCAACTGTGAACTGTGTGAGAAATTCTATATTGCACTTGATATCTGCAACAAACGTGCACTTTTGCTTTAATTCTGTGGGAGGTGAAACTAACCACCCTTGGTAATTGCTTTTTATTCACATTTATTTAGTGTTTAACCAAGAAGGGGCTTGTAAACTCTGTTTATCTTGTTAGTAACTTCAGAAGGATTTAAATACTGCATTTGGGTAGGTCCTTGGAGGTAGCTAGATTGTCTACTTGGATTTGCTGACAGTTGAACTATTTTTAAATGAATTACAGTTGGCTGAGGAGTCGAAAAAGAAACTTGCAAACTCTGCTTATCTTGGAAGTAACCTCATAAGTGTTTGAATACTGCATTCTGGTTGTCCCTTGGGGGTAGCTGGATTGACTACTAGGATTTTGGGATAGAAACTATTTTTAAATAATTTACTGGTGCGTAGGAGTTTGTGATAGTTAAACTCTTTTTAACAGAGTTACTGGGGTTGAGTGGTCACAGAAAAACCTGCAGTGTGAAACAGGAAAAGACAGTCTTTCAAGCAACAGAGGGTGGTGGATCTAGGTTTACGTTTGTGTGTTACAACTCTTAAGATTTTCAGTGCAGGAAGAGTTTAAAGCACAGCTGACTTATTTTGGGGCTGACAGCTCTCGAGTACAAACCACCAGGCCTGTTTTGGGGCTGGGAAGGTTTACTGTGTCTGACTTGGATGTGTGGATTTTTCTCTGTTTGATTAGCAGGGTATTCTCTATCAAATTGTTGTGTAGGGCATCTTGCTGACAGGAAGGCACTCATTGCAGCAGTGGGTCAAAGCTTTTAGCTGATTGTTTTATGAGGGCACAGTTTAGGCCCAACCCTTCCCACCCTCACCCCACCCACCCCTGGAAATAGTTCCTTTATACCTGGGGTTCTAACATCATTTCCTCAAGAGTGCAAGGTGCATGTCACTGTCATATCCTCTCTAGCACACTGCACTGACAATATAAGCATACACACTGTATATTATAAATATGTATTTCTATATTACAAACCAATCACACAAAAAAAAAAAATGTGGGGAGTAGTGCAATGTAATGGCTGTGGGGCAGCAGTCTTCCGGGAGTCTTTCTGGAGGCTGAGATGCTGCCCTATTTGCAGACAACTCTCTGCCCTGAGGGAGGAAGTTGCCCGTCTTCAGGCTACACTGGACAGTAGTACGGGGACCTTCCCCTAGGCCACACTGGACAGTAGGAAGGGAACCTCCCCCATCCAGGGAGCACCACAGCCACCACCACTACCTCAGAGGTTGTGAAGAAAACACAGCAGTTGGACCACAGTGGGCTCAGGAAGGGTGAGGATGGTGGAACGGAGGCACACCCAGTCAGTTGTTCCACTCCACAATCCATACACCATTCTGGGGACATAGCTCCCTATGGATGCACCCACAGAGAGACTAAGGAGGCTGAGGACAGCTGTCACAGAGGAGGCCCACAGGAAGGAGGCAGAGGACACCACAAGGAAGCAGCTCCTGGTGGGGGACTCAATTAGGGGATAGAACTGGGAGGAGCTGGGAAAACTGAAGTAGGTGCCTGCCTGGTGCCATGGCTTGGAGGGACAGGAAGCGCATCCTCAGGATCACGACAACAGCTGCAAGGATTCTGAGCTGGACATAATTGTCCACCTAGGGACAAATGACTTGGCTCATCATGAGGTTAGAGCAGTGCAGGAGGACATTGCAGAGTTGGGGAGGGGCCTAAGACAAGTAGCACACACAGCCTCTCAGAGGTGCTGCCTGTCAAAGGCATGGGTGAGGCGAGGGTAATTGGCACCATGCAGTTTAATGAATGGTTGAAAAAATGGTGCGGAGCACAGGGGTTTGGCTTCATTGGGGACTGGGGTTCCACCTGGAGGGACACCAGCCTATACTGGCAGGATGGTCTGCATCTGTCCAGGAAGGGAACAAGTCTTTTGAGCAATCGGTTTAAATGCTTCATTGGCAAGCTTTTAAACTAGTCAAAGGGGGGAGGCACTGACAAGCAGCAGAAAAATCCCAGCCTCTCCCTACAAAACAGGGTACTAAATGAGAAAAAGACCAAGGTAGAACGGTCAGTGGGGGATGCTGCATCAGAAGGTAAAGCCATCAAAAAATGGAGAGCAATGAGTACCAATGCCCGTAGTCTAGGTAACAAGCTTCCTGAATTAGTGGCCTTGATGGAGGAGGAACATCTGGATATCGTGGCAGTCACAGAAACATGGTACACACAAAACCATGAATGGGACGTAAACATACCAGGATACACTATCTACAGGAGGGACAGGGAGGGTAAAAGAGGAGGAGGAGTAGCTCTTTACATAAGGGAAGGAATAAAAGCAACAGAACAAAAGGGTAAACAGGGAGGAGAAGAAGCACTGTGGGTAAATTTGGAGACAGGCAATGGCACCACAATCCGCACAGGGTTAGAACAGACCTCTTCCCAGGGGAGGAAATGGACAAGGAAATGATAGAAAGTATACTTAGAATGGCAGAAAAAGGGAGATATTGCTGATGGGTGATCTGAATATGCCAGATGTTAACTGGAGTGCAGTTGCAGCTGCCACTCGAAGAGTGCAGTTATTCTAGATGCCTACAGGGGCATGCTTGAGACAACTAGTACTGGAGCCCACTCGAGAGGGAGCAATATTAGACTTGATACTCTCAAATGGAGATGGAGAGAGGATCACAGATGTAGAAGTGGGTAGCCATCTGGGAACTAGCGACCATCGAACAGTATGGTTCACAATAAACACAGCAATAGAGTCAAGCCATACAAAGACAAAAGTACTGGACTTTAGGAGGGCTGACTTTGCCAAAATGGGTGAGTGCCTAAGGAACACACTAGCAAATGGGCAGGAAGGAGGGTGGAAGAACAATGGGAATAATAAAACTGCCATCACAGAGGTAACGAGCCTTGTGTGAAGCAAATAAACAAAACAAGATGATATAAGAAACCACTATGGTTCTCAAAGGAAGTGGCAGTGAAGGTTCAAGAGAAAAGAAAGCATTCAGGAAGTACAAGGAATCGCAGAAGGAGCAGGACAGAGAACTGTATCAGTTAAAGCAAAGGAGGCTGGGAAGGCAGTCAGAACAGCAAAGGCCCAAACCGAGGAAAAGATAGCCAACTCAGTTAAGAAGGGATAAAACCTTTTATAGGTACATCAGGGAGCGAAGGAAGACCAAGGGAGGGATAGTGAGGCTTAATAAAGGGGAGGAGGGTGGGCAGAGGGAGACTGTGAAAGGCAGAGATACTAAACAAATATTTTTGCTCAGTATTTACAAAGGAAGAGGGGAGGTACATAAAACAAACAGTAGTAACACTCTGGATACAGAAGTTGATACCGCCCATTTACAGAAGAAAGGGTTCTGAAAGAACTCTTAAAACTGAAGGTGGACAAAGCAATGGGGCCTGATGGGATTCATCCCAGAATTCTAAAAGAACTAAGGGTAGAACTAGTGACACCACTGACTACCCTTTTAACAAATCATGGAGGATGGGGTGGTACCCGAGGACTGGAGGAGGGCAGATGTGATTCCCCTTCACAAAAGTGGAGCAAGGCAGAAGCAGGAAACTATAGACCTGTTAGTTTAACCTCAGTGATAGGGAAAATGATGGAATCACTTCTAAAGGAAAGAATTGTCAGTATCTAGAGGCCAGAGGGCACAGGACCCTAGGCAGCATGGATTCACAGCAGGAAGGTCATGCCAGACGAATCTGATAGATTTCTTTGACTGGGTGACCAAAGTAGTAGATCAGGGAGGGGCTGTGGACATGGCCTACCTAGACTTTAGCAAGGCATTTGACACAGTCCCACACAAAAGATTAATATACAAGTTAGCCAGCCTGGGAGTGGGTCCCAAGATGACAGCCTGGGTAAAGAATTGGCTGGAGAATAGGACACAGAGAGGAATAGTAAATGGAGTCCACTCAGAAGAAAGGAGGGTTACTAGTGGGGTACCGCAGGGTTCAGTATTAGGACCGGTCCTCTTCAATGTCTTTATAAGTGACATTGCAGAAGGACTGGAAGGAAAAGTATGTCTCTTTGCAGATGACACTGAGATCTGCAACAGAGTTGATGCACAGGGTGGGGTGGGGTGGAAAGGATGAGAAGGGATTTGGCAAGGTTAGAGGAATGGTCAAATGTAAGGCAGCTTAGATTCAGTGCTAAGAAGTGCAAGGTAATGCACCTGGGAAACAAAACCCAGGGAAGAGTACACAATGGGAGGTGAGATACTAACAACAACAAAATGGAAAGGGACCTGGGGGTACATATCAGATGACCTAAAGATGGGCAAGCAATGTGAGAGGGCAGCAAGGAGGGCTGGGGGATACTGGGATGCATGGGAGAGGCATCACCAGTAGAAAACAGGAAGTTATTATCCTCTGTACAGACAGCTGGTCAGACCCCATCTGGAGTACTGTGTGCAGTTCTGGAGACCCAATCTCCGCAAAGACATAGACAGGATGGAAGCTGTCCAGAGGAGGGCAACTAAAATGTTGCAGGGTCTGCACCGGAAGACCTATGAAGAGAGATTTAAGGAGCTTAATATGTATAGCCTTGAGGAAAGGAGGGAGAGGGGGGACATGATAGAAACTTTCAAGTACCTCAAGAGAATCAACAAAGTCCAAGAGGGTAGCATCTTTCAAAAAGAGGTGCAAGAACAAGAGGCACAATTTGAAGATAGAGGGGGTGGCTCAGAGGTAATGTAAGGAGTATTTTTCACAGAGAGGTTGGGATGGTGGAGCAGGCCTTCGGAGGTTGTGGAGTCAAAATCAGTGGTGGAATTCAAGCATGCATGGGATAGTCATGAGGCAATTCTGGGGGTGGGGTAGGGAAGAAGTAGGCTGCTGGTTAACTAGGATCTGCAGCTTATCCAGTAGGTAGGGAAATGGGCAGACTGGGTGGGCCAAGCGGTCCTTATCTGCCGTCAAATTCTATGTTTCAATGTTTAAACAGGGCTGGGGGAAAAAAAAACCCATACAGAGTGCAAATATACAGTATTGGCTTCAAGTGTGTTAACAGCATCTCAGTAATTAACAGAAAACACCAGAAATAGTTTAAATTGCATATTGCTCACATTCCCTTTAAAGAGACTCTGATACCAGTTAGATAATTTTGAAAAAATGTGAGCATTACACACATTTCAGTTTATTGTTCAAATATATTTGCAATCCTTTTTTTTAAATATGGACTTTATCCTTCTGTCCCTCCCCGTCAGCTCCCTACTGCTGTTAAACCACTACCCCTTCACCCCACCTCCAGGACTTACCCCATCTACGTATTACATAGTTATGTGAGTGAGTGCCATGGATTGTGCTGGTGTGGTGCCTTTAGGGTTGCAGGATCATCCTGCAGACAGGGTCTCTTTTCTGCCCATTATTCCCTCCATGTCGTAGCCAGCAGTGTTCAATGGTGCACATGTAGACCGTGAGAATGGTGCATGCTTTTTTAACGCCTGCATCCCATTATCAATTCTGGTGATCACCACTGTGCCATCTGCCCTCCACTGGGTGGCAGCCAAACAGCAGTGCACACTGTCTCCCCACCTCGAAGGAGGAGATCTGTCATTGGATCCTAAATCCTTCTTTCCCCTACCAGCCCCCAAGTGACCCTGGTCCATTCTTGAACCCAGGTTGCCAGTGTGGTGGGGTAGGAGGCACCCAGTGCCTCAACCCTCCACATGAAGGGGCCCAGCTACAAGTTTACTGTAGCTCAGACTTTCTTAGACAGTGTTGTTTGTAGCCCTGAGGAAGGTTAAACCTACTAGCAACTATTTTGCAGTTCTTTGCTTTTACGCTCTGTAGCATTCAGCCAGAAGTATATTTTGTACAATTCTTTCCCCTTTTTCTTTATTACTGAAGGAAGTGACATAACAATAAGATTACTGTCCCTTGGACGTTATTAGCTTTGGCTGCTTGTCTACACATGACATCATAATGTCTGTTTCTGATATCATAATTATCTTCACAGCAACAGATTGGGATGGCAGAAACAGAACTGTGACAGCAGAAGTAGACGAGCAAGCAGAGCAAATAAGGCAGAGATCCTATTTCCATGCAAATATCCTTAGTAATAAATAAGGGTGACAATTACAACAAGCATTTGTCAATGCCGAATGTTTGCTTGCTGCCATTGGTAGTGTAGGAGTTAGAGAGATGCCTAATAGGAATGGCAGTGAAGTACTGAACTGAAGCCAACCCCACCACCACCCTGCAGAGACTGACAGGCACTGGGGTGTGCCTTTGGGTCGTTGGGCATAACGCCCATGCCATTTCACCACACCCTACCCTGCAGACACCAACAAGTGTCACGGTGTGCCTTGGAGTCTTTGGGCTTTATGCTCACCCCATTTTATAAGGAAATACAGTGAGATGGATACAGTATAGGAGAATGGGGTGAACTTTGGGGCCGATGAGTCCAAGGCACACCTTGATGCCTGTCACTGGCTGCAGGGTGTGGGTGGAATGGCATGAGCATTACAGGCGACAAATCCCAAGTCACACCCCTGATGCCTGTCAGTCTCTACAGGGTGGGGTGTTATGGTTGGAAACTCTAATGCCCTGGACGTTCATTGGTATTTTCACTCCAAATTTTAAACATGGGTTTTTTGTGACCTTCACCTCATGAACAGTGGCACTATCAGTTTGTTAGCCGTAAGTTGATTTTGCACAGCAACTACGCCATTTGGCAGCACAGGTGCAAAAACACACTTTGAACAGAACGTGAAAAATGACAGCTGTACTGTTCATGTGGAGGTGTAAAAAATGGCAATGGTGAAAATCTGGAGTGAAAATATAAAAAAATGGTGAAGTCACGAGTGTGCGTAGAAACTGCGCAATGCACAACCATAATGTAATTAGTTTGGGGATTTTTTTATAGCAGATTGTCAACACAGGCAATTTGGGACCTCCGCTCATGAACAGTGTCACAGTAATTTTCTTAATCTGTCCTGAACACTGATTTCCCACAGCGACCACACATTTCTGTGCTGGAAGTGCAAAAAACATATTTTGGCCAGGGTGTGAAAAATGACGGCTGTACTGTTCATAAGGAGGTGTGGAAAAATGCCACTGTTGAAAATCTGGACTGAAAATATTACAAATTCGTGAACTTACAGTATAAGGGTGTGTGGAAACTGCGCAATGCATGCTCATAACACAGTCATTTTATGGACTTTTGTCACCAAATTTTCAACATGGCCATTTTAAGACCTCTGCTCATGAACAGTGTCACTGTGATGTAACCCCCCTGTTACCCGGGGTAACTAGAACCCTAGTTAGATCTAGTGGCAGGCAGGGACAGGCAGCTAGTGAAACGCCAATTAAATGGATTTCACTATGTCTTGCTCTGTTTTCAGTCTCTGCTGAGCTGGGGCTATGACATCATTTAGAATTCTGCAGCAGCATAAGCCACAATGGAATGTTGCAGTTGGGAGTTAAATAGAACGTTGGGGAATTTCAAAGTCAGTCTAGAGTTGATCGTTGAAGTCAGCAGTCTAGCTTTTGTTTGCAGTCTGAAGTAGGCTCAAGAGAGAGAGAGAGAGAGAGAGAGAGAAGGATGTAGATCCTGTAGTAAAGTGGAGGGAGGGGGTGCCCTGCAGGGGTAGGCCCCTCTGCTCTCAGCTGCGACTCAGAGCTACCTTAGGGTGTGTGCTTCCACCATAAGAGAGGCACAAGGAACCAACTCCCAAGGGCAACCCCCTGGCCTGGGAAAAGGAAGAAGCTACCTGATGAAGAGTACTGGGGCACTACAGTTTTGTGGAATAGAGATTCATTCAGAGTTTTGGACGCCTGCAATGTGGAGGGTGATGAAGCTTTGATAAAAGGCCAGTGTCATTCACCAGAACAGTGAGTAAATAAGTCTCTGGGGCTGTGGGTCAGTCAGGATGCCAAGTCCAGGGCTTATGGAACAGTGAGATGTAATGACTGTTGTATGTGGGGGGTCTTCAAGGAAAAGACAGTTTCTGCATTACAAAGCCATGTACGGTCTGCACTATAGTAGCCAAGGAAGAGGCTTATGGAACATTGAGATGTAATGACTGTTGTATGTGGGGGAAGGGGTCTTCAGAGAAAGACAGTTACTGCATTACAAAGCCATGTACAGTCTGCACTACAGTAGTCAAGGATGTGTGTGTGTGTGTAAACAAAGGAATGGCCGGGTATGGGTCTATGGAACAAAAGGTGGGAGACCCCCCATCTGGTGTAACATGGCTCACCTCTACGGATTCGCTTTGAGACACCAGTCACCTTTCTGTCAGGTATTGGCCAGTACCTGAAGAGGGTGCCCAGATGCTGGGATGGAGTAGAGGGTGGTAGTGTGCCACTAGTTAAAGAGCCCATGACATATGGAAGTTTAGGATCCAAGAATGGATATGTGTTTGTGTCATCACCTTATCTGCATTACAAGGAGTGTAGCCCCATGGGCGTCCGTCTATGCATTTCATTCAGTGTTGTTGAATAAAGCCACACTTTAGAATCCCATCTCCCGTTATTGGACATTATGTTATTGCTTCTAGTCTCTGGATTACTTTGGGTGCCCCTGTGCAGAGTAGTCAAACCTAGTCACCATGCCGAGTGATACCTTTCTCCCCATGTTTCAACTTATAAAATGGAGGCAACACGTCATAGGACCCAGGCCCCTCAACCTGTTCACTAGCCATACAGGCAGGGGTAGTAGCCCACTCAGTTTAGCTCATTGGGGGTTACAGTGATTTTTTTTAATCTGTTCCAAACATTACTTTCGTACACCGACTGTGCCATTATGTGCTACATGCGCGAAAACACATTTTGGGCAAGATGTGAAAAATGACAGCTGCACTGCTCATAAGGAGGTGTGGTAAAATGGCAATGTTGAAAATCTGGAGTGAAAATAGTAAAAATTCTTGAAGTTATGAGCGTGCGTAGGAACTGCGCAATGCACACTCATAAAACGGTCATTTTTGGGAATTTTTTCCCCAAATTTTTAACATAGGGTTTTGGGGGGCCTACCTCATGAACTGTGATGCTGTCATTTCATTAATCTGTCCCAAAAGGTGGTTCCGCACAGTGACCACAAATCACCTTTAAGGGCTGAATAACAAAATGACAGTGGCTGAGTTCATGAGGTGGGGGTCCCAAGAACCCCATGTTGAACATTTGGTGAAAAAATTCCAAAAAATGGCCAAGATATGCACCAAAGTTGAAAAAAAAAACTATTTATGTCACTATACAGCTTACCGGCATTTCTTCAGTTCGCGGTTGGCTTCGAAGAGTGCAGACATGTTCCTGGTCCAACGAAGATCATCGTGCCAGCCTCTGGTGGTAAGTATGGGATGAGGGTGTACGGAGAGGTGGGGTATGCAGAGGGTGAGCGCGAGTTGGGGAAGGGGAAGAGAGTCAACGAGGGACCGTTTTCTTTTGTTCTAGGTGTTCTTTTTATTTTTTAAGATGACGTGGGGCTGTTACCATGCTGGGGTGGGCTCCCAGCATGGCACCTGCAAGTTTATTGGGGGGGCTAGTGGAGCCAGTGGGGGACTGGGCACTCTCATGGGCCACAGACTTCCGCCATGCTGGGGTGTGCTCCCAGCATGGCACCAGGAAGTTTGCTTTTGGGAGGGTGCAGTGGAGCCAATGGGGGATTGGGCACCTCACTTGGTCATACAGTGTGCTGGGGTGGAGGGGAGTGCATGAGCACACTGGGGTGGGCTCCCAGCATGCTACCTAAGCCACGCTGGGGTGGGCTCCCAGCATGGCACCAGGAAGTTTGCTTTTTGGGGGTGCAGTGGAGCCTATGGGGGATTGGGCACCCCCGTCGGTCATACAGTGTGCGGGGGTGGAGGGGAGCACATGAGCACACTGGGGTGGGCTCCAGTGTGCCTACGTGTTTGTGGGGGAGAATAGAAACAAACTGTCTGGACAGTTCAGATGCAGTGTTGACGTAGCCAATTTGCATACTGCCAACAGCAGTATGCAACTTGCCTATATGTTACCACCACTGATTGTAGCGGTGCTTTTCTCAGAACTGTACGTCACTGCAGCCGAACGGCTGTCATAGACAGCTCAAACATTCATTGGTGTGGTACAGCCTCCCCTGCAAAAATGAGCAGGACACTAGAAGTGGGGGAGGCACACCTACGAAAACTCGTATGGTGGCACTATGTTTCTTGCACATGTGTGCAAGTAAACATAAAAAGGGTGAAATATAAGCTAAGTTGTATCTAGATACACTATGATGTTTTTTAGAGTTGTCCCAACAACATCAGGGGCTCTTTAAAGACCTGTTAAACTGCAAACAAACATTTGCCAATTTCAAATGCTTGCTTTTAATACTGATCCCACCTCCTGAATCATAGTGGCCTTGTGTCTGAGATACCATGTTATCAGCAGATAATATTTTAAAAATTCTTGATATTCTGAATGAGCCATTATGAGTACTTAGAATTGCTGGTCAGTATTTAAGGATAAACTCCTTGGACTACAGAACAAATATATACCTAAGGGCCACAGTATTTATTTATGAGTTTCACCAGGAAGGCATACTGAGCAGTATACCGCTCGATTCCAGATGCACCCTGGGGGGAAGGGGTTATACAGAATACAGTAATAAAGATGATTACATACATAGACATGTGCAGTACAATACAATTTAGAGGAGACAAGTCATATATAAAAATAGCAGTTTACAGACAGGTGGTATGATATGCCCAGTTGGCATAGGGGATAGGCAGGGTACAGCATATCAAAAGGGGTAAAATGCCATCCTGGTTTAATAAGTAGGAAAGTTAGCATCTATGAAGAAGAGCGTGTATGAGGTCATGAAAGACATCCATCATTTGCTAATACTGAAAGGTATAAGAAGTCAGTTTGAATATGCAAAAGGGAAATCAAAAGTGTGTGCTGCAACCATTTATCTGTTTTGTAATTATTGTACATTTAGTAATTCACTTAATCCTCAGCAGTTACCAGCGCTCATTCCTGAGTAGGAGAATAGTCTGGCATGGTGCTAATTGCTGAAAACATTCAATGTTCATAGTTGCTTTAACTGCTCTTTGGCAGTCCCAGTTTCAGTTCACTCGCAGTATACAGAGATCTGAAGATGGGTCCAAAATGTCAGCTATACACTACATACGTTGAGGTGTTGTCAGTTCCACCCCTCCTCCCTGACTGGAATGGTAACCTGTTACCTGCAATGGAGGTGTTTTTCATTTGTACTACTGAGTGAGTGATTGCATCTGCATAATTGCCAGTAGTGCCAGAAGATGGATTGTGTACCTGTCAAGAAAAAAAGATTGGACCTACAAAAGTGCAGTAGGCAAAGCAAAAGTGGTTATTTTATAGAATCCTTTCTGTATACTGTGAACGATTACATTTGGGACCAACTCGGAGCAGGTAGAGTTACTGTGAATACTGTACATTTATGTTATAGGGCTGCACACCTCATTGTCTTGGTATGGTATATGCTGTTTATCACATATTTCATTAAATGTGCACAAAAAAAGAGTGAAAGTTAGTTTTGAGGTTAAATTAGCAAATTATAAAAATACTTCAAAGTCCTTTTTTAGCTCTAATATCTGAAATAAAGGCAACCAGGCAAATATTTGCCCTTTAATTAGTGATGGCATAACAGCCACCAAAGAAATTGACCTCACCAGTGTACTCGGCTCTCATCTTTCGTTAGTTTTCAAGCCTAAGGATATGGGTGTTAGTGCAGTTCTGTCCAATGGCATGGACCCCATGCAGTATGACATCACTAAAAGGTATACTGAATTAGGTTTAAATTAGGTTTTAATAAGCTTGATATAACAAAATCAGCAGAACCAGATGACCTTACTCCTAGACTTTTAAAAGGTACAGCAAGCTTGATCTGTGCAGTCTCATTCCTGTATTTTCATGAACTCTCTGAAGAGGGGGGAAGTTTCTAGACACTAGAAAAGAGCTCAAGTGGTTCCACTGTAAAAAGGATGTAAAAAAGACACAATAAATATCATATTACTAGCCTCACTTCTTTTATGTGCAAAGTAATGGAGACAAAAGTGAACAAGTTCTTGAGTGCCCACCTGGAGAAACTGGCAATGTTACATAAAATGCATCATGAAGTTACTAGGGGCAGATAATGCGTTACCGGATTGCTATGCTTTTATGAACCTGTCAGTCAGCCTTTATATAGAGGAAGTCTTTGGATGTAATATTTTTAGATTTTGGCAAAGCCTTTGATACTGTATCACATGATAAAGCGACTTTACCCAAGGATAAACTGGTTAAAACAGTCAATTTAGGAATGGTAGCACCCATGTAGAGTGTGCATTATTGAGCGCTACAATTTGAGTGACTCAGTAATGCCACTCTCACTGAGAGCGAGAGCTGAATTAGGTCACTATAGCCTATAGAGCGAGGATAGCAAGGAGCTATCCTCGCTAGTACAGGATATAGGGTCCTGTGTGTCGGGTTCCTGCCAAGCTGGCCGCATAGCGTAGTGGTATACACTACCGCTTGCAATGCCAGTAGACCAAGGTTCGGGTCTGGCTTTGGACAGAATAATAAAAAAACAAAAAACAATAACTTGCCCCTTGGTCCGCACCCCTCCTTGGAGTTGATTATTTTAGTTGGGGGGTGGGGTTTGTCCCCTGAGGGGGCAGGGGGTGCAACCCCACTCAAACTTTTTGTATGAAGAATGTAAGTATTGTAACGACCATACGCTGTTTGTGGACGGTCGCTACAATATCGAGCTGTTTTGACCATGGGCTGTTTTGTGGTCACTTTATGTGATGGGCGATCTTTCAGACTCGCCTTTATCACATAAAACCTTTAGGAGTAGATAGAACATTAATTAAGTGTGTTCAGGAACGGCTTCGTGATCGTTCACAGGGGGTCAGATTCAATAACTATAAATCTGAAGAGTGTATGGACACTATCGGTGTGTCTCAGGGCTCCTTTCTTGGCCCATCCCTTTTTGCCATTTATATATCTGACACGGGTCATGATATAAACAACAGTGCTTGAAATTTGCCAGTGATGCCAAAAGGGGGTGCTGTGTTGATAATGATGATGAATATATCAAATTACAGAGTTAATTACAGTTGGCAATTTGCCTAGAGAGTAGGGTATGTCATTTAATACCAGAAAATTCATGATGTTGCATTGGATGTCACTAATCAGAAATTTCAATACACCTCAGATAGATGGGTTCTCAGTGAATCGAAGGAGGAGAAAGACCTTCACATAATAGTATCCTCACATTTTAAAAATAAAAACATGGTGATTCAGTGTTCTATAAAGTGAACCAGTTGCTCAATTTAACAAGAAGGCATTTTGCCCATAAAACTAGTGATGTGATACAACCATTTTACAGAACGTGTCAGGCCTTGACTCATTTTTGCAATTTTGGGGTGCCCTGAATGAGTCTGACAAAAATAGAGTACAGAAAAGGCAAATAAAAATGATTACGGGGTTGAACAATGAGTAATATAACAATAGTATTGAGACCTTCAGTTTATATAGCTTACACAGAAAAAGAAGAATACTGGTGGATCTCCTCTTACTTTTTAATATTCATAATGATGATGCCCTCACTGGCAATCTTGGTCTAACATTTAGACAAACTAATACTAGTAGTAGAGCACACAGCAGGTAACTATGAACCATGCACTTTAAGACAACTAAGAAAAACAATTCTGTATTTTAGACATCTGAGATACTCTGCTCCAGCATGCAGTTGGCAGTGATAACATAAATATTTTTAAATCACTGTAAGATGGTTTCATGAAGAGGGAAAAAATGGACTATTACCACAGTTAAGGGTCAAGACAGCTTTTTATGGGCTTCTGTCTTATGCAGTCTCTAAACACCTAGTATGAAATAGTATTAGTCTGTGCAACAGAAGTCCACCAGCAGATGCTGATAAACTTTATGGGGTACATTTTCTGTTTATATATAGAATAATATTTTACTGCAGGGGGCTGGTGACTTTAAAATGAGGAGTTCCATGATTTCGTGGGCGAGGTGGAAGGCTAATTCTGTAAGACAGACCTATAGAAAAATACCTACAAATAATAATGTTAAAAGGCAGACTAGATGGAGTGCATGAAATAATTACTCACCATAGTAATGATGTTTTTTCTAAGGGGTCCAATAATAAGTAATACAAAACTGCATCATTTCCATGCAGAGGTGTTACCCTGGAGATAGAACTGGATGCTAACAGAATTTAGAATTCTGTTCAAACTCCACATTGTGATCACTCACCCTATGCTGTTCTAACATCAGACTTGTTTCTGGAAAGCAAAGAGATCAGTGGCCACCAGTTACTAGTCCACCAAAAATAAAATGACAATAAATTCATTTAAAAAAATAGCATTTTTTTTTTTTTTAGTTTAATGTTTATTAGAGGTTTTACAATACAGAGAATAGAACCATGATACAAATGAGTAATACACCATACAGAGTATAAGGTACATGGTCTATCCTCCCCCACCCCACCCTCCCTTATCCCATACCCCCACCTCCCCACCCACGAGAGAGTACCATTCTATACATTATGGATTTGAGATTGAGGTTGCATTACCTACAGGTTGCAAAGCGCATAGAGATTGTAAGGGTCCCCATATCTTGTAGAATATTTTAGATCTATTCTGTAAACTAGCAATAGCTTTTTCTGTTCGGAGATTAGCCAGGAGTTCTTGAATCCATTCAGTGTAAGTGATCTCTATACTATCTTTGCAGTGTTTTAAGACTATCTCCTTAACTGACATAGAGATCAATTCCATGTGATATTTATGCTTCAGAACTGGGATGCTTGAAAAATCTCCTAGGTAGACAGATTTCAGCTGAGAATAAATCAGACCTAATAGGGGATCTGCCCGTTGCTTAATAAGTGTCCAAAGAGGGACAACTTTAGAGCAAGACCAGAACATATGAAGTAAGTTGCCCTCTTCTTGGCGGCACCTGCTACAGATCAGAGACACTGCAGTTCCAAACTTGGCCAGTTTTTGAGGGGAATAGTGGAGATTATGTAAAATTCGAAATTGCGTAAGCCGAAATCTGTCCTGAGTAACGAATTTGTGACAAGCATGCCATAAATAGGACCAATCTAAAGCTTTGTCTGGGAAAAGAGAGGACCAATAAGTCATTGGGCCGAAACTATCTGGGCAAATCCACTTGTAGAACATGTTGTAAATTTCTGAGACAGCTTGCGGGAAGCCTGCTAGTGGACCTAGTTCTTCCCGGAAGGTGAGATCTGGAAATGGAGGAGGTATAACTCCAAAACCTGTAACCAGGAGATGATGGAGTTGAAACACCTTGAAAATATTGGAGGTCGGAATGTTAGCTTTGCTCAAGATCTCAGGAGAAGAAAGCCATGTTCTATCATCCTTGACAAAGAATGGAAGACAGCAATCTCCTATCTGTGGGAGCCATCCCGACGAAAGGGGTTTCCCCCCTGTTTTAACACTAGGATTGCCCCTCAGGGGTTGAGACAGATCGGAAGTATGATTATACTTCAGGAAAGCACATAGCTGGGAGTGGACTCTAATAGACACCGTTGTGGGAGTAGACTTTATCGGGGGAAGGAGGGCGCTGAATTTTGTATAGAGCAATGCAGCTGGGATGAGCCCTTGGGCTTTTATTAGCTCTAATTCTATCTTCAGCCAGACTGGTAGAAAGGGAGGAGGAGTTTGAGAATCCACTGCTGATAGCCATCTGAGGTATTCATTAGCATCTTGCCCAGTAATAAAGGCTTACATGTGGCACGACGTATGCCCCCCTTCGCTTTGGGAGCAGCTAGTTTATGTGTAACCCCTAGGTGGCGCTGTCCCAAGGGCTACTACCCCTGTCTGCTTGGCTAGTAGCAGGTTAACGGGCCTGGGTAATGAAACGGGTGCAACCACCGGGAGCCAGAGGTCAGAGTTGTTAGTGGTCAAGCTAACCTGGGCGCAGCCCTCCAGGACACCGTAACCCCCCTCTTTCCCTTCTAGTGGATTGAACAATATACAATAATTACTTTCACAGTGACCCTTATTCACCAGGCAATAACGCACACTGTTTGCACTTAACACCAGGGCTGGTTCCTGTAGCTCGATCCTGGGGACCCCCTGTAAAACAAGGTTAAGCACAGCAAATAGCAACAGTACAATACTTTTGGCACAAACTGGAACCACAGTTTGGTTAAATGCAAACAAAGTTAAATCTGATTTATTCAGGGGACTTGAACAAGGGAGGGGTGTAATCAGGTTAATTTGCTTAAAAGCTATATTAATCAGACAGTTATGCATGCAGTTCAGAGTCCCTACACAGTCACACACTCTGGGTACCCAGGTAGGAAAACGGTGGGCTAGCCAGGAATGTTGCAACTGGTTGGGGCCCTGTGATGGAAGAAAGCAACATGCACAAGGCACACTATTTGTAATCCAGAGCCAGAGGGCTCAGTTCGTGAAAGAAAAGGCAACAAGACAATCAGATGACAACACTTTTAGATTTAGCTGTTGCAGGGAGCTACCCTGATGTTTACTCATGACACCCAATACTGGACACAGGCAGGACGAAATCGAGACCGCAGGCTGTTGAGCTGGAGTGCCCGGAGAAGCAGGGCCCACATGAATCATCGAGGTGTTGTTCCTGTTCAAGGTGTTGAGCAGGGGGTTGATCCCCAGGCCGGTCTCGCGTCGATGACTTTCTCTGCGTAGCAGGTATTCTGGCTGGGCCAGTGTAGCAGGGCCCAGGCAAATGGAAATGGTATGGATTCAGTTCATGGAGCTGGATACAACCTCCAGCAAGCAAAACACAGTTCAGACACACTGGGGAACCAAATCACGACCCACTATAAGCACACAGCACATTCACATGTAAGGAAATTCCACTGTACCAGGCAAATGACTCTCCAGTTGCAATTACAGAGTCTCTGCACAGTCCAGGAGTTGAGGCAGCTGGAAGTCCTGACAGGCTGATCGCATTCAGCAAATCTTTGGGCTTCTTCAGGTTAAAGCCTGGTCACAATTCAGTGGCTTAATTCGCTCTCAAAATTCGGATTCAGTCTGAAAAAAAAAAACACAAGTTCCCTCTCAGGAACAGCATGCAGGCCAAACTCAGGCCTTTCCACAGTTCTTCCACGCAAATCCACTATGGACTGCTGCTCAAACTATCTTGAGCTTTTACTTCTTCACTTCCCAACTCGGATCTAACTGAAACTGCATACAGTGTGGGACTTTTCCCCAAGATCCAAAAGGTTCGGTTGGCTGATCTGTCTGTCAGTCACAACAAGGGCTCCCCCTCCAGGTTATTTTAGGCACCAAAAGCCCAAAACTACAATTCCTACAAGTTTTGGCCCCACCAAGCCCCTGTAGGCAGGCTCCATTTTAGAGTCCCAAATGTACTGATTGGCCCATTCTGGCAGTCCAGAACCAAGATGATGGAAACAAACAGAACTGTCCATGCTGCAAAGAAGGCAGGTTAGAACAAACTGCAATATTATTACTACTCTAACAAATGATCAGCAAACAAGTACATTTTCTAACAGAGCTCCCTCTCAGATTAATTATGACTGCAATCCAGGCAGCTCTTAAAGAGACAGTACACAGAGGCTATACAGGCGCACTCTGGCAATCACATTTAAACTGCTAAAACACAGGACACCAGCCTGGCAGTGAGCATTTAGGCAAGATCAAGGAAGACTTTTCGAGAACCCCCATTTGTAGGGGTTTACATATGAAATGCCATCCTAAGTCTCTTACCAGCCCAGATGAAATCAGTAATGAGACTGTGGACCTTTTTAAACCATGACAGGGGAAGCCAGATATTTAGAAGATTCAATGGATAAGAAAGACAGGAAAACAGATTATTTTTTATTAAGTTAATTTTACCCCATGATGAAATTGGTAGAAGGGACCTTCTTTTCAAATCTTAAGTAATTAGAAGGAGAAGGGCATCTAAATTTAACTTTAGGAGGTGAGTTAGACTTCGGGCAAGTGCAATTCCAAGATATTTCAAGGATTCTGATCTCCATGAAAGTCCTAAGTTAGAAATGGTATGCTTTAAAACTTTATGATTAAAGGGGAAAACTACAGTCTTCTCTATGTTTAATTTATGATTAGACATTGCACTGAAATCTTTGATAATTCTCAATATAGGAGGGATAGATGTGAATGGATGCAACAGCTGCAAGAGAAGGTCATCCGCATAGGCTGACACCTTTACCACCTGACCATGGATAGGGATACCCTGTACATCTGTGCAAGCTGTCAGCCTTCAAATGAGCAGTTCTAAATATAAATTAAAAAGAAGTGGTGACAAGATGCATCCTTGCCTTGTACCCGAGTTTAATGCAAAAGTCTCAGATGTTACCCCATTGCTGGTTATTCTGGCAGTTGGGTCTGAATAAAGGGCACCTACCCATTTCTGGAATTCTGGAGGGAAACCAAATGCATTTAATGTGCATAATAAGAAGTGCCAATTGACCCTGTCACAGGCCTTCTCGGCATCCAGGAAGACCAAAACCGCTGGAGAGTCGGCGTCCCTGGACACCGAGAAGACATGCGACAAAGTGCATAGGTGATCCACGGACGACCTTCCTTTCATAAAGCCCACCTGTTCCAGTCCTATGAGTTCTGGAAGCACTTTGTTAATCCTGTTGGCCAAGAGTTTGGCCAGTATCTTAATATCCTGGTTAAGGAGCGAGATTGGCCTGTAACTTGATACTGAATACGGGCATTTATCCAGTTTGGGAAGGAGCACTATCAGAGCTTCAAACAGAGATGCATCTGATTTTACCCTGGAGATAATATGTTGATAAAGTGGGAGAAGCACTGGGATTAGGTCCTTTGCAAAAACCTAATAAAAATTGGGGGGAAAATCCATCAGGAGCAGGAGTTTTTTCGGTAGGAAGATCTCTAATCACCTGATCTAGCTCAGCTGAGGAGAGTGCAGAGGTCAGGGAAAGCTGCTGTGGCTCAGTAGGGGGAAGGGCAGATTGGAAATCCTTAAATAAGTATCCAGACAGTGACTGGAAGGAGGATTAGACATTGAACCATATAATTGTTGGTAATAACTCCAAAATTCTGCCACTATGTCGGCTGGGGAGGTCTTTAATGTATTATCTACTGAAGAGTGAATAGCTTCGACAAATCTAGAGGATTCTTGCTGTTTGAACTGCAAGGCTAACAAGTGGCCTGCTTTCTCCCCTTGATCAGTATAGGTAGCTTTAAGTTTCTGGATGGCAGAGTCCGCTTTTTCTCACAGAAGTTCAGAATAGGAATCTTTCAATTTAATTAACTCCTGCCTGAATTGTTCAGTGGATTGAGAGGATAACTTAGTCTCTTTATCCCTAATTTGGGAAAGAAGAGATAGAAGTTGGCCTTGCTTTTTCTTCATTTTGGAAGCTAGACCAATCAGTAATCCCCGTAGGAAGACCTTTAAGGCACACTATTCCACATCTGGTTTACCAGTGGAGTTGATGTTAAAAGAGATGAAGAGTGCAATCTGGTCCGAAATATGTTGGACTGTTTCTAGGTTTTTTAAAAGTTGGTTGTTAATTTTCCAGCGCCCCCCCTAATTTAGAGAGAAAATAAAAATTAATCATACAGGAAACCAGAGAATGGTTTGAGGGTGGCCCCAGGAATAACGGTTTGAGAAACAAGTAAATAATCAATTCTAGAAGAGGATCTATGCACTGGAGAGGTAAATGTATATTTTCTGATATTGGGAATGAGGACACACCAGATGTCACACAGGCCCATTTGGTCAGTCAATTCCCGCAATGCTATCTGTGCCGGAGAAAGGCCCTTCTGGGAACCTCCAGACCTATCTATATCTGAATCAAAAGTTACATTCAGATCCCCCCCTAGACTAATTGGAATGGATAAACGGGGACTAGGGCATTGAGCAACTGCGTAAAAAATCCAGGAGAGTCTGTGTTTGGGCCATACACACTGCCTATTAAGATGTTAGTAGTGTGGAGTTTGCTTTTGACCAGAAGGAACCTACCCTGAGGATCACTGATGGTTTGGATTGGGGAGAAGGGAACAGATCTATCTATTAAAATCATAACACCACGGCTTTGTGTGTTACCTTCTGCTGACAGGCATTTCCCCACCTGCTGTCTTCTTAATTGCATTGCTTTCACATTAAGCAAGTGGGATTCCCGTATAAATGTGATATCAGCTTTCAAAAGGCTTAAATGTTTCAGAATTTTATATTGCTTGACTTTCTGCCTGGCCCCTTTGACATTTCATGTAAATAATTTTAAATACCTTGCTATGAAAATACAAAGCAAATGTGCACATTGTGCAACCTAGAAAAATGGTCAAGAAACCATTGTACCTCCATCAGTGTCGTCTCTGCAGAGCCCTCCCTAGCTTTGAGCTCCCCATCAACCACCCCATTTTACTAACCCAAACCTCTACACCCCTAAATTGAAAACATGTCACTAGCCACTTAAGTATGAAAAATCTTTCTTGAAACCCTGAAACAATCAATTGACCCCAACTCTCTATATACTGAACTGTGCTCTGCAGTACACCGCAGATTATCTCTCCCGCCCTCCAGCCACCCTATCTAATCTATTTCTAATTATAAACATGTAACAATACACTAGTTTTAACACCTGAACTAGTTAAACTTTGATTTCAAGAAGTCAATTATTGCTATCCCCTTAGTTCAAACAGCTTCTGGAAACAGAGAAAACTTAAAAGCATGCAGATCAGCCCTCCATCTCAGGAACAAATGAAGAAATGGACATCTTTAACCAAATAATCAGTAGGACAAATTGCCTAAAAATCCTTACTGGCACTAGGGTAAAAGTCAAAATAAAAACATAGGAGAACTCTCCCTTGTACAGAGTTGCTAATTATAGAAGATATAGAACTAGGATTTCTCGCGTAGATAAGCCTCTAACATAGCGAGGCCAAACAGGCTTCTTGAAGTCAGCAGTAGATGCCGCCCAGGAGGGGCATTATCAGGTCCATCAAAAGTCTAGGACATACAATGGATCAGTTCTGTGAAAACAATTCTTGAAAATAAGGCTGCAAACATGTCTCCCACAAATTAAATTTAAAGCCTTATTAGGTATCAGTAGTTCCACCTCGTCATTATCACCATAATTGTTGAAATCTCTACTGGCAAGTCGCTTGATTATTTCAACTGGTGAGCAAGGCAACATGAGCATGAAACTTGTAGCACGGGCTCCTTCTAGTGGCAAATGAATAGGTAGTTCCAGACTGCAAAGTATCTGGAGTGGCTCCATGATGATGTGCATGGTAAAGAGGGCAAACTCAGCCATCAGGAAGGAAGGACACAGACTGTATGTCACCATGTTTGCAAAGAGAAGCTTTTCATAGGAAAACAAAAACAAGGAGGTATCTGTAGTACGATGTGAAGTGGAAATTGATGACCTTCGTCACTACAAGGGTTTTGCCAATTAAGGCACCCATGTCATTTCAATTTTTACACAGACTGGGTCTCTGTCTACATTCCTTGGTATTCAGGATCACGGAAAAGGTCAGGAAGGGCTCCCTTTAGTCCAGCTGCTGCAACACCAGGATCCTCATATGATGACCAAGTTCCAACTACTAGGACTTGCAACTTAGCTGGATAGGTCATCCGGAATTTAATCCCAGCCGCTATAAGATGGGATACCAGTGGGTGAAACTCGGCCCTCCTCTGGCACACTGTCAACGGCAAGTCTTGTACAATCCTGACTTTGTTTCCCTCTCAGCACACCACTTATAGGTCTTTAAGTTTGAGCAGAACATGTTGTCTTTCTAGAAAGTTTTAAAAACCTTAAGATCAAGGAATGTGGTGGGGCCCCCACTGATGGTTTGGGGTGGAGGGCCCTATGCGCTCTTTCAATAATATACTTAAGGCCAAATGGGGAGGCACCGGTGATTTTCTTCTGTAGTTTCTGGACAAAAAGTATGGTGTCCAGTCCTTCCTCTCCCTCAGGAAGACCTATTAGGATGGAGTTGTTATGCCTACTGCGACCCTCTAAGTCCTCCACCTTTAATTCTAAATGGGACATTTTGTGCCATATGGCCACAAGCTCAGGATCAGTTTGTTCAGTCCATTTTTCCAGGGGTTGAGACAGATCGGAAGTATGATTATACTTCAGGAAAGCACATTTTTCCAACAAGCAGATTCTGGCTGTGTTATCTGATGCCTGCTGAAAGGGGCAAATTCAGCCCAGAATTGCTGTAAGGTGAGTGGTTCCTGCTCTGCTGCATTGGATGTAGAGATCGCTGTTTCAGTCGCACCGTGGGCCCGCGGCTTCTTTGGGGCCTTCTGCGGGGTTACCGGAGGGGTGTGCTTCAGTGGCGCTCTTCTCCTCTCCACTTCCATGAACATGTCGAAAAAGGTAAATGATGCCCTCTGCTGTCGGTAGCTATAGTTAGAAGTGAGAGGCAGACATTGCTCTGTTAGAGTGCACCCTTAAGCCTCTGGGAGGCTTCTTAACAGCTCTCTCATAGCAACACTGGATACAGAAGACTAATGAGAAACAGTCTTTCTGGCTGTTGGCGTACCCTTACTAATCTCTCCATTAATGACAAACCACTGTGTGCTGTCAGTTCTGCTGTCTCTGTCCCTGTCAATATAACAGCACAGTACTCTTTTTACATCTGGGCAGTGCAGCTTCTGCTCACCTGTGTTGAAATGTCTGGAGAAACACACAGGCAGGGAAACAGATCGGTTCAAATGGAATTCTGACACCACCTTAGGAAGGAATTTCCGTTTTGTTCTTAGAACTACCTTTTCCCTATGTGAAATAACATAGTTGGGATTTGTACAGAGAGCTGGCTCACTAAGTCTCTTGGCAGATGTCATGGCAATGGGGAAAAACTTTTCCAGGTCACATACTTGATGTCTGCTGTAGCCATTCGCTCAAAAGGAGACTCTTCTAGCTTGGCAAGGTTTACATTCAAATCCCATTGATGGATGGACAGGTTCCTGACCGGGGGGGGCAGGTGAGTCAAACCTTTGAAAATGTTTTTATAAATGGGTTATAAAGCCACAGATTTTTCCTCCCCATCTGATGTGTAAGCTGTGACAGCTTCCAGATGCACTTCCAAGAGACTATAAATGTACTATATATTCCCATACAACAGGCAGATCTGCTTTTAAAGGTGAGATTTTCCTAGAGGCACATTGGAATGAACATTTTCCCCATTTAAAGGAATATGCTTTCCCCATAGCTGGTTTTCTAGATACCATCAGGATCTCCAGAACATTTTCTAAGAGGTTCAGTCCATAAAACTCTAGCTGTTGAAGAACCAAGTCTTCAGGCATGGTGTTCTGAGATTTGGGTAGGTCACCCTGCCTGTGACAGGGTCAGGAGATTGTGTCTCAGAGAGGCAGTGAGATGGGGTTCTTGCATGACAGTGTCAGTAGCAGTGGATACTTGACTTGTCTGGCCAAGTATGGAACCATCAGTAAACTGTTGCTATCTCCCTTCTCAGCTTCATCAATGCTCTCTGAATGACAGAAAAAGGTGAACATGAACTTCCCCTTCCAGGAAAGGGACAGTGAGCTGGATTTTCAAAGACCCACAAGATTTTCACAAGTTGTGGTACTCTAGGGGCTTTGCCACATTCCGGCTGCATCAGGGACCCTGCACTGCATTCTGGTAGAACAGGTCCCTGCACCAGAACTCCAGTATGTGACGCACCTGTGGGGTGTGGCAAAGACAGTGATGCACCTGTGGGTAATGCCTCAGGGTTCAGTCCACCCCACCCTCGGTGCAACCAACGAGGGCACACACATGTCTAGCAAGCGAGGTCCAGGGGTGGCTTAGGGCACAGGATGGCACAGTTGTGGCTGGGGATGGGGTGGGTGACCATGACATTGTTGCTGCACCTTAGGGGGTGCCGATTAGTGCACACTATGGGCATGGACACACAATGGGGAAAGGGGGGTATAGCATCACATAGTGCCATGGCCCCATGTTGGCACAGGCCTGGCAACTGTGCCCACCTGGGGCCCTGGTGCTGTGTGTCACTATACTTCTCCATTCCCCATTGTGTGTCTTTGCCCATAGTGTGCAATAATAGGCACCCCCGTAGGGTGCAACTGCAATGGCATGGTCATCCACCCTATCTCCAGCAGCAACAGTACCACCTTGTGCCCTATGCCACCCTATAAATGCCCATTATGGCCCCTTAACCACACATCCCCACAGTGTCTAAAGTGCTGCAAGGGGCTTAGACCAGGTTTTCCATAGTCTATCTTCGGCTCCTTGGCTGCGGGCATGGTGGTGTTTCTTGCATCCCAGAAAAAGGGATGTTGCAGCCCCGCCATGGTGCAAGCCCCCTTGTGGCATGGCGCACCCTAATGTTGGTAGCAGCGGTGGTGCAGCACCACTAGAATACAATGGCTCCTGGGTCAGATGCAGACTGCATTTCTGAATCGGGAAAGCCACAATGGTTGACGCAAGGTGCATCACAACTGTTTGATACAAGCACCTTGTGTCGATTACATTAAACTGAACCCCCGGTGTGTCCTTGGTAATGCGCCCCTGGGGAGATCTTCCAACAGGACATAGGGAGTTTTCTGTTCTGTCTTGTGGTGAAAAATCCAGCTCTGGAATGTCCCATCTCTGGAAAACTGCTGTTAGCCATTGCTGATTCAGTGACCATTCGTGGCTGGCTTGGCTTATCCTGCTCAATGAATTTTCCAGGACATTGTCTTTGTCTCCAGTCTTTTTGGAGGTGTAGGTTCATTCCCCTGCTCTGCCAGGAAATTTCTAATTTGCCTTCCCCCCCCTTTCCCTTAGAGGCAATATAGCGTAGTGGTTAAGTGTGGTGAGCTGCAAACCTGGAGACCTGAGTTTCAATCTCATCAGCTCCCACTTGCATACTGTGTGACCCTGATCAAGTCACTTAACTTCCTTGTGCTCCCAGGTTGCACCTGAAACAAGCTCTGGCTTAGTATCCTTTTTCTGGTTAAACAATCCCCCCTCCCCTTTGCCAGGCAGGTGAACTGCAGATATTCTGGCATCTAAGGAGCATGCCAGGTTCCATATCCTCATTGCCTCTGTGCAGAATTTTGAGGATCTGGCACCTCCCTGTTTGTTTATGTAATACACTGTGGTTGTATTGTCTGTTCTTAACTGAACTGTTTGGCTTTACAACAGAGAGAAAGACTGGGTGGAGAAAAGTAATGCCATGAGTTCTAGCAGGTTGATGTGCACCATGCCCTTCTGTGCATTCCAGACCCCACTTACTTGTTTGTTGCCCAAATTATCTCCCCATCCTGACGGGGGCATTTATTGTAAGCACCTGAGTCAGAGACAACTGAAGGAAGGGAATACCTTCTCTGAGGTTTTCCTTGTCTTTCCATCACTCCAGATCTTTTTTTGTGTGACTAGTACTGTGTGATTCAAGGTGTCTCTCCTTTCGTACCAGTATTTCCTCAGATGGCACTGTGCATCATTTATTTGCAGGCAAGCCCAGGGTACTAAAGCTGTTGCTGATGCCATGTGGCCTAGGAGCTCAGAAATTCCTTGGCAGGCTGTCTTTTGCCTTCCTGGAGAGAATTTTCACATGAAATTTGATTTTCTATCCTGTTCAGTGGCAGAAAAGCTTTGCCTTGCAGGGTGTCCAGTTCTGCGCCTATGAATTCCAGTACGTAACTGGGTTCTAGCTGGGACATTTGTAGGATTAGGAGACATTGTAACCTTTCTAGTGTGTTCTTCACCAAAGAACTGGAGTGCACTGTTTCCTTCTTTGTTTTTTCTGATATGACCCAATCATCTAGATAAGGGAAAAACCACTACACCCAGCCTTCTAAAATGTGCCGCCGCCATAGCAAGGCGCTTTGTGAATACCTTTGTTGCTGAGGTTAGGCCGAATGGTAAGACTGAAAACTGGTACTGGCAGTTCTTCAGCCTGAAACTTAAGTACTTTTTGTGGCATGGTCTTATTGGAAATATGCTTCTTTTAGGTCCAGTCACCCTAACCAGTCTCCTGCTCGCAGAGATGGGATCACCGTTCTCTGTCACCGTTCTGAACTATTCCTTTTTGATGTGCATGTTTAGAAACCTCAGATTAAAAATTTGTCATCACTCCATATTTTTCTTGTGGCTTAGAAAATATTTGGAGAAAAGGCCCTTTCCACGATGGGATACAGGGACCTTTCTCACTGCTTTTGTCTGCAATAGCTTTTTGACTTCCAGCTTCATGAGGAGATCTTCCCTCTGGTATGTGGACTGGGAAAGTTTTGGTCTTTACAATTTTGGAAATTTCTGAAACTATAGGAACAGGCTACTTCCAGAACCCACCATTCACTACTGAAGTTGTGTTTCAGTCATCCCCGGCAATGATTAGCTAGCAACCTGGGCAAAGTATTGGGTTCTGCTTGGGGTGCTGGTGCTGCAGTATGCCTGTCACCCTTCTGCCTCCTCCTCTGCTGGTACCCTATACAGGGTACTCCCTAGCTAGAGTAATGTCTCTGGTGGTAACCTGTGCCCCAACCTCCCCTTCCATATGGTCTGTAGGTATTGAATCCATCCCTCTCTTTCAGTCAAATTTCTACATTTCTATTTTTCTTTTTTCCATTTTTATTAATAAGATCTCAACAAACATCCCTGGCTGCTCATCTACCTAAACACTGATCAACTTGTTCTGTACTATAGCTCAAACGATATACTACAGATTAACCAAACTCTGTCTTCAGCTTTTATCTCTGTTCAGTTCTGGCTATCTAGTCACAAGCTACTACTCAATATTGACAAAACCCAATCAATGCTCTTCGGTTCCACAGCCAAATTAAAATCTACTCGGGCCCTGTTTAAAATATCCTGTCAGGATGGCTCTGTTCTGGCCTCAGTGTGCGCCTTCAAATATCTTGGAGTCCTACTGGATGAAAATCTTAACTTTGACCAGCACATCATGTCCACTTGTAAGTCTGTCAATATCAAAACTGGTATGGCCTATAAAACCAGCCATGTCCTTATGCCCTCTGTTAGGTTTGCCATCGCCCGTGGTATATTACTTCCCGGCACTCTCCTATGGTGCCGTCACCTATCTCAATGCATCAAAGACCCTACTTAGGAAGTGGGATATAAGCTATAATAATATCTGTAGATATGCCACTGCCTCCCCTCGTTTGAAACATCGCTGTCAGCTCTATGCTGACCTTAATTGGCCATCCCCCTCTTCCTGTTGGATCCTTGCCTTCGGTTCCCTGATAGATTGTATCATTAGAACTGGTATCCCTGCTTCTCTAGCCTCCCTGTTATTCCCTCAGCCCTCCTCCCATGCCCTTAGATCCACTGATAGATCTCTGCTGCACATTCCCAGATATAAAACTCTTAAGGGAAGTGCAGCCTTCTCCCTTGCTGTGTCCAATCACTGGAACTCCCTACCCCTGGAAATTCATCAAGCGTCCAGTCATGCCCAGTTTAAAAAGAAGTATTGCTCCGTCCACTACAGCCACGCTTCCTGCTCATGTTTTAACCCTCCTTGACTTGCTGGGCTGCCCATTCTTTTGCTCTTTCCCTTAATTACTTTAATTTTTCACTTCGCCTATGATTATTCTACCTTGGCACTTAATTACACCTATGTTTTGCAAGTTGAATTTTATATCTAGCTGTTTGAGTACTGCCTTTTTCTTGTTTGGACTTGTACACCCATATTCACTTGTTTCTGTTCTGTTCATTTTGTTACCCTGTTTTTGTTGTTTACTTCTGTATTCTGTATCCTTGTAACCTCCCAGGTCATGCCTGAAAATAATAATTTCTTGGCTATGGTGCCTACCCGGTAATCAAAAACTAACCAAATAAATAAGTAAGTAGATTTTTGTTCATCCACTTTTTCATATAGGTTTCAGTTTTGTCACTGAACAATGATGTGCCCTCAATAGGAAAATCAATAGTTTTGCCCTGAGTGTCCTGGGTCAGGATAGTTCTCCTTAGCCAGAAAAATCTTTTTAGTGCCACTGAGTGTGCCAGGACTTATGATGGCATGTCACTGGTATCCACTGCCATCTGAAACTGGTATTTTTTGGCATCAAGGGCTGCTTTAGCTGTTGCTGCTAATCTTCATCCACATCGCTTTCACCCTTTCTGTATTCCATAATGCCTTTCGGTATTACGCTGTGTAAGCCATCTCAGGTGCCTGCCTCAGCTGTAGGGTGACTGTTGTATAAACTTCTCTGGCCATATTATCCAGCTTCCTGGAAATGTTTTCAGGAGGATGTGGTGTTAGAGGAAGTCTGGCTTTTCCTAAGCTGCAGATTATACCACTTCCTCATGATTTGGGTGGGCATACAGGTGCTCCACTCCCTGTTTGTCCACTTCATACTTTTGTTCAGTCTTCTTAGGGCTGCAGTGGGTGTAACTAATTTTAGAATTATACATACCCTCCCACCCAACCTTCTCTCTCAGCACCCACCACCCCACAACCCCCCAGAAACATAATAGTAACAATGGGGGTACCTAATCCCCCAGTGTCCTGATCACAAAATCCTCTTACTGACTCCCGTGTCCACTACTGCGCATGTGCGGTTATTTGTGCCATTTTAAAAAATATATATATTTATTGTTTCCCCCTCACCCGACTCTCCTCTCAGCACCACCACCTCTCTCCCCAGAAACATAATAGTGGCACGGGGGTATAAATCCCACAGTGCTGGAATCCTTGTAGTGTCCTGATCTACTGCCCCCCATCCAGTAGCATGCATGCACAGTTATTTTGCCTTTTTAAATATATTTATTGTTTTTCCCCACCGACCCTCCATCTCAGCACCCACCACCACTATCCCCATCCAGAAATGTAATAGTGGCACTGGGGTGCCCTGTCCACCAGTGCAGGAATCCTCACTTGTTTTTGTTTTCCTAAGCCTGTAAAAACAAAACAAAAAAAACCATCAATGTCTTTGTGACCCTTGCACTCCCACCCACCCGACCCTTCCACTCAGCACTCACCACCCCACCTCCCAAGCCCTTACTTACCCACTGGGCGTCCAATACCGTAATCCTCTCTGAGCTACAGACACATCTTCACTCTTCAAAGTCGAACTGCAAACTGAAGAAACAGGTAGCAGTTCAATGTAGTTCAATGGGTTTTGAACTTAGTGGCATAATTTAGGCATTTTTGCATATTTGTGGCCCACATTTTCAACATGCCTTCCTTGGGACCCTACCCCATAAACAGTTGAACTGTCATTAGGCAGATCTGTCCTGAAAGGTGATTTTGCAGTCTTGAGTAATATCACCTTTCGGGCAGGAGTTGAACATTTTCTCTGCCCTTGTTCATGAGGTAGGGTCATAAGAAGGCTATGTTGATAATTTTCAATATTTTTCCTCCAAATTCACAACATAGCCATATCTTTACAGCACCTCATGAGTGTGACAGCTGTCATTTTTCAAATCTTGGTCAAAATATTTTTTTTACATCCCAAAAGGTGATTTCGCACTCCCTGTGCAAAATCACCTTTCAGTCAGGAGTTGAACATTTTCTCTGCCCTTGTTCATGAGGTGGAATCATAAGAAGGCTATGCTGAAAATCTGGTATAAAAATATTAAAAAACAATAAAGTTGTGAACCTGTGTTGAATTTTGCGAATGCAGGCTCGTAACGTTGGTAATTTTCAATATTTTTTACCCAAAATTTATATCATAGCCATATCTTTACAGCACCTAATAAATGTGACAGCTGTCTTTTTTTGGAATCCTGGCCAAAATGTTTTTGCACATCCCGAAAGGTGATTTTGCAGTCCCTTCGCAAAATTACATTTTTGGACGGAGTTAAAAATTCTATCTGCCCTTGTTCATTAGGTGGGGTCATAAGAATCCTATGTTGAAAATCTGGTGTGAAAATATTAAACAACAACAAAGTTATGAGCCTACTTTGAATTTTGCGAACACAGGCTCGTAACACTGGTCATTTTCAATATTTTTATCCCAAATTTACAAGATAACCATATCTCTACAGTGCTTCGAGAATGTGACAGCAGTCAGTTTTTCAACTGCAGCCTAAAATGTATTTTTGCATTCCAAAAGTTGATTTCACAGTTCCTGCATGAAATCACCTTTCGGGCAGGAGTTGAACATTTGCTTTGCCCTTCTTCATGAGGCAAGGTCATAAGAAGGCCATGTTGAAAATGTGGTGTACAGATATTACAAAACAACAAATTTATGAGCTTACATTACATTTTACTGATGCAGGCTCATAACTTTGGCAAGTTTCAATATTTTTACCCAATATTACTCTCATGTAACCCTATTGGCTGCAGCCAGTTCTTGTTTATCTATGGGAGCAGAGTGTGGTGCTGATATGATCTTAGCAGAAGCTTTTCTGAATGATTTATACACTGGCACTAAGGGTCACTTAGTGGATGTTGGCCTGGCCTAACATACTCATAAAATCAGCCTCTTCAGTTTCCTCCTCTTTTTCCTCTGCGGGGATATCAAGAGTGTTAACCATTTGTCTCACAAATGAAAATATGATGTAGAATCCTGCTTTACTCTAGGTGGGAAACCAAAGTCCTGTTTAGGGGTAACCTCAGGCTCAGTTGTTCCCTTCTCATCTTCCTAATACACCTCCTCCAGGACTAATTGCGCTTGTGTGACCTGAGCCTGCTGAGGGAGGGCAGCAGGAGTGACTACGTTCCCCATAGCTTGGAATGCCTGGAAGAACTGTCACATTTTGTTTATGTCCTCCTCAGAGGGCATAACTCTAAATTGCTGCTCCTTCTCCCTTGTGGGTGGAGTATCAGGAATGTGTTTTTTTCCTGCCTGCCGCTGCAGGCATTAGCCGGTCAGAAGCGCTTTTTACTTTTGCCATCATTTGCATCAGGGCTTCCCTGATCAGACACCCTATGCTCTTTACCAGGTTTCAAAAAGGTCTGTTGGGAATTTAAGTCAAGTGTGAATTGTGGCAAATTTGTGCACTATTCCTATGCTGATTATTTGCGTAGTGCACATAATACAAATTCACAACAATTTTGCTACCTGAATTACACACTACACACTTAGCAGTGACTTCCATTTTTTTGTCCCCAGGATTGTGAAAAATCTGATGCAGAGAACTGTAACATGCTCATTCAGTAAGGTTTTTTATTGTAGTAGAGTGACAGTGGAGAAGTTTGAAAACTTTCTTTTTCAAACAGTAGAATGGTTGTTTTATGTAACAGGTTTAATTAGAGTTCTTCTTTAAAACTGTTTATATATGCATAAACTTACAATCATTTATGGAGTGAAGTCGTAGTGGTAGGCGTTTTCTCTGAAAGTCCTTGAAGTTTTTGCTTAAATGTAAAAAGGTAACACTTATGCTTAACTATCAGCAATGTGTAATGTTTTTAGGAATAGATTTTAAAAGTTGAAACTTTAAAACTGTAAAGTACGGTTTTCAGGTCTGACATGAGGGCTCTGGTTGCTATGGTGTTGCCAGGGAGGGCTCCGGTTGCTATGGTGTTGCCAGGAAGTCCTTCACTGGTCTCGTATTGCCTGTGGGGAGAAGGAGATTATGTTAGTGTGTCTTGGTTTTACTTTTGGACTGTAACCGTCGAGAAGAAGAAGAATGCCGCTGACAGGAGGGAGGGACTCGGCTGACAGAGCGTGAGTGAGACACTATTATGCTTTGTTTTTCAGGTGCTTCTCTCTCGTGCTTCTCATAGAGAAAGCTGCTGTGTGTTTACCAACGGCAAATTATAACCAGCTTTCTCTATGGAAAAAAATGGAAGTCAGTAATTATTGCCTGGTAAATCAGTAGTTTGAACCCAGTCCCTTTCTTTTTACAGGACCCCCCCCCCCCCGATCATGTGACCGTATTTTCTACACGACCAACAGACGAAAAAACAAGAAGGTCATGAGACTATTTAACATTTCAAGGACTATTATTTATATTAGCAAAAGGTTTTAGTAGTAGTAGCTGGGTTTTTTTTTCACGAAAGTGTTTTACCGGCAATGATGAACCCTCGTTCTTTGCGTGCCATTGTGGACTCGTAGAAAAGGTCAGCAGTGTACTTTCGGTTGTTATTAAAAACCCTGCTGTTCAAAGAAAAGTTGGAGCATTTGTTTTCTGTTTTTAAAAATGAATGCCTGGTAATTATACAAAATAAATTATGAGGATGTGGTTACATCTCGAATTGAACACACACCCTCCTCGAGTGATGCTTGAATAAACCCCTCATGCTGTGCTTTCGGGGTTTAAGTAGCAGCAATTGACTTGGGTGTGTGTTCAGTTCTCGTATCAACCACCTCCTCATGCATTATTCTCTATGAATAAATGCCTCCTGGGCCCCGAGGAGTAACATGACTATCAAGTTTCTCAACTGTACCTCTCCCTCCTACCACTTCTCCAATCTCCAAAAACACTTGTTCTTCCCACATTTTTGCACTTTATAACTGAATGTATAGTAGTATTATGCCATCCTTATTTTTATTTTTTTTTTATTTTATTTTATTTAAACAGCAGTTTGGAAAACCTTTGAGCCATAGGCTCATTTACAAAGGTACCTTGTCACAGTAAGACAAACGAAAATACACAGTATAACAGTACAACACATAAGTATAACAGTAACTTAAGACATAGATACAAACAAGCTGGTACAGGTAGGATTGATGCAAACAATACCAGAGTTATGTTGTCCTTAGCAGCTTAGTAATAAGGTTTGTCATAAGTATTGAGTACGGCTTTGACTAGTGGCAATTACAGCATCGGGTGTTAATAAGGTGGTTACGTAATGAAGTTTTGAAGCACAATATAGTTGGAGCTTCGGAGATGGAGGGGGGCAGTGTGTTGAACCAGGAGGGGGCCCTAAAGCTGAAGGCTCTTTGGCCGTGAGAGGTCCTAGCTCTACGGATAACAAGAGAGGTTTTCCCAGAGGTCCGAGTATGAACTAGTGGGACAGAGCGGCGTATGGTGGTGGTCAATCCTGGTGGGGATAGCCCAAGGAGGGTCTTTTTTGTAAGGGTACAGGTCAGATATTTGAGGCGCTCGTCCAGATCAAGTACCAGCGCTTTAGCGTACAGTAGACAGGTGTGTGTCAGCCTAGGTGCTCCAGTAATTAACCTGCAGGCCTTATTCAGAGTATTGCGAATTTTATGGAGTGCGGTCTGATCAGCAGCACCATACACCAGCAGTCCATAGTCCACTAGGGACAGGATAGAGGAGGTGACTGCGAGTCCTTCATCCCATGTTAAACCTGAACCAGTCATATTTGTCATGTAATGTTGCATTGTGCTTGTACCTTGTCCTGATATGGGACCTTTGAAAAAGAGCATTTTGCTCAAAGTTCTTTTCCGAAGAATAAATAAATAAAATAAAACAGGACTCCGGGTAATTGCTGTATTCAGTGGAGAAACAAATCTGATGATAGAACAGCATAGGGAGAATGACCACAGTGCACAGAATTCTAAATTCTATTATAAAAAGGGTCTCAGAAATGCTGTAGTCAGATTGGTTGTGAGCATTCCAAGAGCCTTACATTACTTTATAATACGGTGAAAGCCTGCTTTTCCAGTGTTTTCTTCACATTCTGGAGTGCTGACCTTGATGTTCTTAACATTTCAGAACATGAAGAACAAGATTTGCTCTCTTGACCGTAGACAGCAGGGATCACCAGGGTTTACAATGGAAGCACGAGCTGAGCTGTCGCAGACAGCTGATACCATAGTGTGCCGAATCAAAATCGGCAGATTGAACCACATTGAATCATGCCTATTATGGTTGATGCCTCTCAACATGATTTTTGGACCAAACTGCATATTTAGCAGTTTGGTCTCTTTCACTGTAATTAACAGAGCAGCTTTACAAAAGTCGCATAAGAGACAGCACAAGTTTTACTCAGACTCCGAGTATGAGCAACCACAGAAAACAATAGAAACTGAACCTTGTAAATAGTTTAAAAAAAATGAAAAAAAAAAAACAAAACATTGTACTTTAACATACTGTCTGTGATTTTTTTTATTTTATATTTTTTACTGTGTGAGGAAGACCTGTGGATTTTGCAATGATGATCGGTGACTGTGGGAGGGACCATGGACATACTTTCAAGAAAAGAAGAATTTACTTGTAAAATGTTAAAACACCAGTGTTGAAAAAACAGTCTTTCACTGGATTATATAAAATAACTTAACTCCTTCACTGAGAACTATCTAGATTCGCCACACCTTGATAGTTCTTATGACAGCAGGAAGGCACTTGAGCTTTGGTCCTGTATCCCTGGTGTCAAAGAACTGACTTGGCGTTGAGAACCGACTCATTCTCAGAGTTATTCTATATCTGTTACATTGTCACATTCAGCCTGATCACCATGGTGCATGGATTCTTCCTGTCAGCATTCCATCTCTAGCACTGCTGTATGACTGGAGTGAGGTATTCTGATTCTGAACCAGCATTCTTAAAGGGGGCAGGAAATTTGTGCTAATTGGCAACTGTTTATAAATTCTGTCTATTGATGCTTTAGCCACTCTGCTGGTGCTTTGTAAGTTCCAGTTATTATTATTCAGCCAATCCACAAATGATTCAGCTGACTCACAACCCCTACCCCAGACACATACTATTGTCAATAAAGTGATACTAGTGAACAATGTGCCTGAGGTGAGGGTTGGGGTCAACAAACACCACCAGTCGTTCCCAGTTAGACATAAAGAAGTTTGCATATGAGGATGTCCGAGCTGCCCACATAGCTATACCTCTAAGCTGCAAGTAAAAACTCTGGAGGTTAAATGTAAAGTAGTTGTGCCGCAGCACATTTTCCCAAAGTTCCAAAATAAATTGTTTGGGAACATATCTGAAATTTGGTTCAGCATCCAAAAAATATTGTACTGCCTCTATGCCCAGATCATGAGAAATACAGGTATATAATGAGGCAATATCAAGTGCAGCCCAAAAACAGCCCTCTGTCCATTCTAAACTTTCCAATTTCAAAATCACATCAGTTGTGTCTCTTAAATAAGTAGGGCACTTAATAACCAGTTGCTTTAAAAATGGTCAACAAATCTAGATGGATTCTCACCAGGGGACCAAATGCCAGAGCTGAGACAATGGGTCTCTGGGGTTGTTCACCACAGACTTGCATACTTTTGGCAAAGTATAAAATCTTGGACATATTGGATGATCTTGTTTTAAAGAGGCACTTTCATGCTGCTTATTAATATGGCCCACTTCCTAACACTCTATCCACCAAATCAGAACGAATATTTTTAAATGGAGTGGTCTGGTCAGAGGTTTGTTTCTGATGACACCTGGTATCTGAAAGTTGTCTTTCAGTTTCCTGTAAATACTTAATATCCTGCACCACTATAGCACCACCCTTGTCAGCCAGTTTTATAATAATATTAGACATTTGTCTCAATTCTTTCAGTGCTGTCCAGCCAGCGGCCAATATATTGTGATGCCACGGTGGTACAGCAACTGCTTGCATGGTTTGAATATCCTGGTGGATCAGAGCCTCAAAAACCTTCACTACTACATCTGGACAAATCTGGATAAAAGGTACTTTAACATTTAAAATTAGTGTTGGCTCTCATTCGAGGCTCTGGTAACCTGAGAGCTCCTAAACTCTTGTTTTCCAGGTGTTCATCCACAGTAATTAAAATAATCAGTATCATGCCAGACTCCAGCATTCTTGGTTTCTGAAGCTGATCCCCCCAAAGAATCGACATGTGACAACATTATCAGTCTCAGAACAAGAATCTTCATTGTCAGTATTCAAAAGATCCAAGTCACCAACATAGGAGTCTTTGTCTATATCCTTGACAAAGACTTTTAAAATCTAATTTCCATAAAAGATGAAAAATGTCAGTTTCTAACCTGAAATCATGCAGGTCCACAGTAGACAAATGAGAGTCCTTTCGATAATAAAGAAATTTGAGCATGTGTAAGTAACACAGAAGATATATCAAGCAGCTGCTGTTCATTGTTTAATTGTGAGCTAAACTCCTCAACTCCATGTGCTCAGTCGGGGGAGGATGGAGAAGCTACCTGGCAGAAACCCTCAGCTGCTATGTGTGAGTCACTATACTCAGGCTCCATATGAAGAGACACTGGCCTTTGCTTCTAGATCTGGAATGGGGGGGGACTGCCCTCCCCCCAGACCCTTGCCATGGAGGGAAGAACTGTGGAGAACAGCAGAGGTGCCAGGTGAGAAGCAGAGCAGGCTGGGTTGTAGCCAAGGCCCAGACTGGGTAAATCCCTGAAGCCTGAGGGTAGCTGGGCCAGGGAAAAACATCTATATAGAAAAAGAATTTCCACTGAAACAACTTAAGAAGGTTCACATTTCAAAGTGGGGAATTTATGGACGTTGGTCCTAACTGGCCAATTTGTAGAAACAAAATGCTGCACATTTCTAAGCATGTGACTTGTGGATTTTTAGGAACCACAACTCCATTGGTTCAGTACTGAACTGTACTTCCAAAGGAATCTGGGGATTTCAAAAATGCTGTACTTTGCACTATTTTCACCAGCTTCACAAATGCTGTGGCTTTGTTTTTTGCCGCGTTTTATGAAACTTGAGAAAGTGAACTGCAGAGTTTGCCTAGCCCTCGTAAATTGTAGTAAAAACTCAAGAAATTCTAGGTAGTCATTTTCTGTCTTGAAAAGTATTTTACAATATTTAGGAGCAACCAAACAGTGCATGCAAAAGTTCAGGTGGATGTTAAAGATCCCATGGCACTTATCGAAAAGAGTAGGGGAATTTCCCCAGTGTCCTGGCCAAATTTCCCTCATTCACTAAAAATACCACCAACAGCTTAATCTGGTTCAAGGTCAGTTGGCATTCATCTGTATTCCCTCCCCTGGGTCATGCCTGAAAACAGGCAGGATTTGTCTAGTGCATTTACCTGGTGAACAAAAACTAAATAAATGTATGTCTGACCTAGTTGGTCTTTCTCATGTTATAGTCTCAGATTGATCTATTTGCCCCTGCAATCCCTTCCTTCTTGTACCAGTTGGGATACTTTAAAAGTATGTTTGAAAACAATGCAACTCTCCCAGATTCATTTTAGCATATAGTACATCAGCAGAATGTTTTCATAACAGGCAATATATAATATATATATATATATATATATATATATTTATATATATAAAACAGGTTGGACAGGTCAGCAGTCTGATTAGCTGAGAACTGTCACATGACTTTTTACAGCATGATTGGACAGCTCAACTCTTGCAGCTGATTATTCATTATTTTAATATTTTAGGACTATTTTTATAAGTACAATAAAACCCTCTAAGATGTCCTTTCATACAAAACTCTCAGATGGTTGAAAGCACTCAGCTTCACCTCGTGCCTCACAACACACCTAAAGAGTCTGTATATTTCTGCACAACCAGACACCTTGTTGGGTTTTCGGGCAAGTGCCTTTATAAGCTCTTTAGCCCCTTGAATGGTATAATTTCCCTAGTACACAGCGCTTTTCTGTTGTTTGTTTTAATCAATACATTAGGTTAGCTAAAAATGACTTGATTTTAAATTTTTTTTATGAGTATGCAATATGGATTCAGAAGTATACAATATGGAGAAATAACACATTGTTTTTTCTATGGGGACAAATGCCTATCCACATGTTCTATATAGGGAATATTTTATGAGGTACTTTAAAATATGCTAAAGCGCAGAATGTTGCTGTTATTTTTCCCTTGCAATAGGTGGTTGAGCAAAGCCAAGTCACAAGTGCAGGGACATGATGACATCAACAGTGTACACTGAACAACAGTCATGTTTTAAGCCACCTCACAGAGTATTCTAGGTATGCTATGGGATTCAAATAACATAGTAGTAAAATAACATTGAAACATTATGTTATTTTACTAGTAGCTTGTTAACCAATAAAATGGTATGAACGTAAGGAAGTGCCTATCTAATCATTTTTGTATTTGGAACACATTTTTTTAATTCCATAGCAGGAATACAAATCTGAAGCTAACTTTCTGTGTTTTCCCCCATAAATGGAGAATCACAGACTTCTAAAGGGTATGGATCTCATTAAGCAAAATGCCACCTTTCCTTCTCCCTCCATTACTCTCTATACAGCCTTGTGTATTGTATAACAGCGAAGGCTATGAAGATTGCACTATGAGCATCAAATATGACAGCAGGCACGTTCCATGAAAAGCATGCTATATATGTACAGTACTTTTTTTTTTTTTTAAGTATTTTACAAAAATCGACACGAAGCACTTGCCCAAGTATACTCACAACCACCAAACCTCAAATGCAAACAGTCTTTATATTGACTGCAAAGGTTACCCAATATTTGGCTTTTCCTTAACTTTGTGTAATTTTGCCCTAAAAAGATCTACAGCCCTGAAAACTTCAATGTACATATGCCAAACATTGTACTGTTAAATGATTGAGTAAAATGCTGCTACACACTAGGTACACTCCAGATATACTACAGAATAACTAAAGGTAATTTAATTCATGCTTGGACTCTACTGTTCCTACCAAAAGTACTCTGATGCTACCATAACACTGCAGATACATTGACAGAAGGGCCATCCAGGCTATCTGAATCCATATAGACATCAGTGTAGCCCCTTCCCTCCCATTTCTGTCTCCTTATTACTTGTTATAGAACTGTATGATCAAATTCAATTTTATGTTCAGTTTCTAATGCACAGTAGATGGTAATGCACTATAAACATGTTCATGAGAGCTGAACATTTTTGAGTGTTACAGTAATGGTGACTGAAATGGATCTTCATGTAATGGGCAAGTAATGGTAGTCTTCTTGTAGAGGAAGTCTTATATGCAGAGAATTTCTAAGCGAGGGTTTACGGTACATTTCTTGTGCTGCATACCACATGATTTATGCCGTTGTCGTGCCTAATAATTGTAAATACGCTGGCAGGGTTGTTTAAAGTTTTTGCATATCTTCTCTTTAGGAGAGTAGCGCCTCCTGGACCTGTTTTGCCTGCGAAGATGACTCCAGCTGAGCTTTCTGCGGTCACTGGGAAGCATAGCACGCTGTGTGTGGTGGAGGTGTCTGCTCATGTGCTCTGAGACTCTACCCCAAAATAATGTCATTCGATGAGGAACACATACTATCTGAGGAATCCTGCATAGAGAAGAGGAAACTTCAATGCAATCAATTAATCAGTCAATCAATCAAAATCTTTATTTAACCAGGCAATCACCATTGAGCATAACTCATTTTCAAAGTGGACCTGAGGTTTCCAGGAGAAACATATCTGAAAGATACGTTAAACAATGTACAAGGCAGGAATATGTGTAATAAATAATATATACAATAAATAATAAGAGGCATGGACAGTAATGAGTGACAGTTGGGATGTGGGTCAAGGGATATAAATAGTAAGTTATAAAAAGTATATACGAGAGTATGCATGTATAAATGTAACAGTCAAATGGGTACAAGATTAAACAGTGCATAATATACAGTATATGTAGAAGTCCTGGATAGGGGCAAAGGTTACAAGGCTACTCTGGAAGGTATTTCTAAGGAGGAGATATAGACAGGTTAGGGGTACTGGCAAGATGAGGATCCCAGGGGGATTGAACAAGAGAAAAACACATATGGAGTTGATGTATGGGCAGCCACAATAGCAGGGATTAAAGGTTCATTCAACAAGAGGATTCCAGGAGGAGGAGAAGAGAGGTATGAGGGGGTTGGAGAATGGCAAGCAAGCTGAGTTCCGGGTTATATGAACCGGGAGTGAAAGATGAGGCGATATCAGAGGGTAAGGGAAGGAGAGGGGGAAGCCCCAGATTAGTAATATCAATCAGTGTTTCTGTGGTAGCGAGGATTCGTATGAGCTAGGGTGATAGGAATATCAGGAGTCCGGTGAAACAGGTGCATGGCTCCTTGTGACTTAGATGTAGCGATTTGAAGGCTGATAGGGTGAATTAATTTCAATCACGTTGCATAGAACTGTATAAGTATAAAATAAACATTATCTATATTGCTCCAGACATGCCAATCTCGCTTTGTAGGTCAAACTAATAAGTTTTATGACTATAATCTGTTTTTTAACTTGCTTTGAAAGAATATGGAAAAATACCCTTTCAATACCTTTTATGTAAATAGTAACTTTATTATCTTACAGATTTGTTTTGGGGGGGGGTCTCTAACGGATAGAAAGGATTCTTACATTAGCTGTGCTCATTAATGCCTAAGCAAATACTGATGTTAACTGTGCCCAACTGCTTAGTAGTATCACTGTGTAAGACAATGAGAAACTCAAAGGGAAATCATGTTGCTTATTTCCCTTAGAGTTTGAGTTTTTGATAAGCATGATAACATATGGCACTAGAATAACAAAAACTCCAACAAGCCCAAGGAACACAGTCTTAAATAGTTTTTTTTTTTGTTTCTCTTTTTATGCCTTCTTCCTGGTAGGTCTGTGTGTCCATCTGGACCAACCCCAACTGCCCCGCGTCACCTCATGGCTTCCCGTGGAGTTATCTGCTTCTCCCATATCTGACCACATGGCTTACAGTCAATGGCAGGGGCAGAAAGGTCCTAACTGCCTCTGTAGGATTCAGTTTGTGGGAGGGCTAGCTACATCACTGGTGGGGGGGCCTATGAGGGGTCAGTCCATCACATTGCCACATTTCCTCTTTTTTCTCCCTTCTCTTGAGATGGTGGCCTGGGGTGTGATGAAAGAATGCACACAGCTGTGTGGTGCACGTCCTGTGCTGGTGCATCCTCACCCACTGAGCCACTCCTGAGTGCACGGCCACCTGTAGTCACCCAACTGGCAGAGATGCACCAGAGAAGACTGACCACACACCCTGGAGGAAAGCATCCTCTAGGGTGCTCAATCCTCCCCCCGCAGGGCCCCAATAACTCGGGCTTGCTGCTTAACCCAGGTCCCAGTAGTGTTGTTACTGCACCAGCAGACTGACATCTAACTACAGGTAGTTGTCAAGTGTGTTACATTGTTTGGAAGTTGTAATGTAAGGAAACATTTCGGCTTATGCCTTCATCAGTTTCTGTCCTTTTCTTTTGATTCACTTGCAGTTCGCCAATTCTTGAATATTTAAGACTGCCAAGGCAGGATTCTTACTGTGGGCATGAAGTGGTCTGAAAAAGCCACTTTGTTTCTGTGCAAAATTTGCAACATCACTGAACAGTACTCAACAAGGTGGCAATCGCTTTACAGGCAACAACAAAGTCGGCTCTGAGTGACTGGAAAAAGAGACAGGAGCCCCAGTGCTAATGGCCTCTAGAACTGCTATTACTACACTGCAGCTCTTACAGGCAGGGTACCAGACTGTAGCCTTTGTAGAGTTACGAGCTGGTAGAGGCAGGTGGTGATTGTAGAACTACTTTCAGCCATTGGAGCCAACATGCTAGACACGAGACATCAGGGAACAGCTGAGTATATGAGACTCGGGTACCACTCGACACCTGTGAAGTGTCTGGGGTTGTGGAGAGGAGAGGGTGTACCTTGAATACCAGGGACAGTGATGGACAGGGTTGATGGGGAGGAGACTAGGCATGACTGGATCAAGGGATTGAGCTACTGCCAGTCACCAGGGAGAAAAGTTCAGACAGATTTAGTTAGTGAAGAGTGAGAGAGTAAGATGGGATGGGTGGGGGGATTTGTGGATGCCAGTGACTGGTACTACCTGGTCAGGGAAGGGTGAGAAACTGAATCATACAGTATACAGAGGGACATAATCAGATGTGGTGGACTGTGTCTTCTGTTGGGGGAAGGGCATTGGATCGCAGGGATATACTTCAGATATGGAGATGGGGTGTACCATTAAATAGTGCTTCAGATGGGGATTGGGGAAGGCCTGGTGCCACAGACATGGCTCTGTGGTACATACTGTGGCATGCCTGAGTGCATGTCCCAGTGCTACATAGCAACAAATCTGAGATCCCTTTCCATTATACTAGCTGGTGCTATCCCAGGTAATGCCTGCCAATGTCTGGATCGGTGATTTATATGGCACAGCACATGCAAAAGGGACTCCTCCTGTGGTGCAAGAGAGCCTTTGTAGATGCTTATTGTTGATGGTGGCACAATGGATCAAATGCAAAGCACCCCACAATTTTGCATGGCACTTCATAATGTGAGACTGAAAAATTAAAGGGATGCATTCATGTCCAGTGGGCACCACAGTCTGAAAGACCACAAAAAGCTCTTTCAAATGAGGTATTGAACTCATTTGTAGTTGGAAGCACCCCAGAGATACAGATGACTGAGTCTGTTCAGTATTAATACTACATTACTGTCACTTTTAGAATCTTGTGATGTCATTGAAGAACAAGCTGTGCTAAAGTCAGTACAGTTAGGCACAGCTTGTTCGTCCGTGACCTCACAAGATTCTAAAAATGACTGTAATTGTGGCATCTCAAGTTCAAATAAAAAAAAAAAAAAAAATCTAATTTTCTACCTTAAATCATCCTCCTGTTCTTCAGATTCTATCTCTTCCTCATCATCACTCTTCAGAGGTCTCATGTTGTGCACAGCCATGCCGGGGTGGATCAGGCTTTCCAAGGGACTTGTTTCCTGTTGCACCCCTAGGCGTCTCTCTAGAGTAAAACAAGTGGAGAACATTAGAATACTAGACATAGCCGTAACAACTTTAATTCAAATGGCTCACTGAGCTGCACACAAGCAATAAGACATGACGAGGTCTGGGTTATGACCCGATAACAGCATGCCCCAGGTGCATTATGAGGCATGACGTGCTTGTGCAGAGTGCCTTTAGTGCCTGGGAAGTGCTCTTATCAGGTCATAACCCACACTTCAGAGTGACTTATTGCAGTAATAAAGTGGGTCTCCAAAGTAAACATTAAAAAAAAAAAGTAAAAAAGATGTGGAAAAAGAGGGACAAAAGTTTTTATAGCTAAAGTAGTAAAAAATAGTTCCCATATTTACTGTACTGTGCTGTTTTATAGGGCTTGATCAGCAGTAGAGGTCAGTCTCGTTCCCCCCCCACACACTGCATAGACATACGCATGCTAGGTTAGTTCCCCCAGAGACTATATGTTGTTTTGACAGAAAGGTGTTTTTTTTTTGTCTTTTTCTGAGGCTGTCTTTGTATGCGCAGCTTTTACAAGGAGCGAGCGTGCCCCTTTGGAGCCGCTGTAGTGTACAGCCACTTTCTCTTTCAGTGGTCTGTGACAGTGAGTGCATCTATGTAAAAGATACCTTTTTCTTTGGTGCTAGTCAGGAGAGTGGCAGTTTTTCACTTTCTGTCATGGGGTTGGGTCAGGGGGAGGCCTGAGGAATGAAGCACAATGCGGCGACTGCAGGGAGGGGGAGAGAAGGAAGGCAGTGGGGAATGAAGCTGCAGCAGCAACCGTCTACAGTAGAGCCGTGGATCAGCAGTGTGCAACAAACTTGTGAACACAAACTTAAATTAAGGTCAGATTGTTCCTTTAAAGTATATTAAGCTTGAAAATGTGTGGGGGGGGCGCTGATGGAATGACTGCTCTCTGTTGGTGGTAGTGCTCTCCTGGTGCAGCTGTTGTGGTTCTGTCAGATGCTGTGTGGATTTGCATCGGGAGAGTCCTTTCAGGCATTGATATTTCCATGTAATACATTTTGGTTGGGTCAGGTAGTACCAGGTTGCCAGTATATGTTCTGATAAGGACACGACAAATGGTACCTCTTAGCCAATCAAAATGCAGGAAATGTTTGACCCATTTTATAATGCTTTTAAGCATAGTTCCTTACCTTGAAGTTGACTTCAAGGTTCAGTGTTAAAGATGCAATAATTTCCAGCTTTAAGGTGAGGGTGGGCAGTGCCAATCCAAGACTATTTGATTTTAGATGGCTCTAGGCACATCTGTTTGAACCTGGTCCTGGCTTACAGTAAGCTTTTGGTAATGAATTTCTTCATCTATTCATGCTTGGAAGATTAAGCAGATATATAGTCATGGAATCTGGATATACAGTCCTTCAGACTCTTAACTCACTGAGATGCTTGCACACCTCTGACCTGGTACCAATTCAATTTCTCTTTTTTTCCTAATTATTTGAATTCTAGTACTCCTGTAAGCTGCCAGATTCACAGCTCTGGAGACTGCTTATCGATATACTGGTGCAGCATGCATCGTTGCAGTACATGCTTCTGAGTTTGATCCCAGCAATGGGCCACAAGCCTGTTACAGACGTACCATCCCCATGGAATGAGAGAGCAGTTCAGACTCCATGTCCGTGCAGTCCTTACTCTCTTTTGTGAGGCCAGTAATGGTGCCAGTCATGATGTGAAAGAACTGGACTGAAACCACAGCAGCCCTGTTTGACCTGCATCAATGCGAATAGTTTTAAATCTGTATACATCAATTCTCTGCAAAAGAAATATGGGTGTAATTATTACGTCAAGCTAATTGTAAGATTGTTTTGTTTTTACTTATGTTAGATGCACCCTGCTGCCTCCTGGGATCCAGCAGAACACCAGTGCTGCGCCTTATACTGTTCGTTCCTAGGCAACGCATTTCAATAAATTAATCAATTTATGAAGGGACTCATGCATGATACAGCTGAGGAATGAGCATTCTCTTGATTTGTATTTAGAGTGAGTTAAATTCCAACTGGAAATATTTTCACACCTTGTTGTTTCACATTTCACATTTTGATTAATAATACTTTTTTCCTGATTAGTCAAAAGGGAGAAAAACATGTTTTCAATTAGGATGCTTAGGTTATGGTCTGAGGTGCATCTGCGATGACTGAATTTGAACCAAGATGTAGAGGTTATGTACTCCTGTAGCTAATCGTCATGCTTTGTACGTTATAACTGATGTGTTTCAGTTAGTGGCAGGCATTTTGTAATAGACAGACAGAGGGTGAGATATTCAAAGGGTAGCACCGGGCGCAAATCCGTTGCGCTGGACTAGCACCAAATTTGCTCCCGACTGCAATATTCAAAAGGACATTTAGTGTCAGCACTAGGCGTTAGCACTGACGCTAAATTATAATGTATGCAGGGGAGGGACTGAGGGGAGGGGACCTAAATGCTGGTGCACCGGCATATTCAAAGGTATAGCATCGCACTACAGGCATTAGTGCAACCTGCAGTGTGGCGCTGAATACTGCTGAGAAAAGGCCGCTGGTAATGTGCCGGCGGTAATGAGGCAGCAGTGCCCCCTCCAAATCACGATTCCTGATCCAAATACATGCAACATCATTTCCCTGGTAGTCTAGTAGTCCCCCAAGCATGGCTCCTGACCCCTGTTGAAAATGAAATAAGAACTTTTCTCTGGTAGTCTAGTGGTCCCCACCCCAAAGCACGGCTCGACCCCCATTGAAATGAAATAAGCACTTTTCCCTGGTAGTCTAGTGGTCCCCCACCCCTAGCACAGCTCCCAACCCCGTTGAAATAAAATAAGAACTTTTTTTTTTGAAATTGCATTTTTCTTGCTTCCCTTCCCAGCCTGCCACCACTGACTCATCAGGGGAGACACTTGACATCCCACTGCCAACCACCCAACCCTGACGGACCCTAGATCCCCATGGAGCCACAGTTATACCACCCCCTGGGTGGGGACGAGGTGGGGTCAAACCCCGTAACTTATGTCTTGTCGGTTCTGGGTCCGTTGGGTGGGCAGAGGCACATTGTGGGCATGCACAGTTCCCAATCTTCCTGGCGGTGGCAGGCTAAGTTTCCATTTTTGCCCTTCCCCGTACAGTGAGCTACACCCCTGACATCATGATGCTGAACACCGACGTCGACACTGTACTGCGGCCAGCCAGCCCCATAAAGGGCTTGCAATACTCAGAGCCTCCGCTCAGAGTCAGGCAAGTGTGCGGGCATCGGCCTCTTCCCTCCCCGGAGAAGACGAGCTGTCATAGGACGCTCAAGCCTATCTCCCCCTTGCTGACCCACCAGTGACCCGAGTCCACTCCTGAACCCAGATAGCCGGCGTGGCATGAGGTGTGATGTCCAGAGCCTCAACCCTCAGTGCCACCAGGCCGGCTTATAAAATAAGAACTTTACCCTGGTAGTCTAGTGGTCCCCCCACCCCCAAGCATGGCTCCCGACCCGCATTGAAAATAAAATAAAGAACTTTTCCCTGGTAGTCTAATGGTTCCTCCCACCTGGCAGTGATGCGTCATCATCAATTAAGCTCCATGAATTGAGTTGGCAATCAAGTTTAAGTCTTTCTTCATTATTATTTAAGGTTGTAACCATTCCGACTGAGGCAAAATGAGCGCTACTGTAATGAAGTAGCACCATTCGCACTCTCAGTCGGTGGCCAGCCATGGTGGTGAGAGGAGGGCTGAGCCAGCCGCCAGCCCAGTCTGTGGAGTCTGATTAGGATGGGCGGGGACATCACTGCCGGGTGGGGGGAACCACTAGACTACTAGGGAAAGTTCTTTATTTTATTTCAACGCTGGGTCAGGAGCCATGCTTGGGGGTGGAGGGACCACTAGACTACCAGGGAAAAGTTATTTTATTTTCAACAGGGGTCGGGAGCTGTGCTTGGGGGGAATTGCAACATGAGGGGTTTCAGTGTGTTTTGGGGCTACAGGGGGTCGGGGATCATGTTGGGGGGGAGACACTAGCCCACCAGGGTGTAACAGGCATACAATGGAACAGGGACCATGACGTCAGAAAAGGACTGCCTGGCCCAGCCAGTCTGCCCTGTTCCCTATCTACTGGATATGCTGCATATCCTAGTTCCTAGTGGCCCAACAGCCTATGGCCTCCTGCCCCCTCCAGGTTTGCCTTATGCCTGTCCCATGCATTGCGTCCCTCCACTGTGTTTCACCCACTACTGCAGTGGGGTACCTATGTTGGGGGGGGGGGATCCTCCAGGGCATGTATGGCCATGGGCAGTGAGTCTGTGTTTAGCTATGGATCTGTATATATATGTGTGTGTATATATATATATATATATGTAAGGGATATGCAGGGGGGACCTGTGTGATATATGATTTATGCACGCGAGTGCTGTTTGACTTTGGTTAACCTCACGAGTGGCATAAGCCATGAGTGAGGTGGCCAAGGGCAAACAGCACAAGTGTGCAAAAATCATATATCACACAAGGTCCCCACTGCACATTTCATTTATGCAATAGGGAAGGATCTGATGCGTCTGTGTAGTTTTAAAATAATTCTTTTTTAAAATAAAAAATATGGAAATCTTTGTGGGTTTATTTTGTGCTTTGCCAGGTTGATGTGCCATCCTCTGTGGTCTGTTACAGCTGATTGGCTGAAAAAATGGCTTGAGTGTTTTTAAAAGAAAAAAATGGCGGCTGAGTTTAGCGAGCGGGAAGAATACAGGAAAAGGTCGAGTGAGTTTCGTGAACGCTCCCCGAAATACTAGTACTTGCTGTTATGAAGTACTTTTTTTTTTTGAAATTTATTTCTGTATGAGAGCTGTAAATTTGGAGTACAGCAGTTGGTATCGGGAAGAAGAGGCGACGAGTTGACGGACCCATACTGGCAATGTGAACAAGACAGCGGGGCAGAAAGAAAAAGAACAACGGTTTTGGAGAGAAACAATTTTAATTTCAGGTCAGCAGTTCTGTTGTTTGTGGGTGATGGAAGTAGGAGATTTAAAAAGAGCTGCAGTTTGGTGATTCAGCAGTTGTTTACAAATCAATCAGGGGCTGAGGCAGTGTGAGATGTGGTAAGGAAGGAGATAGTGGCGACAAGAGTGCGAGTGACAAATGCCGGTTCGTGGTCTGTGATTACACTGTGTTTTTTGCATGGGAGGAACAAATTTACATGGATGATGCTGAGGAAAGGGTTCAAAAAAACAGAAAGTCGATTTTTAAACTGGATGCATTACTGTGAATGGGGCAAGATCTGTACACAGCAGTACTGACTGTGTGTGACTGTAAGAAAGTGAAAGTGTGTCAAACAAGGAAGTAGTCCGGCACTGTGTGTATAAATGGTCACTGTATGTATAACTTTATACATACAGTGACTCAGATAAACACATTTATCACACTCAATATATGTCCACCCCATTGCATAAATATATATATATATATAAAATATATACACATACATATATACAGGTCCTGCTTGCACAGCTGCATGGGTGCGTTGTATGCACTGACTGTACCTGCCAGCACACAGTTCCTGCAGCATCCAGCCTGTACTTCCATTCCGACCAAAAGGGGGAGCTTTGTGCTCCATGCAGTAGCACCGGGCAAACTGCATGGTAATGTGTGTTAAACAGCACTTAATGAGATGCAAATGTACTTGTTTGCCCACAGATTACCTAAGTAGGCTCATTTGAATGTAGCTGCCGTTTGCCACGGGCTAACTGGTTTGCACTGGGCTAATGTGTTAGCACTGTGCAATCAGGTTAGCCCTGGGCAAACCTCACTTCAGTATAGCGCACAGTTCTACAGTGTGTGGCTTACATTGTTGTTTGTAGTAGATGTCAGACATCTCTGTGCAATCACACACAGTGTTCTCCACCTGCAACACTGGCTTGCTCCAGAGTCTAATGAGCTGCAGTTGCAGTTTGCACTTCCCTGCTATATTCAGTGCTGTCTTATTCCCAGGCAATTTTTGCCCTGCACTCCTGGCTCTGTTTGCCCGGCTTCCTTTGCTTGCTATAGTCAGCTGGTTTTGCACCGGGCTATTTCCTTTTCAATGTAGCTTGCTTTGTGCTCCGGGCTAAGTTTGCCCGCCGGGCAGTTCTAATTTAGCCCCGGGGCAAAGTTTTGAATATCTGGCCCAGACACTTATAAATACGATATGGCAGGCATAATTTTCTGATAGATTACATTCTAGAGTATGGCCACAGTCTTTGAATGTTATTCTTCTAAAACATGATGGAAAATCATTAGATTGGGTTCATATTATAAAGATCTCACCTTTATAGTCAATTGACAGTTGGATTCTTATTTGCCTAATTAGTTTTCTCATCAGGCCATTGAAAGTCAAATGTGCGGAAGAATACCAAAACCTCTGGAATCCCCATCAAACAGAAAATGTTGCAAAACTTTAATTAGTGCACACAGTTGTCTTTGAAATTGTACTCAAGTTTAAAAAAATTGCAGTTTCAGATTTATGCTAATTTTGCATTGCAGATTTGTTACTGATTGCCACTTATGAAATATTCTGATTTAGTTCATTGTAACAAACAAGAAAAAAATCATTTTCATCTTCTTCCTTTGAATTTCTTATTAAATTCTACTTCTTACCCTGGGAGGACATGACTTTCCCTATGCTGTCTAAAAGTCCCAGGTCCCTCCCAGTGGAGTGTTAGGCCCTGTTTCGGGTACCTCATGGTACTCAACTGCCTTCCAACAAATAGCCCCAGTTTGTTGCATATGGCAAAGGAATTCCTTATCAGGCTGCTGGAGGGAGTAGGAGGTGGCAGCTACACGAGGGCCCAGTGCATCTGAAGGGGGTGGCGGCAGGTGCATCATCTACAGAGCACCCTCAACCTTCTTCTGTTTTTTTTTTTTCATAACCTCCCCCTCTCCAACTCTTGGCGGTGGAGCTGGGAAGGGTGACTCAAAGTCATACAACCAGTTCCACTCCTCCTTATCTGCCAACACTCTGCTTCTGATGTTGCCGGCATCCTGGGCTACCAGTAGAAGTACATAAAGTGAGTAAAATTTAGTTCACAGAAAATTTGCAAAGTTTACATACTTTGTATAATTTTTTTTTAAATGAAGGTGGGCATATCACAACAGTTTTTCCCCCCATGAAGTGGCTACTTCATGAAAGAAAAACTCTGAAGTGCCACTTCCTGTAGTTAAACAAACAACTAAATAAATAAATAAAAACGCCCTTCCCTCACCCTTGTAGTACCCATCCCAGCATCCTCCTGCTCAGCCACACCAGTAAACGAAATCACCCCTTCCAGCCACACCAGTAAACGAAATCACCCCTTCCAGCCACACCAGTAAAACGAAATCACCCCTTCCAGCCACACCAGTAAACAAAATCACCCCTTCCCCAACCCACGTGGCACATCACACAGTACATTTAAACACCCCTTCCTTCCAATCAACATAGTCCCCCGTCCTGCCCTCCTCATGGCTGCAAACAGCATTTAAAAAAAAACAGATTCCTAAGAAAAGAGACATTTTCTGTCTCAAATTCTCCTCACACCACCTCGGCCAGCTGCTCTCTGAATGAATGAGAGAGCTCACTAAGCAAAATACTACAGTTTCAGGATGTACTCTCAATCTGTCAGACAGCGGACACCCAAGGTGGAGTGAGGAAGGTTTCAAAAAGTTGCCATCACTTTTCTTGGAAATGTTTCTTTTTAAAAACATTCTGCAGTGTGCAGCCTTGTGTGTGGGGGGGTGTTGGGGGATGCTATGTGAGTCAAGGGGAGGGGGTGTTTACTGGTATGGCAAGGTGAGTGTAGGTGGGTTGTTATGCTTGTGGAGGTGTTTCTATTTATTGGTGTGTCTGCGTGGGAGAAGGGTGGGATGGGGTGCTATGTTAGTTGAGAAAGGGGTTCTATTTAATGGTGAGGTTGGATGGGAGGAGGGTGGCATGGGGTGCCAAAAGTGGGGAAGTGGGTGCTTTTGTGGCTGGGTGGCTTTGAGTGCTACATACAGAAGGTTGGGGAAAAGGTGGTTTTATTTACTGGTGTGACTTGATGGAAGGGAGGGGGTTGTAATAGGATGCTATGTGGCTTTCAGAAGAGGGGGAGTCTTCGTATTTGGTTTTCAGGCTTGCACAGGTGAAGTTGCAAAGTCAACACTTTTTCACAATGCCAAAATGTTTGCAATGCTTTGCACAGTACAAAGCAGCTGGCCACTCTGCAGTGACTTCACTAACAACGTTTAAATTCATAGACACCTAGAAGAATAAGGAAAGAAAAAGACCATCTTGAAGCCCTATGATGTATTATTTCCTGTTAACTCCCTGAACGGTGTCCCATCATGTTTTGAACCCAGCACTGAAAACACTGCTTGGTGGACTGGTCCACCCATTCACCACCCATTCTGTGAAAACTTACTTCCTAATGTCTGTTGTAAATTATCCCCACAACATACACACACACGCACACGCGCGCACACACACACACCTTTTAGCTTGATACATTACCCCATGGTAGATGACCTGTTGCTTAACTTGTATAACTATGTGGAGTTCATCCTATTGTATCCCTGTATGTATCTGCATATTTCAGACATATCCCCCACTCCAATCTATCTTCCTGCAAACATTTATTGAAACTTTCTAGTCTCTCCTCATAGGCTGTATCCCCCTGTCCCTGGATCATTTTTGTTGCCCGTCTCTGTATGGTTTCCAACCCTTGTATTGTCCCAATACATCTAACTACCAGGGGCAGCAGACTGTGAAGAACACCACCTGCCTCTCCCAAGAGGAGGAGGAGAGTGTTCACTTGGCTGCATCGGTACTCCTCCCACCAGCCTACAGCAATATCCTGGGCTTGGGACACAAGCCCAAGTCATCGATAACACAGTCAGCCCCCAACCACTGTGCTGTCGGGAAGGCCTTTGTCATATTTAAGCAAAAGGGCACAACAAGGTTGGAAAATAGCAAGTCTCGAGAGGGTTGAAGTGGAAGGTCAAAGGCTGAGTGTTTTCCCCCATCCTAAATGTGAAATTATCTACCACACCACACCCCCCAAAAGGCCTTATTGTGATTATGAAATGGGGAAAAACTCATAATTAAATATGATTTTTTTTTTTCTATTGGGTTCAGGAATGGACCCGGGTTGTCGGAGAGCCGGCAGGGGAGAAGGATCACGCATCCTCAGACTGCTCTCCTCCGAGGAGGGTGTGTGTGTGGCTGTGCAGCGCGACACCTAGTGGAGGCTGGGTTTGTCTGCAGCACTGACACCAAAACTGAACTCAGGGGCGGGCAGACGCTGGTCATTGCACGTCCCCGACCCTGCTTACAGGGGAGAAAAACTTCCAGTGCCTGGCCATCTACATGAAGCTGTGCCCTGGGCCTCAATTAGCCTCTGGAGGCGGCTTCCCGACCAGTTACTTGTATTGTGGCCTGATACAGGGGTCGATGCCATGACCCCGATCTCTGGGGGGAAAGCCAGGGATGACAGGATGAGTGCGGGCATATCCGGAGGTGGAGGCAAGGGGGTCCATGACCAGAGCGGATCCTGACGGCTGGGTACGGAGCAAAAAAAAAAAAATTGTTTTTTAAATAACATTTGCTATCCTTTTTTTGGCAAAAAAGATAATAAATAAATCTAAGCAAAGGTTGAACAAGGAAAACAAAGTCCTACTTAGACACTGAAGTGTTGCCAAATTGCCAGTAGGTGGCAGCAAAGCTGCATATCAAGATTTGTTTTCACCAGCTGAAAGTAATGGCAGCAGACAACTTCAAATGGGAGCATAATATTGGGTTCAAAGTGCACTGTCAGTCACAGCAGCTGTATTCTGTGGCTGTGTAAAAAGTAAATTAGCTAAGAATTTGACAGTCGCCGTTTCAGTGAACAAAACTAAATTCGCAATCTGTGGCAACTTAAATATGGGTGTGTGGCAAGTGCAGTCATACAGTCTCTTTTGTGGGCGGTCTGACTCCTGATGGCAATTACAGTAAGTGCACATTGATACAGGTGGCGGGCGGCATGTCATATCCTGTGGCAGCAACAGTGTGTGGCAGCTGATGGCTGTTTTGAGTTGAAGAGAGCATAACAGAAGACAGACGAAGAACGCATTTCAGAACATGAGTTGTCTTGGCAGAATGGGAGTATTCAGTTTAGCCAGTCTGTCTGTTCATATGTTACACATGGGTTTAGCAGCAGCTACTGAGCAAGCTTCTACGTAGCTGCTTAGAGGGTGTCATAACAGTCAGGAGTATGAAACATGATGAAGAAGAAAGAGAGACATATTTGGGGGCAGGGTTGAAGTGGGGTGTTTGTTTTGCACGGTGGGGGGGGCGGGCATAACTCTCAACCTCTCAGCATTAAAAATCATAGCACTGGCCTTCAAAAATCATAGCAAATGGCCAGAATGTGGAGCATTTTCTTATTTTAAAGAATAAAATGTCTACAAATAGTGGGCCCATATAGTTAGTGATAAGAAATGTTTCTATCAACATAGTTCAATGATTTAATAGTTTATGTGTTCAGAATAGCTCTAACATTATTAAGAACATCAGTAAACCTATGCGGAGCAAGGGTAAATTAAGTGTGAAAATCATGGCACTATGCCAAATTCATAGTAGTTCAGAGGTATGGGGGCAGGGTCGGATGTTGCTTCTTTTTTCCTTTTAAACACTATGTGAACTGATGCAACGTCAGCCATATCTGGTGTGTGACTTGCCTTGCTAGTGGGCAGTGTACTGATACTGTGGGTCATTTAATGTGTGAAGAGGTTACAGATCTTTTTCCAGTGCTGTTGTGCTGGTGTATCAGCATTGGATTCTGAGCTCCTCAGCCAATCAGATTTGTGGATTTTGGGTACCAGATTCATGACTGCAACTTAATTTTTTACTGCATATATACAGTACATGTCATACAGCATACTGCCAACTTTAAAAAAAAAATCACAATAATGTATCTATGGTACTTTGAAAGTAGTTAGCGTGAAAAGGTCATGTGACAGTGGTACTCAACAAAATGTTGAAAAGAAACTATAGGAAAAATAAGGTATTATCATGAGGTCTGCATTTCTGAACAGTAAAATCAGTTAAAGAGCAGCTGACACCTATGTTGATTTCGACAGGCAACTCTTACCAAGGAGTTATCTGTCCAAGGAGCAAATATAGCATACATTTGAAATTTTGGGCAAAGAAATTAAATAGATAGTTAATCCATAGTGTATAGTGCATGGCTGACAACTTCCAGTATCTGTTCTAAGTGCTGTAGAGCACTACACCCCGATACCATTGTATAGATCGCTGGACAGACCTCACCTAGAGTACTGTGTCCAGTTCTGGAGACCACATCTCTGGAAGGACATAGACAGAGTAGAGGCAGTCCAGAGGAGGGCAACTAAAATGGTGCAGGGTCTGCATCAAAAAGCCTATGAGGAGAGACTAAAGGGCCTCAATATGTACACCCTGGAGGAAAGGAGGGATGGGGGGGTATGATAGACTTTCAGATACCTCACAGGTATAAATAAGGTTCCAGAGAGAAACATTTTTCAGAAACAAAATGCTCAAGAATAAGGGGTCATGCTATGAAGCTGGGGGGGGTAGGCTCAGGGGAAATGTGAGGAAGAACTTCTCCACAGAGAGAGTGGTGGATGCCTAGAACAGCCCCGCAGTGGAGGTGGTAGGGGCTAAAATTGTAACGGATTGAAGAATGCATGGGATAGACATAAGGGAACCTTAATAGTAAGGAAAGGGGGCTAGCCGGAATTCAAGTAGGGTTCATGGTGTTACCGTAGGTAGGGAAAATGGGCGGACGAGATGGGCCAAGCAGTCCTTATCTGCCGTCAAATTCTATGTTTCTATGAAAGAGGCTGCAGGCAGCATGCATATTACAAGAATCTGGGGAGGGGGACTGTCCAAAGATAAATTTACTAAATTTGCAGGCAGTTCTACTTGTATGTGGCTAACATGCAGTATACTGTAAAGCAGGCTATTTTCATGTTAGTTATGTTTAGTGCATGGCACAAAGTGGTCCAAATTGTGCAAATTTAATTTGGTGCAAAGTGATTAGGGCTTGATTCACTTCTTTTGAAAGTATGCAATTCTAGCTAATTGGCACCATTTTATTTTCATACCATCATCGCACTGAGCGAAAATAGAGAAAATTAAATTACAGTGAAAATACCCAGTTTTACAGTATGTTCTAACCACATACATGTAGAACAGCCTACAGAGTTACTACATTCATCTTTAACTGGCCCCCTTCTCCAATCCTAGTAATATGCATATTAAGCGCCTGCAGCTTTCTTCAATGCTTTGTGACATCAAATGATTTTAGGGGTGAAGCTGCAGCATTCTGTGGCCACTTGGCTCGGGCATCAGAAGGTACAAACTGGGCACATCACGGTAAGTAAAAAAACTGATTCCATTCCTTTGCCAAAAAGCTGAAATACAGTTACATTACTGTTGCTCCTCGGGCAGGTAACTCCTTGGTATTAGATGCCTGCCTGGATCATCCCATCCGCTCTTCAAGCTTCCTTCATAGCTTTCACAAAACCTGAACTTGTACCACTGCGTGTTAAGATATTTCTGCTGTTAGGCTAGCAACAAGTGTAAATTGAGGAACACCCTGCGTACAAGGATCCGTTTTCTGTGCCATATTTTGTCAGATTCTGCGTTTGATACTGTAAAATTCTGCAGCATCAGTTTTCAACATTTACAGCTTGATTTTACTGTTTTCCACACAGCTATTTTGTTTTTGGTCAGACAGCTATGTAAAAACAAGCATTTGTCAATGCTGAGTGTTTGCCATGTGCACTGGTGTCATGGGTGTGTGTGGTGCATATACCACTGAAAGTGACATCAAAAACTTCTTCAGTGAAGGAGTCACTGTATTAACAGTCAAGAATGCAAAGTAGAAGTAATGATGTTGGGCAGTGTAACTGTCTTGTTTGTTAATATCTGTGCCACAAATTTTCAACACACCCTTCTTATGACCTCACCTTGTGAACAAGTGCAGAGAAAATTTTCAGCTCCTGCCCGAAAACTGACTTTGCACAGCAACTGCACAATCACCTTTTGGGATGTAAAAAAACATTTTGGCCAGGCTCTGAAAAATGACAGCTGTCACATTCATGAGGCACTGTGAAGAAATGGCTATATTAAAAATTTGGGGTCAAACTATTGAAAGTTGCCAAAGTTACGAGCCTGCATTCGCAGATTTCAATGCAGGCTCATAACTTCATTGTTGTTTAATAGTTTTACACCAGATTTTCAGCATAGCCTTCTTATGACCCCACCTCATGAACAAAGGCAGAGAAAAATGTCGACTCCTGCCCAAAAGTTGATTTCGCGCAGAGACTGCAAAATCACCTTTCCGGATGCAAAAAAAACCCCATTTTGGACAGGATCTGAAAAATGACAGTTGTCACATTCATGAGGTGCTGTGAAGAAATTGCTCTATGGAAAATTTGGGGTCAAAATATTGAAAATTGCTAAAGTTATGACCCTATGTTCGCAAATTTCAATGCAAGCTCATGACTTTGTTGTTTTTTAATATTTTTACACCAAATTTCCAACATAGCCTTCTTATGACCCCACCTCATGAACAATCGCAGAGACAATTTCAGCTCCTGCCTAAAAGGTTATTTCACACAGCGACTACAAAATCACCTTTCGAGACAGATTTACCTAACATCACTTGCATTGTTCATGAGGTGGGGTCACAAAAAAGGTATCTTGAATGTTTGGGGCAAAAATATTAGAAAATGGCCAAGTTATGCCACTAAATTGAAAATCCTATCGAACTACATTGACACTGAAAACCCCATTGAAATACGTTGACGCGCTTACCTCAGTTCACAGTTGGGTTTTGAAGAGTGAAGATGTGTCTGTGGTCCAAGGAAGATTATGAGGATGGAACTCCGGGGGCTAAGTATGGGGGGGGGTTCTGAGTGGAAGGGTCGGATGCGGAGTGGGTAAGGGCACAGCAGACAACGATGGACAGTTTTCTTTTTTCCAGGAAAAAAAATGAGGGACAGTTTTCTGTATTTCCGGGACAGGAGACTGGGAGATTGGGCACCCCCAGTGTCACTGACTTATGTTTGGGGGGGTGCAACAGACATCAATGGATGGTTTTCTTCTTTTCAGGGGGAAAAAATGACGGATAATTTTAGGCACTGGGGGATTAAGCATCCCCAGTGTCACTACTGTGTGTATGTGTGTGGGGGGGAAGGGGTGCTGACAGGGAGGGTCAGATCGGGGGACAATTTTGGCTGCCAGCAACAGACATCAATGGATGGCTTTCTCTGTTGCAGGCCCACATTCCAGGCTGACCATGACAGATCAGCCTGGCTTGCTGGGCAGCGCGGATCAAAGGGATGGCAACTTCTTTTGAAGTTGGTGCCATCCCCACTCAGCAAGCCAGAAACTCTGTCATTGTCAGCCTGGGTGCTGATTGGTCTGGCACTGTCATGCCCCTGCAACACTGCTCTGCATTGGGCAGACAGTGTCACACCCCTCAAAGGGCACTCTCATACCGTGTTCGCTTGTGCTTGTGCGCACGGTGAACACAAAAATGGATCATGTGAAACAGTCAGAGTATCTCCAAACAACACAAGAGCTTTCTGGTCACCTCGCTGCATGCAGTTGCTCTCTTTCCCAGCTGATTTTTACTTGCTTTGTCTGACTACCCTGTCACTTTTTTTTTTCAGTTTTAGCACTCCAGCAGCTTCAGGTAAGGAAATCTGCTGTATTCTGCACCACTGAGACAATATGAATTTTCTGCACGTGTTCTGTGGTGAGCAGAAAAACAGAACAGTGGTATGAGTGCCTGAAATATTTTACAAAGCAGATTAAAAAGTGCTTATAGTAGCAGTAGTAGTTGGCTAGCAAAAAAATTTAATTTTTTGTGGCTGCATTGCACATTTTAATTCTTCACTGAGGTATTTTTAAATGAATTCAGCTGTTTGTAACCTGTTTTATTTATTTATTTTTGGGGTGGATCTACATTAAAGATGGCAAAGTCCAGTAGTTTGTAATGGACTTCTCCTCTAAGTTTACTCTTCAGCTGAATACACAAGGTTGGAGTTCCAGCAGGGGTGGATGCAAATGTGAATGTGAGCTCTGTTTGTGACTTTGTCCACCCACATGCCTCCTAAATTTGGGAGCCCTATTTTCTCAAGAATCATCTGCTTGCAACAAAAACTTGCAGTTTGTATCTGAAATCAGAGCAAATTCCATTTGGGTGTGATCTTTGATGCAGATGTGTCCAGATGCGTGGAAATATTTGACAAGCTAAAGATGACATGTAATTTCCTGATGGACGCAGGTGTAAATCTGCTATGAAAACAGGAGCAGGCAGATCCTGGTCTGATCACCCACAGTGGGGACGTGTACAGGCTGCTTCCAGAGTGGGCTGCTGCTCAGCTCGGCAACCTCTAAACACACACACACACACACACACACACAAAGCCATGCACAGAGCCTGGTTGCAAGCAAAGTATAGTATACAGAGAATCAATGTCTGTATATTTTCCCTCTTACATGGTCTGTAAATCTTACTGTAATCTTTCGGGTCACACCTGAACATAGGCATTTGTTGTCTAGCGTGCTTATCCAGTCAACAAATACTAAATAAATAAATAAAATAACACCGATCTGTGAAGAACAAGCTGGTTCACATGTCTAGTTGGTACTGTGACATCATTGCATGTGACAGCAAAGCTCGAGTGACTCACTGTTGTCACAGCAACCACAAGGTATGTGAATGAGTGAGTTTTTTACAGTTCAGTGTTTTTTAATTACACTGTAACTGCATTGCAATTGGAATGTAGTTACATGCAACAAACATGTAACTACAATGTAATTATCCCTGTTGCATCTAAATGATTACCTACCCTGCAGTTGCATTGAAACTGACACTTAAAATAAAGTATGACTATTCATTTTTATAATATATTAGATAAGATGTTTACAGTCATTGTACCTAACTTCTGTAGGTCAGCACTCTGAGGTCTGGTACAATAAGAAAGTTCCAACTGAAACTCTTTTTGCCACACTGTATCACCATATTTCTGATCACACACTGCTAATGAACACATCTGAGCATGCAGCTAAGCTTGCACTGAACATTTGATGTTATTTTAACGTATGTTAAGAGCATGGGTTAAGAACATATGTTACAAACAACTTTTAGAAACCACTGAAAAAAATGTGCCAGCCATGTGTTACGAACAGACTTATTTCCAGCAAATACAAGGCTCTGATTGTCACAGTTACACACTTGTCACTTCATGCTATTGAGTCACCTTCTGAGGGGGTGTAAGGCTGCACGGCACACACACCAAGGGTGTAAGGCTTACAGTTGGAACCTTGTATTTTCTGGAAATAAATTCATTTATATTTCTTTTGCAACCAGATTCTGTGCACAGCCCGCTTTGTATTTAGATCCTGAACTGATCCCTCTGAAACCTGTTCCCCTATTGGATGTGTCAGGGTGCTGCTAGTATATATTTTGATCGCTGACAACACATCACATTCCTGAGCTGCTTCCAGTACATTTTTGATAGTGGACCTGGTAAGGTAGGCAGGAGCTTTTAAAACTTTCCAAATCCTAGTTGTCCTATGAATGAAATGAAGTCAAAAGAAATTGAGTACACTAATGTGTATATTTGAACTGTCAACTGGATTATTGCAATTTATTCACTTGTACTGCCGCTTTAAAGCGTTTAACACCCTTTACCTGCAAGCTTTCATTTGATGAAATGTCTGAAAAAAGTACAAAATTGCACCCATCCCACAAATTCAATGCACTCAAATTACCATGCAAAATGCAGGCTGACTGGGCTTAAAGTAACACTATAGGTTGCCAGAAGGCCTCACTAAAGCCGTGCTTACACGGGTGCTAGGCTTACAATGCTGTCTTGCTCTAATGGTCTCCTGATGTGGTAGAGCACTGCCGATTTCAATTCACATTGCCCCTCTCAGCGCTGATGCAAGAGGCGCTGGTGAGGGGCTGTGATGGGGCAGCTCTCCTCTGACGTTGGGGGTGACACACACTGACCTCCAGCCAGTGACAGCACTGACCACCACCCCCAACAGGCCATGTTATGTCGGAGTGAGCGATGCAGCCAGTCCACATGGCTGCTTAAGCGTCTCGCTCTGCTCTGTGACCCCAACTTGGGAGAGGATCTGGGAGTGCCACACCACTTGACTTACCATGATCAGATAAGTGTCTACACTGAAGCCTTTGCACCAGTGCAACATAAGGGCCCAGGTTGCTCCAGTGCAAATTCGACTGTGTAAATGAGCCTTAACAATCTGTAAAGGCAGAGACAGCTTACCGCAGGTGTGGTATAGCCTTTGAGGAGGTCATAGAGTCAAAAACAGTGGGGGAATTCAAGAATGCATGGGACAGACATAAGGCAGTTTTAGTGGGGGGTAGGAGGAAGTAAGCTGTTGGTTAAATAGGATCTGCAGCTTATCCGTTAGGTAGGGAAATGGGCAGACTAGGTGGGCCAAGCGGTCTTTATCTGCTGTCAAATTCTGTGTTTCTGTGTTTCTATGTATGCAATAAAAACTGAGAGGCTAACACTATCTTCAGTTCAAAAAGATTTATTTTGCATCGACCACTTTAATCTTGGTGACATTTTGTGGCAAAACACCATTTCAATCAATCAATCAATCAAAACTTTATTTTTAAAAAGCACCTTTCCAAAGCCAAGGCAATTTAACAATAAATAAATCAAATACATAAAGTTAAAACAACATCCTAAAATTGGTTAATAAAATGTGCTTTAAATTTCATTTGGGCCATGTGGATTCTCTGTAGGAAAGATACCCACTTGCATACTGTGTGACCCTCAGCAAGTCATTTAACTTCCTTGTGTTCCCAGGTCGCACTTGTAAACAAGCTTTCAGCTTAGTGTATCTCTCCTGCTAAAAAAAAAAAAAAAGATAAGTGGCATGTGCTAGTGCAGCTTGAAATTGCTGCTTTAAAAAATATATATATTTTATACATGAAATCAGCTTGCTTGTCTGGGATGCCCTCCTGCCAAACCTTTATATATTTTTTTTACCACATTGGGTTTTATTAGTAATAAGAGCTGGAGCAGCTGACTTCTGTGCAAAATGTAGAAGGATTTATTTTCATACTATTTTATGATTTATTTATTTTTTGTTACTAAGGGCATTTTCATGAAAAGAGGATCTTTGCCCCTGTCACTAGCAGGGGATTATGATCTCAACTAGGGAATAAAAAACAGCACTGTATAAGCACAAAGGGATACGCATCCTGTTTGGGTGTTTTTTTTTTAAGGTTGTGGAATAGGGTTCTGCTCATTCCAACCCTAACATTTTTGGCTGGTTGCTGCATCTACTCTTCATAGATGGCCGCCACAATTTCAATTTAAATAACTTTGAAAATTCATTCTCCTGGCTGGCAGTATAGCCCAGAGTTTAGAGTAATGATCTGTGAATGGGCTTGTTACTTCCAGCAGACCTACGTTTCATTCCAGTAACCTCTACTTGCATACTGTGTGACTCTGAGCAAGACACAACCTCCCCAGTTCTCCCTGGTCACCCCTGAAAACAAGCAGTTGGGCCTAGTGGACCTTACCCATTTACCAAAAGAATTAAGAAAAAAAAGACAACAAGATGGTGGGGTAGAATGGTTTTCTGGGAGACACAGATTAGGGGCTGAGCCGAAGCAGGTGCCACCTGCATCCCAGGGAAGCCCACTCAGTCTTGTTTAACCCTGTTGCCAACTAATAGTTCATAAGTTATAAAGAATCATATAAACATGTATGTACAGTACCTATTTGACATGAAGTTGCAGAGATGAAAAATGTCACTGGTCTACTCCCCAAATGCTGGTAGATTTTGTTTTTTTTTATCTGGCTAGTGTACTTTTCTTTTAACTAGCCCTGCTGGCTTGTACTGGAGAAAGTAGCCTTTCAATGAGTATAGCAGTTTAGCCAGTTTGAAATCTGCGAGGCCCCTGGGTTTTCCAAGATATTGGCCCTGATGGCTAATGGCAACAAAACTTAATTTCTACCCCAGATTGTGGTACTAAGGTCACATAGTACAAGTCGTAAGTATTCAAGTAGCCACTGCTAGACATATTAACCATGTTTCTTACCCTGGATTTCAACAATGATCCAGTCATCCTCTTCACACTCATATAACTTGTGTTTTAGTTCACTGTTGTTTTCTGTATCATCTGCAGTGTTGTCCCCAAAGAAAAGGCTGGTAATTTTTCCAATCATGGCTGCAATTCAGTAATTAAGAATTATTTTAATCAGTTTTTCCTTATTGGATCTGAAAAAATGCAGCATTTATTTTTGTTTCTTGTTTGTGCAAACCATGAAAATGTAACTTTGGAATCAGATTATTTATTATACTAGTGTGGTAGCACAAGTATCATTAGGGTTGAATAAGATGTTTAATATTAAACTCCAATTTTGCACCTTAATATCTTTGCTAGCATTCAACGAAATAGCTCAAAAGTTTGCACATGTGATCTGGTTGGCAGGGTCTCAAGACGTGAAAAGTTTCATGGTGGCATCTTGCATGGCTTATGAGATATGGAACGTCGATCTTTAATAAAATTCCATTTTTTCCCTATAATTAACACAGGCTTTTTTTTTTGCTGTGAAGGACAACCTGTGTTCATGAAACTTTCAGCATAGAAGTGGCCTGTGCCTAGGTAGTGTGTTTTGAAGGTTTCATGAAAAAATATTAAATAGTTCCAGAGTTATAAGGATTTTAAGGTTTTTTTCTACGCATGCTCAGTAGGGGTTTTGTATAGCTCTCTGATATGAATGATAAAAAAAACATCAACCGTAAGGGGCTATTGATCACAAAATGAGTGATCTGTGATTGTGAAAAAAAAAATTGTTCTTGATGGCTGCCATCTTTTTTATACAAAAAAACCCCATTGAAAATACATAAAAATGTTTTTTTCAAACCACAAACACCTGAACCTAGGTAAATGTGAGCCATTTAGCTAGATTCTGGTGTTTGCTTTAAAAAGACCCTGCCAAAAATACCCTTTCTTGGTACCCCAAAATCCAGGGTTCCCAGCTTAGCAAGAGGAGCTGTTCACCCACATTCTCTGTATGAGAACAATGGGACATTCTTGTCATCTGCAGCCATAGGCCTGCATGCATGCCAGCAGTGAGCCACCAATCTCTCTCTCTCTCTCTCTCTCTCTCTCTCACTCTTCCATCTTGTCTATGTATGTAGGTAGGTATGTGTGTATCTATCTGTCTATCTTTCTATCTATCTGTCTCTCTATATCTATCTATCTATATATCTGTCTCTCTATATCTATCTATCTATCTATGAATCTATCTTTTTAATTCCCTCCCATTCCCAGCTCAGCCTGCCCTCCCTCTTGTTTCCCTGATTCTTTGCACTGATTGAAAAGTGGATTAGTGTGCCCACCCTTGGTAATGCTTGCCCAACTCCCTCCCTCCCTTCCAGTCACCCATCCCCCCCAAAGTTCTTAATTGGTGACACGGGGGAGCCATAGATTAAAAGCCAACACTGGGGTGCCCAGTGCTCAATGTCGGCTCCAATAAGTATAAAGTTAAGTCAGAAAAAAGAAAACAGTTCCTCTTTGTCTTTTTTTAAATAAACCTGTAAAAAATAAAATAGCTCCTTGCGGATTTGACCCCCACCCCATCCTGACCCCCTCAATCAACACATACCACCCCACACACACCCATACACTTTCACTCACCTGAAACTGTCCTATGACGTAGATCCACTCTCTGACTGGAAACACGTCTTGCTGCTGGAACCGGCAGCTGCGAAATGAGAACACAAAGTAAGCCTTTTTAACATATTTTAGTGGGTTTTGACCTTTTACTCATAACTTTGTCATTTTTCAGATTTTTTCACTAGATTTTCAGCATGGCCTTTTTGGGACCCCACTTCATAAACAAGATAGGTGATGATCTTTAAATCCATCTCAAAATGTGATTTTTGTGGTCACTGCATGAAATCATCTTTTGAGCAGGATTCAAACATTTTCGCCTACTGGGTTTATGAGATGGGGTCATAAGAAGGCTATGTTGAAAATTTGGTGTAAAAATATGGCAAAATGACCAAGTAATGAGTAAACATTGAAATATTTCAATGTGCACTCATAACTTTGCTAATCTTCAGTATTTTTTCAGCAAACTTTCAACATGGCCTTTTGAGACCACACATCATGAACAATGCAGGTGAAATTTTTCAAATCCATGCCAAAAGGTAATTTCACAGTCACACCGCAAAATCATGTTTTGGCAAGGATTTGAACATTTACACCTACCTTGTTCATGAAGTCAGGTAATGATAAAACTATGTTAAACATTCGGTGGAAAAATATGATAAAATGACCAAGTTATGAATACAAGTTGAAATGTTTCAACATTCGCTCATAACTTCACTAATTTTCAATAGTTTGACTCCAAACTTTCAGCAGAGCCGTTTTTTCACACCAGTTCGTAAATGTGATGAGTGTCATTTTCCAGTTCCTGACTGAAACATGCTTTTGCGCTTGTGGCACAAAATGATGTTCTGGCCAGTATTCTATAAATGCCATATGTCATAGTTATAAGGGGGAGTCATAAAACAACTATATTTAAAATCTGGGGTCAAAATTAAAAATAAATAAATAAAAATTAAGAAATGTTGGGTGCAGTGGCAGCCTTTACCCTAGTGGGTAGTGCTTTGTAATCCTGTGCCAGTGAGCTGAGTTCAGGGACAAACTCAGTGAGCCACCTGGATAGTCTGAGGCTGGGGGGGGTGGTGCTGTCGTGTGGGACCACCCCCCCCGGCCTGGGAAGGGAAGGTGCAATGTTGCTCGCATGGGCTCAAGTACAGTACCATATAGTAAAGAAGAATATTTTCTTAACATAGGGACCTGCACCTCTGTACCCATGGTTGCCAGAGGGTCCTGCTCTTTGGCAGACAGATAAACTCTTTGCCCTGCATGTCTGTATCTGTAGCTACATGGATGGGCCCTGCACTTCTGCAGCCTCCCAGACAGACCCACAAATCCTTGACATCCATTGCTACATGGAAGTGCAGGGCCCTGCACTTCTGCAGGCAGATGGATGTCGGACTCTTCCCCTGGTGCATGGCACATCCACATCTGGTCACACTGATCCTGAAGGGACCTTTGTGAATGAGGACATCTTTCCACTATCTCAAAAAGAAAGGAAAATGCTGTTTTAATGCACCAGTTAGGGTTTAACTCAATGCAACAAAAACAGGGAATTGTTTTAAATTCTCTGTCCCATGGATGTTTTACCCTCACACAGCAGAGTTTTAGTCACTGTGCTCAATATGGCTCTGCTGCATGAGGGTAAAATGTCCAAGGAACATACTGAATTTAAAACAAACCCTGTATAAGAAAAACACATACACAGAGAGAGACAGAAGGAAATGTGGAAGTTTGAAATACATGATTTCTTGTTTGATGAGGATAGCAAGCACTTAAAATACAAAGTGTTCTAAGTTTATGGCTAGATCCTTGCTCCTGAGGAAGACCACTGGGTGAAATGTTGGGCATTCTAGGGGATTGTGGCTATGTGAACAGAAGTGACAATAAATCTTACCCTGAAAGGTGAAAAGTGGTGCTGGTGTTCTACTTGCTTTTTCAAAGAAGTATGTCTTGCCACATGTTGCCAACAGAATCTGCTGTAGCTTTCTTCCTGCAGGGCCTGCAAGGCCCTTCGCAAAGAAAATAGATCACATCTGACCTTGTTTGCTCAGGGGAAGGGAGTAGGCACTATGGTTGACAACCACAAAGAAGATCCCACCACTGATTTGCTAAGACTCTGGAGACCCCAAACCCTAATGTTTTTTTCCTTTTGCTGCTAAGGGAGTGGGGGCAGGGAGTTAGGGTTGGAACCCCCAATGCCATATTTCCCTACTCTTTTTGTGTTAAGTTGAACCCTAACTGGTGCATTAATGCAGGTTTTTTTTGCAATTAATATATGTAAAGGTTGCCATTTCTATCACTGCCCACAAAAACACAATTTACTGTACATGGCTTAGTAGTAAATCATTATGTAGAGAATAATGCATGGGGTGGAGTGTATTATGAGAATCTAATACCCTCCTACTACTCTTTCACTCTCTGATGCACTTACTTGGCTTCCTGTTCTTTCACCTTTCCTGACAGAACAATTTTCCCTTTTCCCTCGTCACCCCCTCCTCCCTTACCACACTCCCCGTCTTGCTCTTATCCACTGATCTCCCTCTTCCTGGACTTGCCAGGCCCTCTGGTCCCCACTCTCCCTTATCTTTTTTTCCCCTTCCTCCGCCCTCCTTTCCCCTCCTGTACCCCTTTTCCCACCTTAGCCTCCCCTCCCTCTCACTCTCCGACAAGGTCTCTGACTGCCATATTTTCCTTCTCTATCTGGATTCTGTTCTTCTCATCTCCCCTACCTCTCTCTTACTCTCCCCCTTTCCCTCCCACCCCTGATTAGCAATGTTTCTTCAAATGTACCATATGGCTTACTATGCTTGCTTGTAACCTTAATTGAGTAGCACTGTTCCCACATATTTACCAGTTGACTTGCTGTGCTCTCATGAAACCCTGAATGTTGTCTGTACCTCCCTTCTTTATTGTAACCCTTTCCTTTGACATGGAACCTTTGTAAATGAGCTGCCTCGAGCTCAAAGGTATTTGTAATCTGAGATTTAAATAAATAAATAACATACACCCAAGATGTGTGATGCTACATAATCCCCGAGAGCAAAACTCAAAGGGTTTATTGAGCATCACGCACTGAGACTGTGTATTAAATTTGAGTGCCATGTAAGATGCATTGGTAGACAGTAGTAAAGGTGCACCATAAGTAAGAAGCGTCAGGAGAGACGAGGAGGCAATCTTGATACAGGAGGCAGAAGTGAGAAAGGGGTGGATACGGTAAAGGAGTCCTAGCTTCAGGTTCAATGTTTTGACCAGGGTGGAGACATGGGCACTGAGGGGTAATGTGGAGTCCAGGGTAATGCCCAGATACTTAAAGGTGGGGACAGACTCTAGAGTGTCACCATTATGGGAGGTGATACAGAGAGGTGAGGGGGCCTGGAAGAGGGAGGATGGTGAGAGAAGAACATAAATTTAGTTTTTTTGTATTGAGGACTAGTTGGTTACACCAGAACCAATCTTCAAGGTCTGCAAAGTCAGTGGCACATTCCTTATTGATCAAGGCAACATCAGGAGAAGAGCGGTAAATAATAGCATCGTCCACGTAAAGGTGCACAGAGGCCCCTCCACAATGTCTTGGTAGGTCATTTATAAATAGTGAGAAAAACATCAGGCCCAATATGGAGCCCTGTGGGGCATCGTGGATAATGTGTTTGAAGCCAGAGAGAGCACCAGCTCGTTTAACTCCTTGAGAATGGCAGGCGAGATAGCTTTGGACCCAGAGTAGGGCACTGGAATCCAAGCCAATGGCTTGCAGCTGTTGCAGCAAGAGACCATGATTTACAAGGTCGAACGCTTTTGTTAGGTCGACGAAGATGGCACCGGTTGCTGATCCTTGATCCATGGCTTGGTAAATATCAGAAGTTGCTTTCTACAGGGCCATGAAGGTGCTGTGGCTCTTTCAAAAGCCATGCTGGTAAGGTGACAACAGTTTGTGGTGCTCTAAGTAAACCTGAAGATGATTGTAGAAGATACACTTCTGGATCTTGGCCAGAGGACAGAGAATAGAGATCAGTCTGAAGTTCTCAACAACGGTACTAGTCCCCCTTTTGTGCACTGGTACAACAACTGCAACTTTCCATTTGTCTGGTACAGTACTGGACAGAAAAGAGCGATTGAATAAATCATGCACAGGGTAAGCAAGGGCATGAGCACCGAGTTTTAGGAATTTAGGCTCTAGGGTGTCGTGACCAGGAGAAGTCTCGGCCTTCAGGTTTGCAAGGAGCCTTAGGACCTCTTTGCAGGTGGCCGACTTCAGATGGAAGGCTGGACAGGTTCCAGTGTAGCCTTCAATGGTAGGTGCTGAAGATGGGTTGAGAGACTGTGGAAACAGTGAGGTATATTTGTGCAGATCAGTAAAAAATTAATTAAATCCTGAGGTAATAGACAGGAGTTCAGTAAGGGCGGTGCCCTGGGCAATGATGGAGTTAGGGAGTTCCGTGGCCTTCCCTTTGACCAGGGAATTAACCTGTCGCCAGAACTCTTTGGGGTAACAAAGGTGTTCAGTTTGTAGTGTTTTCAAGTAATGGCATTTGGCTCTATGAAGGGAGTTCTTGCATTGATTTCTGAGCTGCCTGTAGGCAAACCAGTCAGTGGGTAATCCACTGTATTTAAAGGACTGCCAAGCCTGGTCACGAGAGTACATAAGCATCCTTAGATCTTTGTTGAGCCAGGGAGCTTTGATACCCTTGGATCTGCATTTTTTTAACGGGATCATGGGTATTAACAATATGAGTAAAGGTAGTTATAAAAAAGTCCGGAGCTTGGTTGATATCTGGGAGAGTCATGATGGGGCTCTGGTCCATGTTGTTGATGGAGGTAGTGGAGCTGTTAATATCTAACTTGAACATATCCTGGACAAGGGTAATTTTAGGTGGGGGGTTAGGGCAGTTATTCCTCCAAACACACATAGTGGGGGAGTGTTCACTTATACTGCCTGACAGTATACCTGCATATTTGACCTTCAGAGGACAGTTGATGATAACCCAGTCCAGTAAGGTGTCCCTACCAGACTTGTTGATGCGAGTGGGGTCTTGAATAAGTTGCACTAGGTTGGAGTCAGCTAGGGTTGCATGAACCTTATCAGCAGCTGGGTTAAGCCAGTCATTGTTAAAATCACTGCATAGTATGAGGTCGTGGAGGGTAAGTTTGGCAAGCAAGAAGATGAAGGGAAGAAGGCCAGAGGGGGCCTTATTGGGGGGCAGGCAGGCGCATCCAAGAATTATCTTCTTGACTTTACCAAGAGTCAGGGAGAGGAACAAGGCTTCTACTAATGGGTATTCCTTGTTAGGTACAGGCAGTTCAGCCACATCCAAGTCTGACCTGGTGTAAATCTGAACTCCACCTGCCCTCTTAACTAGCCGGTCCTTCCTGAAGCAGGTAATGCCACCTCATGCTGTTTAACAACTGGTTCGAGTCAAGTCTCAGTAATGCAGAGGATGTTGGGAGACTTTTGATTAACTCAGGCCTCTAATTCAGCCATTTTTGGTTGGATACTTCGAACATTCAGGTGGGCAATTCTCAGGCCTTTCAACGGGGGATAAGTAGCTGCACCAGTGTTAAAAACTGGGGTGGGACATGGGGACCTAGGGTTGAGCTGGATATCCCCTGCAAGTACCAGAAGGAGAATGGAAATGCGGAGAGATATCGAAGCACATGGGAGCAGCACAGAAGGGTCTCGGGGTGGATGAGAACACACAAGCATTTATGAAGCCAGAACCCCAGGAGCACAGTATCAGATCTGGGAAGACACGGTGTAAATAAGCATGTAAAGGGGTGGTCAGGCCAGATTAGGCGGGGGTGAGTCCAGAGCTACATAGGTAAACTGGCTTGTGAAATAACGGATAGGTTAGTCACTAAACAATGTGACATGGAATGCAATGTGACATTGAAATCCTGTTGAATAGATGGAACCAAAGCTGAAAAAGAATTTGCCTGAAAAAACAAAATCAAATCATCAGAATAAAGAATAGTGTCACAAACTGTACAATGAGATGCTAATTGATTTACAAGCCAAGAAAATAACAAGAGGCCCAAAATGGACCCCCGTGGAACCCCACAACTAACAGAAGACTCATGAGACTCAACGGGACTAATGTAATTCACCTAAGACCGTCTGGACAAATAATCCCTAACCGAAGCGACAGAAACATCAGAGAAACCTAAATCCTGCAACAAAAGACAGGCCAAATCATGCGTGATAAGGTCAAATGCCCTGGTCAGGTCCACAAACACTGCACCTGTCATATAACCACCTTTTTTTAGTACAGTACTTTGATAAGATTTAACGATTTGAAAATTATATTTGTTGACTCATATGGTACATTTTGTCATTATAATATACAACTTTGAAGGGACACTGTCAACCATTTTTGCATCATACTATTTCTAGTTGAAAACTCACATTTTATGATTGTGTACCATATCTAAAGTTCATGGATGTTGCTGGTTATTTAATCTGCTTCCTTGCTTATTAGAACTGAAATGCATGGTAACGTGTAGTTATACCCAGCCTTGTTTTGCTTCAAATCCTTGAAATACTCTTATTGCATACTTCATGAACATTAGAAACATCTTCAAACAGTGCAGCCATTAATGATACAGTAGTCTTCTCTACTCCCACTGCACAATGAGTGGCTAGACTGTGTTAGGGGTGTTCCTAAGTCCAGGAAAGATACAATGGGAGTTGGTCAAGATATGTAAACAAACAACGTTTTTGTGTGGTAACACCAGTATGGTGGGCAGTCAGTTTTGTTTTACTTTTTAAAAGAAAAAAAGATTAAGAAACAAACTACCAGCAGCATCAGCAATCTGTACAGAATATAAACAATCATAAAATGTGTTTTTTAAACTAGGGACACTTTAAGGCCTAAGGGCGTTGACAGCATCCCTTTAAGGTCATAAGATATACTGGTTCCACCTTGTCCCCCGCTTCATGAGCAGAGATGAAAAAAAGTATTCTGTACAAATATGCACTAATTTATAGGGCTTCCCTACTCACTTTATTATGCAGGGTACCAGCTGATTCCATGGTAATTAAAAATACACCATGGCTTACCTTGAAGGCCTATACTTATCTTCCTAGTCACTGTCAACCATTCCATTCAAGGCATTAGACCTGTGACTTTATACTATGCAGTGTTCTAATTTAATTGTGAAAAATATACTATCTGTATAGTGTATGGTAGGGCGTTATTGTGTATGGAAATCCATAGACCTGAAAAAGTCATTCCGCAGCAGTAGTGATCTAGCAACTACAACAGAACAATGTTTTGTTCTGCTGTAGTAGCCATGTCACAATACAGGTGTCCCCATCAGTGCAGTCCATAGGACAGAGGGCAGTTGAAGTGCTGCACATGTGAGCTGGCCAGTGAGCAAATGGCGGTGAAGTGCGGGCAGTGGAGGGTAAAGACTGACTGCTGTAACCACAAAAAGTAAGTGATTGTTTTTTTTTTCACCATACACTATATAAAATAATAATTATAATAATAATAATAATTGTATTTATATGGCGCCTTTACATTGCCAAGGTGCCTAACAAAATAAAAGTCATATAACATCAAATAACAGAACAATACAGTTAAAATCATATGCCAGTACAATAATAAATACTTCAGTTATCTAAAAAAGCTTTTTGCCACAGATAGGTTTTTAAGCCCTTCTTAAATTCCTCCACAGTTGTGCACTCCTGTAACCGATAGGGTAGAGAATTCCAAAGGGTGGGGGCTGCGTAAGCAAAAGATCTTGAACCAGATGACTTCAAATTCACCCTTGGAATCTCTAACAGCCCCTCGTCGGCCGAGCGGAGTGATCGACCAGGGCAGTAAGGAACCAGAAGCTCTTTCAGGTAGTCTGGGCCCTGTCCATGTAGGGCTTTAAAAGTCAGTAAACCGACTTTAAAGGTGATCCGCCACCGTATAGGCAGCCAGTGCAGTTCGTGCAGCACTGGAGTAATATGGCAGGATTGAGTAGAACCTGTCAAAAGCCGGGCTGCCGCGTTCTGCACCAGCTGCAAGTGACGGATTTCAACCCCAGAAAGCCCTAGATAGAGGGAGTTGCAGTAATCCAAGCGCGAGGACATGAAGACATGGATCAGGGTGGGAAGGTAGTCAGACGGAATTAGATGCCTAACCCTGGCGATATTCCTAAGATGGTGAAAGGAGGTTTTGATGACAGCCGACACCTGAGAATGTAGGGTCAGTCCATCATCAAAAACTACCCTCAGGTTACGCACCCATTCAGAGGTCGGGAGTGAGACGCCGCCAAAAAAAATTCCAGGGTCGCACCAACACCTGACCCCCCTATCTGATGACCTGGGTCCACAACCAGTACCTCAGTCTTTTCCGAGTTCAACTTCAGCCAACTGGAATTCATCCACTCCTGGATTTCTTTCAGACAGTTGTTAAAGACCGAGAGAGCTCCATCCTGGTTGGGTGCAAAAGAAAGGTAGAGCTGGGTATCATCTGCATAACAGTGAAACCTCAGCCCATATCTTCTTACAATGTCTCCGAGGGGTAGCATATACACCGTGAACAGCATGGGTGACAGAACTGAACCCTGTGGCACCCCACAAGACAAAGCAGTTGGGCCTGAAGAAAAAACCCAGACACAACTCTTTGTGTTCTCCCCGTGAGGTAAGATGTAAACCATCTGAGGACTGTCTCCGACAATCCACAGATATGCCTCAGGCATCCTATCAACACCATGTGGTCCACGGTGTCAAAAACTGAAGAAAGATCCAGAAGAACCAAGATGGAACAGCTTTTCTGATCTCTCGCCTTCAGGAGAGCATTGAGCACTGTCTCGGTACTATGTCTCTTCCGAAAACCGGACTGAAGTGGTTCATAGATGTCATGGATGGTCAAATGGTCCTCCAGTTGTGCTGCCACTACTTTCTCAATCACCTTCCCAACAAAGGGAAGGTTAGAGATAGATCTGTAGTTTGCGAGACAGTCTGGGTCCAAGGTAGCTTTCTTCAAGAGTGGTGTCACCACCGCCTCTTTCAGGGAGCTGGGGAACTCTCCCGATTCCAAGGAGCACCAGACTATCCACACAAGGATTGGCCCAATGATGTCAATACAGCCCAGAATTAGGGAGGTCAGTGCAGGATCCAAACTACAGCACGTCGGGCACACACACTGGATGATCCTCATGACATCCATGAACTGTGGTCGACTGAAGGTACTCTAAGAAAACTGAGGTATGGTGACCCCGTACCAATCACAAACAACCCCCACAGAGTGTGCTGGCTGAAGATCCACCCTGATGTCAGCCACCTTATTTGCAAAGAATTGAGCAAGCTTATCGCACTCTAATTGCGAAAAAGCTTTCTGAACATGCAAACAGGCTGGGTTACACAGTCTGTCCACAGTTCGAAATAGCTGAGCTGGTCGATTCTGAGCAGTCGCAAACTCCCCAGACAGGAATTCTGCCTTCTTACGGGTGATTGCAGATTGATAGACTAAGTAATGGTCCATCAATCTAAGGTGGTTGGCATCGAGGGCGGACCTTCGCCAGCGACGCTCTAATCTTCGCCTTAATCACCGCATCTTCCTCAAAGTCCCATCAAACCAAGGGGATCTGGGGCAAAGGGAGAGAAATCGAACACGGACTGGAGCAATAGAATCCAGAGCCGCTGAAACAGCTGTATTATAGGCCGACATGAGAGTCTCTGGATCATTGCTTGCCAACGCAGGGGACGAGAGGTCAAGCACTGCCGCAAGGCCATGGGAACTTATATCCCGTAAAGGGTGGTACCTAACCATCTCCACAGGGGTAGGCCTTTGAGGGGGGTTGCTAAAACTAAACCCCACAGTGTAATGATCAGACCACTCAACTGGTTCCACCCCCAAGTCCGATGTTTTGATCCCTAGGAAAAAGATTAAGTCAAGAGAGTGTCCATGTTTATGAGTAACAGTGGAAACCACCTGCATAAGGCCCAGAGATGTCATTGACTGGAGGAAGTGTTGACCAAATTGCAAGAGTTCGTCATCGATCCAGGCATTGAAGTTGCCCAGAACCATCAATCTGGGTGACTCAAACGCCATATCAATGATGAAGTCCGCCACTTCCTGAAGGAATCGCTTCTCATCACTGGGTAGAAGGTAGATGAGGGTGATTCAATAGCCTACACCTACTACTACTGTACACTCAAAAGACTCAACCTCCTCAACTAGTACCCTCGTGAGGTTCAGTTCGGTCTTGAAACAGACCGCAACCCCCCCTCCCTGTGGTCCAATCTTGGGCGGTGTAACACTGAGTACCCAGCTGGAGTCATAGCCTCCAAAATGGGGCCAGAATTTTCATCCAGTCAGGTCTTGGTGATGCATGCCAGGTCCACTGTTTCAACACGATCTGCAATAATTGCAGTCTTGTTCTTAATGGACCTGGCACTGCACAACACCACCCGAGTTGGACGAACCTCACGGGCCGCCCGGGCCATCTACCTACCACAATCTGTAGTGCCCTTGGGTATGGGCACCAGATATGGCAAACCATGATCTGGATTCCATTTTGCCCCAGGGCGTCTTCTGGATCCAACCACCTCAATTCGATGGCCCCCCTTGTTCATCTTCCACTGTCTGTAACCCCTGCCCTCCTCCTTCTCCTATGCATAATAACCAGCACTCTACAGCACTGGTACATTACAGACTGGAGAGGAGGAGTGTAAAAAGGGCAAAGGGTATGAAGGGCAGAGGATGAATAGCGCACAACAGTGGGGGCTGGCATCCAACACATTCTGCAGCTCGAAATAAAATAACACCCAGCTCTATAATTTACACTTTATAAAACAATAAACATAAATAATAAAAAAAAAAAAATACCCCAAAATGAACTAAGCAATAAAAATAAACAGAGTAAATAATAAATTAACCCAACCCACCCCGAATTTTAAACAACTATGACAGCTACAGCTCTAAATTAAATCACTTATTATTGTCCAATAAAAAAATCTTCAGGGATTTGCCGAGTCCTTAGAGTCAGTACAAGGGTAGCTCTCACTCAACCCTTGTCAGAATAAAATGTCCAAGAAGAAAAACATGGCCCTCTGACTGCCACAAAGCTGTGTTTTAACAAATGTTAAATTCCACCGAGGCTCTCTCACTACCTCCAAAGTAAGAAAAATACAGTACCTGCTGATGGTAGGGTCTGGAGTGGGATGAGAGTTGTAGCAAACCTGATGAAGATCAAACAGAAGGAGAGATGACTAGATGTAAATATACTGACCCCAGCACAGCTCGAAGGTGGGGCCTTCGGAAGAAGAGACACCCCACTCAGCCCACCGATGTCGCCCAGTGAAACTAGGAGGCAGAGGTGTGGCACAGGAGAGAGAGTTTTCTACCGGCTCTCAGGCCGGTACCCTCTATCCCCGTGGGAGCTCAAAAACCCAGGCTTCCACTACCATAGCCAGCCAGGCCAGTCAACAGTCCACCGCTGTCATCTGATGTAGGTCCTCCCAGGCAGACTCCAGGAAACAACGCAAATCCAAAAGATATCAAAAGGCAGCTACAGTTTCCTCAAAGGAAACAATAGTAAAAAAGTTGTGAACTGTCGTCAAGGTCCAGATACACACCGCTAAGGTATCCCAACAGAGAGCGGTGCTAATGGGAGGCCGCCACCTACTCCAAAACTCGACAGTGATCCGAGAGCAATCCCGAGTTCAAATCACCACAGGTATCTGCCGCAGACACTCCAAACAGGCAGTCCACATCTACTCCATAGGCAGGAACCAGTTTAAAAATAAGGAACAAAGCAAATCCCTCATAAGATATGCCGAGAATGAAAGCCAGTTCAAATAAAACCAAGCAATCAGGCAAGGCATCCAAGCGTGGCGATCAAACAGTAAAAGATCGCCACAAAGCAGATTAAATTGAGCTGCAGCTGTCACAGTCAAAAACAAACTAAAACAAAATGCAAATAATAAAATAAATAAAAAATTAAAATCTCCTTCGCAAGGCAAAAAGCCGGACTGAAACAATTAAAAATGAACTAAAAATAAAATACACTTGAGCTAATACGACGGCAGACCCAGCGTGGTCGCCATCTTCTGCTGGCCATTCTTGCAATGTGTGCTGGATCAGAAGCACACATCACATGCAGTGCTGTGCGAGCACTGAAGTGATTCACACACATGGGAGCCCAGATATAGAACAACGCTATTCTTAAACCTTGTGGTTTCCATGATGATAGAGGGACCTCTCGAGTTTCGCTCTTCAAGTCCCCATCATCATGGTTACCACTCAGTGTAGGAATATAGTGGATAATGTATGGGAAACTACTGGCAATAAGCACGTGCAACCATTGAGAGTTTTCTGTGGTGACCATTTAAACCTCAAGAGTGAAGCTCAAAAGGTTTTGGTCGACATGGCTACCTCGGGATGGCACAGGCACTACGTTGCTGATCGTAGACCATACATTGTCTTTTGTGGTGTATGGTCCACATAATTACAAAAATGAGTCAATTATATTTATGATAAAGCTGCAGTGTTCTTACTTTTGTGGGGTTTTTTTTGTCACCGCTGCTCTCTTCCAAGTCCAGCTGTTACTGCCACGGCTAGTTCAGGAAGAGTGGAGGTTTGCGTAACGTGCGTGTGCAAATGCATTCCGTGTTGTTGTACCATCGATGTCACGTACTTAAGATGGTACAACAACATTGTGACGTCATGTCGATGGTACAACAATGCTGGGAAATGATGGAATTCGGTTAATAGTAATGTTCCATCATACACTATATAGAGGATAATGGCTGGGAATCGGGTGATAACCACACTGTAATCACCTCGAGTGGTTGCTAGGGCAACATAGTAAACCTTGAAAGTGCAGCAACCATGAGAGGTGATTTCAGCATGGTTGTCACCTGGTCCCCAGCCATCATCTTTTATAATGTATGGTCACAAAAACACTGTTTGCATTCTATGTGTGAGAATGATAGAATTCTGGTGCATTCTTTTTTGTTATGCTACTGTTTGGAAGTTCCGAAGTGTGGTTAACAACTTTTAAAATTCTAAACAGTGCATAACAAATCTGTGTAACTGCTGATTATGGTGGTTAATAGGCACTTGCCATACATTATAGCATTGTTGTGCCTAGGCTGTCATACACTGTTCTATATATTTACAGTAACTATAAAGTGAATCAAACATGCTTCAGAAACAGTATAAATTAGTTAATTAATTAAAATATTTGCCATGAGGGGCACACTGAGCCAGGGTCTGACTACAGTACAGGAAGCCCACCTGGAAGATCAATAGGGTAGGACACAAGGTGACATGGTGATATCACTATTCCACTTAAGTCTCATACATTAGCTCTGTGTTTACATCTTACATCTACTTGCAGTTCACAAACTGCCCAATTTAATTAGAAAATAGATGATTTATGTAAAGATTTTCAGAGTTCAAAAGGTGGCGAGGTACCAATAGAGGGAACCCACCTGGAAATTTTCAGGTATCCTAGTGAGCCAGTCCGACACCGCACTGAGCTGCAGAACAGCTCAATTCCAGATGCGTCTTAGGTGAGGGGGCAAAGGGAAAATATAAGAACGGCAAACCATTCAATAAAACAAATAGTTCAGGCATAATTAGTTACATGCAACAGGTTAATTACCCAGTTATATGTTTGTTGCATGGAACTGCATTGCAGTTGCAATGTAGTTACAGTGTAATTACACTATAACTACACTGTAGTTAAATGAGACTTAAAATCAAGTGTAACCTAAAAATAAAAATACAGGGAAAGCAATGTATGGGGAAAATACATGCACACATAAAAGGCTTTACAGGGAGTTACATGATTATAAAATATAAAGGTAAAAATAGATAGAAAGGGAGTCAAATGGATATGAGGGATAAATACAGGAGCAGTAAAAGGCTATATGCTGGAATACAGTGTAGGGTACTAAAAACTTACAAGCAGGTATATCTGCCATATTAGAAAATGGGTTAGAGAAACCCTGCTCTCTGACTGATCAAGAGCACCCACTACCTGGGTGGATATCAGGTCACAGAGACTAACAAATAACTAGTCCCTGTACCTGGCTGCCTTTTGAGCAGCTAGATTTGCAAGCTTAAATAGAATGTTCAATTTTTTTTTACTTAGTATGCTTTATGCTCCTGTATCACCCAGCCAGCCCCCTTCTGCCCCCTCTCCCCTAGCCCCATCACCCAGATGTCCCTGGGACTTACCAGATTGACCCTTGCTGTGCTCCATGGTTTACCTCCCCATGGCGGGGGCCCCCAGGGTGCTCTCTCGTAATCCCAAAGAACCTTTAGCGGGGCTGTGGGTCATCGGGCCCTGTAGGGCAGTGTGGGATCTGTGAGGAGAGGCAGTGTCATTCTGCAGGGTGGGGGCATTTCTTGTTTTCATCCCTAATCCCTGAGACTTCAGTGGCACGACAGGTGCAAGTGCGTCCGCACACCCCGCCACACTAACATTAACCCACCTGTTCTTGGCTGCGGTGCTTGGTGGTGGCACAACACCAGAGGCACAACCTCCCCTCCCCTCAGAGGAGGAGAGCATCTAAAGGATACTTGGACCAGCTCTCCCAGCCAACCCCCTGATGTCCCAGGCCTGTTTTAGAACCCGGGTCATCGGTGCCACAAGCAGTAACTCTACCACTGCACTGGCAGAATGTTCAGTTTGTAAATGGTCACCATTTTTTACTCGCTTAGCGAGTGAGTAGGCAACCGAGCAATGCACCTCATTACAGCTCCAGATTCAATACTCATTAGTTGTGTGTACTTTTTTTTTTAAAAGAAAATAAGCTGTGTTGTGCCCTGAAACTCAAATCTCAATTGATGATGCTACTGCTCTCTGACTGACAGCACCAATCCTGAGCTATTCAGCATTTCTTCCCCATCATGTTTACTGATGAAAGGATGACCACACATAGTCCCGATTCCATTGCCAAGACAAAGGTTAAACCATGTGGGCATGAGTGAGAGCTGTAGATATGCTGTCACTCCCGCTTGACAGTGCTACCTCTCAGCCATGCAGGGTGTCCTGTCAAGACCATAAAAGCAAAACAGCACAGTCAAAAACAGTGCCATCATAACAGCATGGCAGCTTCGGAGTTAGTTTATCTAATCTAGCACGGTTTTGGACCGTGCCATTTTCTACTGACTGCACGGCACCCTTTTTTTCCCACACCATTTTGCTTTTGCTGTTCTGACATGGAACCACCGCGCAGCGGTTCTTCATGATCATGCTCACTGCCAACAGGACAACCACACAGAGTCCCAACTCTGTTTCTAACACAAAAGGTAAAATGGAGCACCAGAAGGCAGGTGGGGGGGGGGTAGAAGAAACAAGACATGTAAAATGGAGCACCAGAAGGCAGGTGGGAGGGGGTAGAAGAAACAAGACATGTAAAATGTAGCACCAGCGGCCTTGGTTGGGGGGTGTTGAAGCTACCAGCAAATCAGTGTCACCAAAAATAAGGCTGTAAAACAGTGCAGGGCCCTCTAGTGGCAAGCATATCAGTGGAAGGACTACTTTACAAGAACAGTGACTTTCAATTGTTTTTTATTCATTTGTTTTTTAAGTTATTAAATATTATACAATCATGTCACATATAACCCATTTTCTAAGCACAGTAATACCCCGTGGGTGGACAGTGTGGGCTATACCAGACCTTCCAGGGACTATAAGGCTATCTGTCTGCAGCACTGGGCCTCACTACATCATTGGATGGTCCGGTATAGCCTAGTGCTTCACACCCTGTTGGGTATTATTGCTTATGTAACTGCTAAAACACCCACAGAGAAAAGGAAGGGGGAAGGGAGGAGGAAAGATGGGGGCTTAGGTGGTGGAACAATTATGAGTAATGTGCTTGTGGGGCAGAGTTTTAGGGAAAAGAATGGATGGACAGCGAAAGGTCACATCAGAAAGGAGGGGGGTCTGAAAGAGAAAACTTATCCCACAGAAATGTTAGGGTAGTGGAAAGAGACAGAGGGAAAGATTGTCGATTAGAGGTGGTGGTGGTGCGGTAGTTGTGGAGAAAGTTAAGGTAACTGGGGAAGGTGTCAAACCAGAATCTAGAAATGAAAGCAGTGCAGTGAGAGAGGTGCCTGCCTTCCAAGGAGGGCAAAGGTTAGGGTAAAGGGAGCAGTAGAAGGTATGAGAGGGGGAGTTAAGAGGAAAGTAGCTGAAAAAGTGAAAGAAGGGGGCCAGTCTGACTAGGGAAGTCTTGCAGGTAGCACTCTACGCCGGATCCTGATAGTCATATGATGGGGGCTCATCATGACAATAACCTCTTGGCCAGTCTGGAGAGGAATGTAAGCCTCATTATGATACAGTGCACCTACTTTGGGGAGGATTTTTCTGTGAACGGCATTAATGTGGCATGAAAGGTCATAACGAAAATCAAGCCAGGCTCCATGGTATTTGAAGGGAGAACTTTCGTCAAGTGGGAGCCACTGAAGGTCAGGTGGAATGTAACATTACCACTTGCTTGCTGGTGCCAAAGGTCATAGAGATTGCCTTTCTGGCACTGCAGGATGGCTGACTACCACTGAACCAGTACTGTGTGTTGTTAGAGTCCTTCTAGAGCTTTGCAGCAAGTTCAGGGGCAGAGGGACCACAAAAACGGGCATATTGTCATCCACATACATGTGGATATACAAGAAGATGCAGGCCTCAGGGCGGTCATGAAGACTGGTCAAGAACTGGATAGTACCAAGGATATAGTCCCAGGGAACATCTGAACTGATTGGAGGAGGAGGAGGGCGGTTAGGCATATCCAACAAATACTGTTTGGCATCTGTCAGCTAAGTAGGAACTGAGCCACATGACCAAGAGATCTGGAAGGTCAGCCATACTAAGTTTCTTGAAGAAGATAGGGTACGCATCAAGAGGAGAGGGGGTGACATTGGGAGTGGAGAGAGGGTACAGGTAGTGAAGAAGTTATCAAAAGAGTCAGTTTAGATGGTGGTAGGAACAAGTGTAAGAAACCAATCGCTGGTAGAAGTTTTTCAGGATGCATTCCTAGTACACAGAGATGGGGAAGCCTACTAGGGAGGCAACCATCCCAGACTTGATGCTAATTGATAGGACAGTGTGGGAGAGGTGATAGTGCTGAATACATTAAGAATCAGTGATCTGCAGTTTAGTTCAGATTCAAATGAGACACAGAGAAACTAATCCTTGGCTAAAGTCCTGGACTTTGGGAAGGCTGATTTTGGAAGAACGAGGGAGTTGCTGCAGGGGAAACTAAAAATAGGATAGGACTGTAATTTTTTTTTCAACTCTGTTTATCCTCCTTACTTCGTTGACCCCCAGACTCTTTTTGGTGTGGTCACTCGGTGCCACCTTGTCCCACCCTGCATGAAGCCCCATACCTACCTTCCAGGGGGGACTCCCCCTCGCAACTCTGACCCTCCAGCTCTGTGCCCCCCGAGGCAGGACTGACAACTCCTCTGGCATCCTTTCTAGAATCCAGACTGAGGGCCCAAGAGTGAGGAAGCACTGAAGGTGAGCCAGAAAACCTGAGGCCCAATTCCAGAATGCCTTACGCATGGTGCAAGGTGATTTATGCCAGACCCTACGGTATAAATTACATCTTGTGCCATGTGTTCCGCAAGTCACGATTCCAGGATGTGGCTAGCTGCACGCCGTGTGCGTGTTGCACAGAAGGTGGGCTCTGTCACCCACTACACCTGCAACCCCCTGTGGCATGGTGCAAGGGTGGGTTACAGCAGCACCTGTACCTTATTCTGAGAGGGCAGCTACTGTAACCTGCCTACGCCATTCCAGGTCCTCATACGGTGCTGCGGGGGTTAGACCAGCACTTAGCTGGTCTAAGGGGCATCTGTCCTGGCAAAATGACGGATGCCCCTCTGCAGTGCCACGAATCACACATTGCCGTGCACCCCTGCCACCCCAAGTACAGTGATGCTCCCCCCATTTTGGGGTGCCACCCGGGTTCATGGTGGGCCATGCCCCCCCTTGCAGCTGTGCCAACCAGCCAACCCCCCCATGGCCCCCTGAGGCTTGTGGTACTGATACAGGGTGAGGGGGCTCTGGGGGGCAGTTAAATGTGGGCAGTGACTTGCAGCACCCAGGTTCATTGCACCATTCTCATGGCGCAAGCCTGCAGCTGCCACAAGTCATGGGTTGTAGGTGCCAGGGGACCCTGCCTGTCTTTGAATAGGGTGCAGGGTCCCCAGCGTACTGCCACATGGCACAACCCGCATATGCCCGTGAGTTGCACCATGCGACTTGGAATCAGGCCCCCAGTGTTGGATGTGGAGTGTACCCCTGGAACCACCATCGCCTACTAGGGGACGGGGCTGTTTTTTCATGTTTTCTAGTTCCCCAGGAGTGCAGCGTGCAATGATTACCAGTGAAGTATGGGCATGCTCCCGCACACACCTGCAGGATATCTGCCGCAGCTCCATATCCCATTGTCCCACCCCAGGAAAGCAACCAGTGAGCCATATAAGATAGCCAGATAGCAACCGGGCATTCTTTGGCGTAAGGGTAGGGTAAAACTGGAGGACCCCTACACTATGAACTACAGTATTATGCACTTTTCCAATGGGCAATAGCAGACATGGAAAGACGGCACTCCTTCCAAATCTTCTGGTAAGGGGAGAATTTAGTGAATATGTTAATTCTAACCAGACCTGTACTCATTGCAGATGCTCCCTATGGGACTTAAAAACATGAAACTACAGAGACTGTAGGTCAATTGCTCCAAATTTATCTTCAGAGCAAGCAGCTATGGGACACCTGACCTAACTAAATGGCAAACCTGGCAGGGTGGGCTGATGTTTTCTGGCTTTAGAGCCTACTGTTTAGTGACCCAACCACATAAATGCAAGACTGCTTCAAGGGAGACAGAGAAGCACAGTTCATGAATTTAGAAAAGGAGGGTACCCCAGCCTGGCTACAGGCTTAACAAGGTCCTAACCAGCTAAGGGCATACAAGGCTCTCCTTGCAGCAAATCTGTTTGCAGTACATACACTGGAAATGTGGAGAAACATTTGTAAAATGGTGGTAGTGGGGGGGGGGGGCAATGGAATGTCTCTGCTTGCCCTGATATGCAAATCCAGACTTCCCCCATGGCTAGAAGATGCAGGTTTTAAACAACTGAGGGAAAGACAGCTAGGTTTTATTGGGTTCCTATATGGTACAGACAGGATGCTCACCTTTCAGTCACTGAAAAAGAGATTTGAATGGGCAACTTCTACAGGTTCCTGCTTGTTAGGGACTGTGTACAGAGTAGAGGAAGACATTTCCGTAAAGAGCCCCAGTTCTCCATGATGCAATAAATCTTGGGGAAGTGATAGGCTCCAAAACTAAAGATCTCACAATCATATTTAGTCATTGGAAAAGCAGAGGTGGCCCCTTCACAGACTGTACATGAACTATCAGGAGCAGATCTGGGTAGGGAGATCTCAGAGGAAGACTGGGCAGCAGTTTGTGAAAGCCATACATGTCTGCAGGTGTATAAAAACCACATGGAGGCGCTGTATAAGGTGAACAAGATCAAAATGCCTCCCAGCACAGTGCGTACATTTAACAAGGTGGGCAAAAGGGGCTGGTCCTCTTAAGTGTATTCAGCTGTGATATGGGGAGGGAATTCCAGGGTAAAATCAATTTCTTTGCAGATTGTATCAAAATCAGAGATGGTAGATACGGCGAAGGGAACATGGAGGATGAACGGGGACCTGAACAGACTGGAAAAGTGGTCCAAAATAATATCAAAATAAACATAATGTCAAAAAGTATAAGGTCATGCACATTGGCAAAATAAATCCCAAAACAGAGTACTGGTCAGAGGAATGAGGGTGGAGCAGACATTGGAAGACCTGGGGATTATTATTATTGTCCGTTTTGAAGTCCCATGCCTAATGCTTGAAGGCTGCAGGGAAAGCATATAGGCTGTTGAGGTGCATAGGGAGGGGAGTTGCTAGCAGAAGGAAGGTGATTCTGCTCCTGTATGTTTCCTTAATGAAACCTTAGCTGGTGTACTGTGTGCATTTCTGGAGTCCATACCTAAAGAAGAACAGGAACCTCTTGGAAGCTCAGAGGCAGCAGGGAAAGATGTATGAGCAGAAGATGGAGAGTATCAGTAGATACATACTACAGGCCAGAATGGGGGGGAGCATGAGATATAGTAATAAAGTTTCCAGCAGTGCCATGTTCACAAGAAGTGCAGGCAAGGTAACAAGAGACCATAGATGAAAACTGGTGGGGAAAGTTTTAGGAGGGAGGTAAGGAAGTTCTTTGTAGAAAGGGTTATGGAGAAGTGTTATGCACTGCAAGAAGAAGTGGTCAATGCTGAGTCCATTGCTGGTTTCAAAAACAAGTTGGATAAGTATAGGAGTATAGTCTAAACAAGACAAGGGAGGGAGGGAGGGATGGTTGTCAGTCAAGGGAAGGAAATGAGTGGACCCCGGGAGGGGTGTCAAAATACAGTCAGGGCCATCAGTAGACTACCATCAGTCCAGCATTAGGCTGGATGTGGATACAGGTAGGTACTGGACAGACTTGATGGGCTCTTGGCTCTTTTTCTGCTGTCAACATCTATGTTTCTATGTCTCACCCATGTGTGGCAAGGGCAACAAAGAAAGATGAGCCTACATGCACTATTTCTAGGACTGCCCATCACTCAGCCACTTTAGCCCAGGTATCTGAAATCGCGACAGTATATAGCAAGCCCATGCTTGTTTATTTACCTCTGCCTTGTTTTTGTATTCCTACGATTGTATATTGTGAGTTCATATTGTGTAATCTGTTATCCAATTGTCTCTGTTTTGTACCCTCCTGGGTCGTGCCTGAAAATAGTCATTGCAATGGCTAGCGCACCTACCCAGTCATCAAAAACTAAATAAATAAAAAAAAATAATACCCAAGTCTCTTTGCTGCTGGAAACTGAGTATATGGGGAGTGAATGGGCATTGCACACATGATTAGTTTGACTCCTGCAGGTATGATGCAAAAATGCATATAGAACATCTGGGTCTGTTATGCATCCCATGTTAGTCCAGTGGAAAGAATTAACAATCATAATGTTACCCTGGAGAGGCTCTTGTATGAACATATAGGTAGAATGAGGGCCTTTGACAAACAGTGGGGTCCATACTTGAATTTGCTCACAGGAGTGAAGGCATGTCCGGTAAGATGGGGAAACTTGAGAGGCATGGGATAGAGTCAGGGGCAGGTGGAGTGGTAGGAAATGTATCAGTCCAGTTTTATGTACAGAGCTCATGATGTGGGGCAGGGTTTTCAAATGTGCATCAAGTATTTGCTGTGTAATTTTCCTGTATCTCCAGCCCTTGCACCAATATGTTAGGTGGTCACACTTATCTGTACAAGTGACAGGAGCCACAGCATTACGGGTGACGCGTGCATTAAACAAACTGTTACGTGCATCACTTTGCTGACACAAGCTGGCTGATGAAAAGTAGCTAAAACCGGCAATGCATCAAAATGTTTGAAAATAGCAATCAAACACTGTAGCTTATTTATTTTGATGCAGTCATAGGTCAAAATTGGGAGCTGTGACGGCATCAAGACTTTTGAAAATCCCAGCTGTGGTGTACATGAACCAGTTACAAGGTTGTCTCCAGTTATGTAACAATGGCATTAAATGCAACAAGCTGGTATGAATTGTTAGGTGCTTACCTGTTGTAGCTGCCTGCTTTCTTGTTTGCATGGAATTAAATGTGATATATGTTTTTTAATAAACAAAATCAATAAACATAGATTTTTTTAAATCCTCTTTCTAAATTTCTATATATTAGGTCATTTGTTTCAAAAACATGTGTTATCCTATTTTGAGAAGTAATCCAGAATACATTACAGATCTTGGATGTTAAACCTAGCAGTAAGTTTGCATGCCACTAGCGTAAGGAATAAAATACACCCAGTAGTACATAATAAGGGTGTACACATATTAAGTGTTCCTGGCTGACATTTATAAAACACAAGGCATTTGTTATAATACATATTATCAAGCTATCATTTGTTCTGTGTCTGCTGACACAAAAGGCAGAAGGGCAGCAAAATAATTTTTTGGGGAAATATTTGGAGAGAGAGAGAACGATTCATTGTTCAAACTGCTGCAGTCAGGGAAGTACAGTATCTATATAAAGGTAAAAAAACAACAGCTTTTGTCTGATAAAATGTTTCAATTAATAGTTCTGGAAAGATTGTTGCTGTTCAGTTGGGATCAAAGGATTTGCGCCAGCTCCCACTGTTCATTATAGTTGATATTTTAACAGTTTATGAAGAGAAATAAGGGATTGAAATGCACAAATAACAATGTCTGAAATTTACAAACTAATGTCCTAACTTTCTAGACTACAGTGTTTTACAATTACTTTGTGAGAGTGGTTGGGGAAGGTAGTGTTGTTAGAATTTAGAACCCAGTGATTGATGCTATGGGCAATGATTATAGGTTTTTAAACATTCATTGCTTATATAACACCTTATAATCACTCAGTGCTTATGTCAGCATTGAAGAATTTTAAAGATGTAAATTACTGTGTTGCATACAATATTAAACTTTCTCCTGGTTGGTGCCTTTTGAATCACCTGCCACTAGTCACAAAGCAGCCTGGGTGTGCATTATGGTACTACTACCCCCCGCCGCCTTCTATAACACAGTCATGCTGCTGCTTTCAAGTTTATCTCTGATGAGGTCTTCAAATTCTGCAGAGGTGGAGCGCTGCTATCCACAAATCCTCCAGCCCCGCCCCATGACCTGTTGCCAACTAGCTCAGCTGTAGTTGGCCAGTACTGCTTTTACTCCTCAGCTGGTGCCCAAATTCCTGTAGCTTAATGGTTAGAGCACTGGAATAGCATACCAGAGGTCCGGAGTTCAAATTCCAGTGCGCCCACATTTTCCTTTCTCATTTCCATCCTTGGTTTAAAATAACTATATACCTTGCAGGGGTTAAACTGCACTGAGAAGTAGTGGTATTTCTAAATTGGTTTCTGGTTGCAGAATTCAGCAACACTAGAGAAAGGAATGTGTGACTGTGAAATAGGAAGTTCTTCGGATGCTTTGACCAGTGGGCCTGTAGCTTAATGGTTAGAACACTGGAATGGCATACCAGAGGTCCGGAGTTCAAATCCTGGTGCGCCCACATTTTCCTTTCTCATTTCCATCCTTGGTTTATGATGATTAATGTTCTTCTCCTCTGGCTGACTTGCGAATCAGTGTCAGTGCTCTCTCACCCTTTCTGACCATTCCAGATATGTGCAGACAACAGTACAGAAACACACTATCTGCAGGTAAGCAGAAAAAGGTGGTGATGCCTGCCTTGACATTCCAGCCCACGGTGGGTGTAACATCATGCAAGCAAACATGTGTGGCATTTCTCAATGCTTTTTACTAGTATTAAGGTAGTCACATTCCAAAATTTAATTTTTTCAATTACTATTTCTTTAGGCCCCTGCTCTGCCTCATACAGGCCCCCCCCATCACCTGTCAATGACCTTCTCGTGGACTTACTGGCTGTCCACCACTTACACACGACCACTACAGTGGTGGATGGCCTGCCATGTCAGTCATGCTTGGGGCAGCAGTGGTGCAAGCGTCAACCCTGAGTGGAGCAGGGCTTTTACCCATTTTCTCCCCTAGTGTACTGACATGAAATGATGTGCATATGTCCATGAGGGGATGCATGCATACATGACATCTGCTGGCCACCCTTCCCCAGGGGGATGCATGCATACATTACATCCGCTGGCCACCCTTGCCCAGTGTAATACTCCTGCTATGCTGACACCTGGATCTACAAGCTGGAAGCAGTGTCCCTCTCGAAGAACAAGGACAGCTGTCCTTGGGACATTTGATCCTCCCTCTCCAGGCCTGCCCCCAAGTGACCTCAGTTTGTTCCTGAACCTGGGTCACTGTTGCAGTAAGTTGTACTACTACCGCTGCACTACCAAGCTGATCAGTGAAATTCTAGGATTTAAATTTTTGTCTAGTGAAAAACATAAATTAGAGCCCCTGATAATAAGAATATAATTACTGGTCAGCAATTATTTTTTAATGGGCTGACTGAGTTGGTATTTGCCATAATAACACATGGGTTATTATGGCATTCACATGCTGTGTCTGTCAGAACCTAGCGCTCCCTCATTTGCTCTCATTCTCTATGTGAGCAGGCTGAAACGATCCGCAAACATGGATCTGTCTCTCAGTTACCGAGGAGCCGCCACAAGACTCGTCTCTCCTTGTAATTTTTTTTTATTTTACTCTCCAGCTGGTTGATCCTACCCCTACATTTAAAAATAAAAGCTGTCTCTGGTTGATCCTGCACTTCATCCGCTTTGGACACATTCAGTGTGAGCAGTAATGGGTCCATGGGTGACTAGCGCAATCCTGACTGCAAACTGTAAGCTTTAAAAAAAAAGCAGAGAAACAGCAACAAAGAACAAAATGCTAATTCTAGAAAGTGAGCAAGGGAGAGACAGACTGTGTGTGTGTGTGTGTCTGTATGCATATATGTGTGTGTGTGTGTGTGTGCATGTGTGTGTCTGTATATATGTGTGTGTGTCTGTATACGTGTGTGTGTGCGTGCGTGCATGAATGTGTGTGTGAGATATGGCCTCAGAAGTCAGGTTGGAAAAAAATTGCTGACTAGCAATTATATAAAATAAAAGATGGGGAGGTGTGTTGAAACTTGAATTTAATGCACACCCTCGGTGTAGGATGCTTTGATAAACCCCTTGGGTTTCGCCCTCGGAGTTTATGTAGCATCCCACACCTCGGGTGTGCATTAAATTCTCGCATTTCACACTTCCCCATCCTTTATTCAAGGGCCTGGATATTCAAAGGGGTTGCGCCTGGCGCAACCCAATGCGCCCCAGTGCGATACTCAAAGGGACAGGCTGCGCGGCGCAACCCCAGATGCGTTGGGGCACATTGATAATGTACGCGGTGCAGTTGTAGGGGGTGTGCCCATGCATATGTGATACATCCCGATATTCAGCCCGGGATGTGCGGCGCATATGCTGGTGCAACTCCTACATGCGCCGCACACTGGTGCGCAAAGTTGAGCTGAAAAAAAAGGGCTCAAATGCCAGCCACCTACAGGCAGGCGGCTGAAGTGCATGGCGCAGTACAACAGCCGCCAGCCATGGGCGGCCAGTGGGTACACTGTCCACAAGCATCCTGCCCAGGTAGACATCTGACCCCCCACCCTGTCACCCGATTGCGGGCATAAGTATTAATAGAAGCCCTAGTGGTCCAGTGGTAACCCCCATCACCCAATCGTGGGCATAAGTCTCGATAGATGCCCTGGTGGTCCAGTGGTACCCCCTCTCCCCACCTGCCCACTGAGGTCCCCCACCACCCAGCACTCAGCACTCCCCCCTGTCATCGGCGGGTGGCAGCACCCCGCCTGCAAGCCACCCAGCCGCCCACCGAATGACAGTGTACAGTATGGTCTGTACGCCCATTGGTCCACACATGCAGACCATAGTACTACATGGGCCTAATATGTAAATGAAACGCGTTTCATTCACATATCGTTTTGTAGTACAGTATGGTTCGTGGCGCCCATTGTCCATGCAGTGGACCAATAGATGTACAGATCATACTGTACACTGTCATTCGGTGGCGCGCGGGCAGCATACAGGTGGGGTACTGCTGCCGCCCCGCCGATGACGGGGGGATGCTGGGTGGTGGGGACCTCTGGGCAGGTGGGAAGATGGATACCACTGGATCACCAGGGCATCTATCGAGACATGCCCGCGATTGGGCAATGGGGGGGTTATCACCGGACCACCAGGGCTTCTATTAATACTTATGCCTGCGCTTGAGTGATGGGGGGGTTTACCACTGGACCACCAGGGATTCCATTAATACTTATGCCCGCGATTGGGCGATGGGGGGGGGTTACCACTGGATCACCAGGGATTCTATTGAGACATATGCCTGCAATCGGGTGTATGGGAGCGGGAGACCATGATGGGACTGCAGGGTGTCGATTCCCGATGGCTGCAGCCTGGCTGAGTGCCAGGCGCAAGTCGCCCTGGATCAGCGCATCGCATGCAAATAGGGCCATAATGACATGCAAATGGCTCCATTTGTGCCTTGCATGCATAATGGCCTCATTTGCATGCCCGATGCTGAATATCACAGGCCATGCGCAGAGCACAACTGCACTCTTGCACTGGTGCATCCCCCTGCTCCTGTTCTGTGTCTTGCGCTGGCACAGTGCCACTGCGCTATACACAGTGCGTGCACCCTCTATGCCATGTTTAACGGTGCTGAGCCATGGCGCAACACCATTGAATATCGCCTGGTACATGCTGTGGCGCAGCCCAGTTGCGCTGTGTCTAGGCTTGCGCCCCTGCCTGGTGCAGTCTGAATATTCGGGCCAATATATAAACTCTGACTCAGAAATTTCTCCATGGATATGTATATGTGATATTGTTTTCAGTAAAATCTAACATATATTCTGTTTAACACATAAAAGTTTTATAAGAATGATGACCTCCCACTCATTCATTCTGTGGTTGGCAAAAAGGAGAAACCCTGGTTCCCAAAGAAGTGGCAGTATTTTGCCTTTCTAATGTTGTCTCTAGTAGGGTCACAAAGGCATTAACTCTGCTTTGAATGCCTTGTGAGACAGATTTAAGCTTTTTGTTCCTGACTCCTCATATCACTGATAAATTCTTGTCAGCATTATCTCCTGACAGTTCTGTGATCCAAATGACTAATCTGTCTCATTCACAGCTAACCCCTACAAAATCCTAATACAATACCTCCACCTGCAGTACTCAGACGTCTGATGCACTTTCCTCACATCATGTCTAGTAAACACTTTGGTGTTATGGCTCATGCCTGAATAGTGAATGCTGGATCTGCTGTAACCAGTCTCTGAGGCATGATCCGAAGGATGTGTCTGCACTGGTGTATTCAGCTGCCCAACAGTGAAATCTAAGAAAGCTCTTCAATTTCAGAAAGCCTAACACCATCACGGTAAAGCTTTTAACACCTTTACTTTTCCTGTCAATATACCAGTCGTCTGAAGTATCAGATTAGAACTTGCAAAGATAGCCAGTTTCCTCTGGTAGTGTCCATCCTGGTTGTTTTCCTCTGACCAGAGTTATATAGGGGAGCTGTAAAAGCATATTAAAGTCAATGGATTTCCTTTATCCCCCCACCCATGACACATAAAATTACAACATTTTTAGGCAGCTGTGTATATCAAAATTAACAAATATTAAGAATTGGAATATGGTTTTATGTAAGGAGACCAGGAAATAATTTCTAATTGGCATCTATTTACAATATTCCTTTTGTATGAAATATTATCCCTACACTTAAATTTCTGCGGATAGCAATCGGTGAACGGGGGAGGGACCGCTGGATCACCAATCCATTTTTATGTTATGAAAAGGGCAGGAATTGATACAGGGCCAGGATGCAGGACCAACACTGCGGTTTTATTATGAAAAGTGCAGGGATTGGGGCAGTGTAGGGATGCGAGAACAACACTGCGGTTCTTTTATGAGAAGGGCAGAGATTGGGGCAGAGGAGGGATGCTGGATCACCAATTAATTTTTATCGTATGACAAGTGCAGGGATCAGAGCTAGGGAGAGACACTGCACTACCAGTGATTTTAGTTTCATCTATGGAGATGGGGATCAGGGCTGGGGTGGGACACTGCACTACCAATGATTTTATTTTGTATGGCATGGGTCGGGATGGGGGCAGGGGAAGGAACACTGGACCACCAATGTACCCAGCCCTTGACAGTGCGTAGAGGGGGTGCGCCCCCTCTGCGCACTGCTAAGGACTGGGTTTCAGAAGCGTTAGACTGCGCCACTGCTGGTGGCTGTTTAGCGCTTCCGAACACTTTCAGTATTGTGCTGCACCGAATATGCATGGAGGAACCCTCATTTGCATAGGAGCAGTACAATATTGTGCGTGATGGCACAGTCAGGAGTATGTCACCCATCTGTGCCTTTTAAATGTGGGCATGCCCCCGACAGCTGGAGCTATTCCAGGTTAGCGTGGCACAAACCTGGTTTGTGCCATGCTAGCCTTTTGAAAATGGGGCCCTTAAAGTTTTGATTACCGTATGTCATAATTCAAATATAGAACTCTGAGCATTGCTCTGACAGGCCAACAGATTATGCTTCACATTCTGTACACAAGTCATGATATAGTGAAAACCACCAGATTACTGCTGCCATGAAGAGAACTGTATAGAATGCTGCCCATAATAAGAAAATAAGACACACACAGTTTTGTCACATTCGCCATTCATCAGGTACAGATAAATAAGGTTAATGTGGAGGAAATAATATTAATTTCTGTAAATACAAATATTACAAACAGCTGTCCATTAACACAGAGTTCCTGCCTTTTTCAATATGTTTGCAATGCTCCACAAAATGTTGAAGTCTTACAATACACTTGAGCGAATTATAAACCTAAGAATAAAATGATCACATCACAACAAATAATGTCTGTTTTTTTTAATTAGGAATCTAAACCGTATTTTTACAAATGCTTTGTGTAAGAAGTCAATTTCACAACCAATGGATTTTTGCAAACATATAAACAACAGAAGATATTAAAATACAATTGTTTTTAAATTGCTAACCCCAAATGCCACTGTGCATCGAATGAAAGCACCTGGGAAATAATTTTGTTGCTATGACATTTAAGCAATCTGAAGCATTCAGGCATCTGATTGGCTGGCACTCCTTTTGGATCAGACAAACCCCACGTTCCTTAAGGACACAGAGTGCATGAAACGTAGACTGTTAGCAATAACCTGTTCTCTTGGGACACATATTATTTACATGCAACTTGTCATGCAGGTTCAGGCAAGCTGGCTATTTTTAATGCTGCTTGCAGAAGCTTTCCTATCCTAATTTAGATAGACAGCTCACATAATAATTACAAGCAAACCTAGTAATTCTACTGCAGTATCAATAGCTTTACATAATCAGCTTCAGCAGCTGGTGAGCCCCAGTCTATCATTTGAAGAGGTGTTCTGTTTATTAAAAAGGAAAGCATTTCAAAGTACTATCCATTTCTATCGCTGATTTAGCTATTGAAGCATCATGTTGCTTCACATCGGTACTTTTGCATGGAAATCTTGAAAACAATGACCAAGGCCAAGTGTTTACTTAGCAAAATGTTTGGCATTTGGTTACGTGATAGCAGCACTGACCTTGGGGGAAGACTGAAGGGCATCTTCTTGTGGCTCTTTAATTTGACATGATTAACACAGAAAATTTCCAAGCAGCTGAAGCCCTGTACTATAGACTTGTGTCAGCGTGGCTCAGTTGGTATCACATCCGCCTCTGGACCAGAAGGTCGTGGGTTCTCATCCCGCAACGGGATTGGACTTGCACCTAAAAATTGCCGGCATCCGAGTGCAGTATTGGGGGGGGTGCTGTACTGCTGGGGTGTACCGTCCTTCAGATGAGATGTTAAACTGAGGTCCCTTCTGACCATCCTGGTGTTGTCCTGATGGGTGTCCAGGTGGAAGAAAAAGAACCCAGGGCACTCTTCACAAAGAGCAGGGAAAATTCCTGGTGTCCTGGCCAACATTCCCCTTCCCATAAACCGGTTCATGCAATTATCCAGGCTGTGTGTGGGTGATGATGTGCCATATGGCCGCCACTGCACATTCAGTCACTTCACTACCAGTCTAGCATTGCTTGTAAAGTGCTTTGGGATACTGTGTATGAAAAGCGCTATATAAATGTGGATTCTTCTTTAGGCAAACGTGTATTACAGTTGACTGAGCAGTCTCACTTTTTTGTGGAGTGCACAAATATGGTGGCTAAACCTAAAAAAAAACAAAACACGTATGCCAAAGAACAAGCAAACACAATCCAGTGTTTACTGGGATTGATCCTCACCAGGACGTACAGTTTCCATAAAGCCCCAGGACCAATCAAGGCTTCTGGTCTTGGCAGACCAGTAAATGTCCATTGGGTGGCCCAGGCAGGAATTGGGACCACCTGGACAGGCCATCCAGGGATGGTTCTAGAAGTTGCTCTCTCCTTGACTGATCCTTAAGTTAGGGAAGAGACCTCTTTGACCCACAAACAACTTTGCAGGGGAGGTATAGACCAAAGAGGAGGGGGTTAGCCCTGTGCAGGCATGCTTTTCTAGGGAAGGTCCCTTAAATTCCCATATCTGGTATGATCCAGAAGCAAATTATTTGATACCTTTTAATGGACCAACATAGATGTAACAACAAGAACAAAGTGCTCTAGCTTTCGGACCAACCAGTTCTTCGTCAGAAGCCTAATGGCAGTTCTTTAGAAAAAACAATACTTTTAACAGCTAGATCATGCAGAAAAAAACAGAAAAAATCCCCATTGGTTTAAAATACTCATTTGAAAAATACAGAAAATGATGTCAGAAAAGTTTAACAGCACCATAATACCTTCAGCCAGGAGTGTCCCAGGGTCAAAGGTGCTTGGTGGAACACACATACAAAGAATCCTACTGCATATAAATGTAATTGACATAAGACAACACTGCTGGAGCAGATGACTCCTAAATCAAGCTATGGGTGTAACAGTGTGTATAAGGATGTGATTACTGAAAAGCAACCTCCACCCAGATTAAAGACGTACTAAGGTTGTCTTAGGACTCCCAAGAAGTTTCAATGCATGCATTATAGACAAGAAATTACCAGTAAAGTATTTAAAAAACATCAGTGCACACTCTATGATGTATAAAACTTAGCTGAACTTGTCACCCTGCTGTACTCTCCAGATAGATATCATGCCTCATAAATTTTAAAAAACCTCTAGTGTAGTGACAGGACTTTATAAATGATAATTTAAATATAAATTGACAGTATTAGTGTCAAGCAAAAAACTCTAGTCGTGGACCACCAAGGAATTAAGTCCATGTAGCCTGATATGTACTGATGTCAATATACACTGAGCATGTAAAAACTTGATGTACCAGAAGTGTCCAAGGAATCTGAAAAAGAGATAAAAATTTAATTTCTCTCCTACTCCTCCTCTTCATACAAACAATAAACCCTACCCCACCCCACATCGCCATACTGTGAGTGGGGGGAGGGGGGATAACTAGCTTTAAGAAGATGCACACATACACACACACACACACTCACATACATTTCCAAGGATTCTGGACACAACTACAATGAAAGAAACCTGCCACCCTCTCCAGGATAAGGTAACTAGAAGTAAATATAAAGTATGTGAGTAAGACCAGAGGTCTAACATACCTACATATCCACAAATTACTACAGTATTAGCCTAATGTAAAAAGATTGGTCCAGGACCCCCATGCAAATGAGATCTCACACCCAATATGTACAGAGTTAAAAAAATATGTGACAGTCTATGATAACACTTCTGTATATACAGTAACAGGCTAGGTAATCTGAATATGGTGCAATGGAATCCACCCCACTCCCAGGCAAAGACAAAAAGTAAAGAGCAATTAATATTCATTATACAATGGCAAGAAAATTTCCTGGACTCTGATTGGTCAGTGCGTGCCTGAGACAGTGATGATATTACACAATAACACACTGTGGATTTTATGGAGCGTGCACCTTTTTTTTCAGAAACAAAGATATAGTGCCTCACTAAAAATCTACTAAAAACATTTTTATTTTTGTTTTCTATAACATCGTGCCATTAGATCAGAATAGCAGACAGGTGACATACACGCCACCTGTGTAGGAGCACGAGGCTAAGCCTCGTGCTTCAACCCACCCCAGGAGTGACGTTATTACACGATAACACACACCTTGTCGTGCCTTATTGCTTAATTATGTGTGTGAAGTAACAGTAGTAACACACTGTAACTCCATGTATATAAATAGAGGCCTTCCTCAATGTGACAGCAAGCCCCACACCTGTTATATCACGTACCTCACAACACATACCCATACACATACATACACACATGCACTCACATCCCTAATCTGGTATGGAAACTGTCATGAGGTGACATGTAGCTCTGGGCAGGTTTGTTGATCCTTGTAGCCTGAGTTTTTCAGTGGTGATTTGCTTACGGATGATCCAGGTGAAAACATGACTTTACAGACTCGGGGCAACTTTGTTTTAAATACTGTATATGTATAATATGTTTTTCCTCGATGTTTTTAATAAAGCTCCGGCCTTGTTATCTCATAAGTGTATGGTATGCTTCCTGTCAAATGGGGATGGGGATGTGCAACATAAATTTATTTATTTTATTTATTTATCTAAACTCTGGCGACCTGGATAGGCCCACTGAGCTAGAATTCATATCCAGGGGTGACCCAGGGGAGAGGGTAACGGCAGGGAGTGAAAGTGTAATAACAAATACAGTGACAAAAATGGATGCACGTGCATGAACAATGAAAGCCAAGGTACAAGACATAAATTCCAGAAAAAGGAAAAAAAAACATTGCAGAAAGTGTGCAAATTACATAGGTTTTGGGGTAGCAAGGATAAGACATTGGGGATTTTAGTTACAAAGGAACGTCGTTCAGTCCCTTGACCTTGCAGACCAAATTTTTGTTTATCAGTCTTTGTAAACACAATTAATTGTAACAAGAAGTGAACAGGTTGTAACAGTCTTTATAATAGTTATCTATGAAAAGTCACATTTTCTCTGAAATACAGGAACTGCTTCTTCACTCTTTCTGCCCACAAAGCAGAAACGCATCTCATAGTTAATCAAATGCTCACATTTCATTTTAGTTTTCAAGGAAGACCTGGACCTTCTTAATAAATATAATCCTTTCCCATCTTTCAAAATAGTCACATGACACTCTAGTTATACACAACGGGCCAGATATTCAGACTGTGCCAGGCAGTGGCGCAAGCCTGGGCGCTCTGCAACTGGGCTGTGCCGGGGCCAGGACCAGGCGATATTCAACGGTGATGCACCATGGCTCAGCACCGTTGAATGTGGCAAGGTCGGCGCACATACTGCGCATGGCGCAGTGGCACTGCACCAGCGCAAGCCACAGAGAGGGAGCACAGGGATGCGCCAGCGCAAGTGCAGTTGCGCCGTGCGCATCACCCGCGATATTCAGCCGGGGCATGCAAATGAATCCATAAGATATGCAAGGCACAAATGGGTCCATTTGCATGTTATTATGGCCCCATTTGCATGCGATGTGCTGTGCATCCCAGTGAATTGCGCCTGGTGCCCTGCCAAGCTGCTGCCATTGGGGGTTGGCTCCCTGGTGGGCTATTGCAGACCCCGCCTCCCGTATGCCCAATTGAGGGCATCTGTTAATGTTAAGGAATAACCTGGTGGTCTAGCAGTCCCCCCCCCCATATGCCCGATCGCGGGCATCTGTAAATGATAAAGAATAACCTGGTGGTCTAGCGGTCCCCCCCATACGCCCAATCGTGAGCATCTGTAAATGATAAAGAATAACCCTAGTGGTCTGGCGGTACCCCAATTATGCCCGATCACGGGCATTTGCAAATGATAAAGAATAACCTGGTGGTCTGCGGTACCCCATTTACCTGATTGTGGGCATCTATAAATGATACAGAATAACCTGATGGTCTAGCGGCACTCCATTGCTTGATCGCGGGCTGTTGTAAATGGAAAGAGTTACCTGGTGGTCAGTGGTACCCCCTCTCCCACCACCCACAGAGGCCCCGACCACCCAGCACCCTCCCTGTCATTGGCGGTGGCAGCACCCCACCCGCATACCGCCTGGCCACCCGCCAAATGGCCCAGCGTGCCGTATGATCTGTCCACCTATTGGTCCCACAGTGTGGACCAATGGCTAATGAAGACCATACTGTACTACAGGACCAGATGTGGGAATGAAGGTATTCATTCCACATATCTGGTCCTGTAGTCTGATAGTCTGCTCATTGGTCACACTGTGGACAATAAAGGCATACAGATCATACTGTATGTTGTCATTTGGCTAGTGGTCGGCCGGACGGATTGCAGGCAGGGTGCTGTCCACCCGCCAATGACGGGGGATGCTGCGGTTGGGGCCCTCTATGGTGGGTGGGGAGGGGGTACCACTGGACCACCAAGTAACTCTTTTCCTTTACAACAGCTCGGGAATGGGGTGTGTAATGGGGTTACCGCCACAATACCAGGTTATTCTTTTATCATTTACAGATGCCCCTGATTGGGCATATGGAGGGACTGCTAGCCCACCAGTTAGTCTTTAACATGTACAGATGCCCATGATGGGCGTGCGGCGGAGGGCCACTAGACTACCAGGGGGGGTCAGGGTGCTTGTGGATGGTGTTCATGCTGAGCGGGTGGCCACCCACAGCTGGCGGCTGTTGTGTTGCACCTTGCAATACAGCTGCCAGCCTGTGGGTGGCCAATGTTTGAGCCTGTTTTTGTCTTTGGGCACCAGTGTGCAGCACATGTAGGGGTTGCACCAGCATATGCGCCGCACATCCCAGGCTGAATATCGGGATGTGCTGCATATGCATGGGCACGCCTCCTGCATCTGTGCCACATACATTACCAGTGCATCCCGGTGCATCAGGGGTTGCACCACGCAACCTCCCACTTTGAATATCACATTGGGGGGGTTGCACATGGCACAACCCCATTGAATATCCCGGTCAAAGTCTTTGAATTTTGTGCATTTGATTAGTATTGCTTCAGATTAATTTAACAGAGCATCTACTTGGCTGAGTTGTCTAAATTGTAAAGCTTGACTAGCCAACGTTTTGATTAAGTAGTTTATAATGCTGCTTTTGTGGTTTGGTGAAAATAGTTGAAGAGTTTACAAAGCAGGATGAGAAACATAACTTTCCCTTTCTAATGACCTAATGGTAAATGTTGCTGCTTGCCATACTGAGGACCCTGGTTCTATTCCCAATCAAAGCTGTCATACATTGGGTGGTGGAAGCAGTGCTGAGTGTCTGTCTAGGACAGCTTCTACCTTGGGCAAGGTGGGTGGCTCCTACTGCTACAAGACTGTCCCTCGGTGCCTGGAGGAAGTGAGCCATGTAGGTTGGAATACACAGCTCCAGACAGGAGATGGAATCCTGCCACTGGCATGATACTGAACACTGACACATGATGCAGTGGCACATATATCCATTGCTTGCCAAAAAGGGTCAGTCAGAGTGTGGCGGTTTGGCCTGGTCCCACCTTACAAGCCAGAAACTCTTCTGTCCTGGGCAGTGCCACAATACAGTAGAGATGGAACACAGAGGAGTTGAAAAAAAGAGGTAGAAGGAAAGGTGGTTACGGAAGTTGCAGAGATAATTTGCAGGTGCACCAAGTCCCGGGCTCTCTTCTATATCTTTTCCCTCCACATCTCTTCATACACTAGAAGCAGAATATGTACCGAGCCCCATTGATTTAAAGGAGCTGACCCTCTTCCTTTCCCCTTGTGTATGTGGAAATGTCCTACTTGGTTATAACAGATGGCTGGTACTGTTTTTGTTGTTCTTTCTTGCTGCTTTTTTTGTTTGTTGCTCTCAAGTTATGTTATCCTGCTGGTTGCATCATTGTTGGAGGCACATGTTGAATGATTATGGTTGTAACAGAGGACCACATAAAAGAATTGGATGGACAATTAGTGCTGTCAATTGTTAGGTCTATGAATAATTGTCAGGTACTGAACTAGATCACTAGTTACTCTACAGGAGAAGTTCTGTAAGCACTACCCTTGTGCTGATTTTTGCTGTATTGCATGGATAACATGTGCTTACTTTTTATCTGTCTGTCTGTCTGTCTGTCTGTCTGTCTGTCTATCTAGCTAACTAGCTATCTATCTATCTATCTATCTATCTATCTATCTATCTATCTATCTATCTATCTATCTATCTATGGAATCAATACCTTTGAGCCAAAGGCTGTTTTACATAGGCTCCACATTATGTCAAAGAACAGAACAAACAGTATAGTGAGAAAATACATAGTGATCCTAGGAGTAAAGGTAACAATAAAATAAGCACATATGGATTTAAGTTAAAAAAACAAGTATTTTGCAGACATACAGCGGCTAGGAGTAAGCTTAACTAGCAAAAAGGGCATTAGGGTTGGGATCCAACTACAGGAGGAATAAGATGCAGCCAAATGGCATTGTCAGAGACAAAATGAGGGAAAGACAACAACTAGGGACATGGTCTTACAGGATAGACAGAAGCTAAGGGCTAGGGCCTAACATTTCAACTAGTGCAGGGGCGGAGAAAAGGCAGCTATGGGGACAAGGCAGAAGAAAGAGAGGTAAAACATAGTTAAGAGAGGGAAAAGGACTGAAGGAGACAAGGAATGAGGAAGCTATAAAGGCAGGAGGAAAGTCAGGGAGAGCTTCAGGGAAAAACGCAGTCAGGAATGGGAGGGGGAAGCAGGGTAGTGGGGAGGGGGGAAGGAACATGTGGAGGGCCATGTGCGCTCGTGCAAGAAGTTTTGAAAACAAAATGCCAGTCCTGGAAGTCATCATAGTGGGGGCTTGCCTGGATTTAGTGGTCATTACGGAGTCGTAGTGTACTGAGCACTGAGACTGGGACATGGCCATACCAGGCAACTCTATGTTCAGGAGAGACAGGGCAGGGAGGAGGTGAGGAGGGTTTGTTCTATGTGCGAGGAAGGGAATCCAGGCCATGGAGGTACATGGGCACCAGGTGGTAAAGGAAGGGCAGGAGGTGCTGTGCGTCACCCTGGAGACAGGCTCTGGGGTCGTATCCACACCAGGGTTGTTTTCAAGTCTCCATCACAGAGAGAGAGAGAGGAGCTGGATATGGCACTTGGAGAAGCCATTATCAGAATGCCGAGTAAGGGGGAGGTACTGCTAGTTGGTGACGTCAATTTGCCAGATGTGGAGGGCAGCCTTTCAACTGCAGTTTCTGCAAGGAGTAGGGCTATCCTTGACTCTCTACAAGGGGCTTTTCTCAGGCAGCTAGTCAAAGAACCCACTAGGGATGGGGCAATGCTAGACACGGTGCTTACAAACAGAGCGGCGCTGCAGACATCACAGTGGGCAATCCCCTGGGTACCAGTGATTACCATACAGCATGGTTTAATATTAAGAGAGGAACAGAGGCCAACTACATGAGGACGAGGGTCTTGGACTTTAGGAGGACAGATTTTAAAGAAAAGAAATGGGGGACTACCTCAGAAACTGTCTCAAGTTGGGGAGGGATTGCCAGGAAGGGACGGAGGCACAGTGGGCAACAATAAGAGAGGGTATAAATAAAGCAATTAACCTCTGCATGAAAGAAGTGAGTAAAAGCAGAAGGAAGAAAAACTTTATGATTCTCTAAGGAAGTGGCAAAGGTGGTGACGGAAAAAAGAGTGGCATTCAGGAGGTATGAAGAAACACACAGGGAGGTGGACAGGGAGGTATACCTAGTAAAGCAGAGGATAGTAGGCAAGGCAATGAGGATACCAAAGGTGCAGACAGAGGAAGGAACTGCCAAAGGGGTCACTAAGGGGGGGATAAGAATTTCTTCTGATACATAATTGAGAAGAGGAAAGCAAGGGGAGAGAAAGTGAGGATTAGAAGGGTGGAGGGTGATAACTGTGCAGAAGAGGATCAAGAAAAAGCAGACATCCCAAACAGGCACTTCTGCTTAGTCTTCACGGGGGGGAAGGGATGGACTACCAGGGAGTAGCAGAAATGGGGGTGGGAGGTGGACACAAGTCCATTTTCAGAAGAAAGAGTCTGGAAGGGATTTGCAGCTCTGAAGGTGGAGAAGGCTATGGAACTGGATGGGATACATAATACAGACGTGCAAGTATCTCACGGGGTAAACAGGGTGCAGGAGGGAAGTCTCTTTCAAAGGAGCAGGAACACCTGGACCAGGGAGCATGGGATGAAGATTGGGAGGGGGGAGAGTGGGTTAAGAGAGACGTGAGGAAATATTTTTTCACTGAAAGGGTGGTAGATGGGCTGGACCACCTGCCCAGCAGTAGCACTAACACTTGCGGCACCGATGACCTGAGTTCAGGAATGAGCTTAAGAAGTCGGAGGATTGAGTATCCAAGGGACGGCTCTACTCCTCTGGAAAGGGGGTGACATGGCACCCAGAGCTTGACTGTCCTTTAAGGGAGGTTGGGGAACAGCACACTGGGCAGTGTAGGAGCAGAAGACATCCGGTGTGCCATGCATGGAAACATGCGTGGCATCGCCATTGACACTATTGCACACATGCTCTTCCATGCCACAGGGGAGCAGGAGGACAAGGAAAGATGAAGTCATCCTGGATGGCAGGATGATTTCTGCCCCTCGCAGGTCCCACACCTGGCAACTCAGGCACGACCTTGCTGAATCCTTGACCTGACAGGTTGAGAATGCTCCCCGCCACCCCACTGTGGGGGGGTAAGTTGCCAGAGGCTGGGGCCCGGTAAGTCCTGGGGAAGCTGATGTGATGGGGCTTGGGGGTTGGGGGGACAGGGGCCATATCAGGGAAGGGAGAAACAAGATTAGCTGAAAAAAGGAAGGATGGTAGACTTCTGGAGAAGTGGTGGAGGCAAAAACAGTGGGAGCTTCTAGCATGCGTTGGATAGACACAGGGGTGCATTAGAAAACAGGCAGTCAGGAAGAAGGGTTGCAGGAGACTAGTTAGGGTCTGTGGGGACAGATTAGGCAGGGAACATCTCAGCTGACTGGGTGGGCCAAACAGTCCTTTTCTACTTACAGATTCTATGTTTCTATGTTTGTCCTCGCTACGTGATCAGTTATATTAAGCAAAAGACATTTAATAAAAGTCAGAATACAAAAAAAACAAACAAACAGTGGTACTCATGCTGTCCTAGTCCAAATGCAGTACTCAGATCTCTGGGTCACTCCCCCCCCCCCCACCAGTCAGGACAGTTCTGGTTGGCTCTCAAACCAGTTGGGTTATGTATATCTGGGATAGTGTATGACGGGGCAGGCAGTAAGTTTCTTAGGCCAATAGTGAACATTACAGTCTATGTGCAATCTAGGGCTTGTGGACCTGCCAATCAGAAAAGAAGAGAAAAAAAGGAATTACACATCATAGTAACATAGTAATTTAAAGCTGCAAGGGACTCTAGATCCATCAAGTCCACCCAATCCCTCCCCACCCCCCTTCGTAATCAGGGATGAATAAATAGGTGATGCAAATATGTGGTAATTTACAGGGACTTCCATACCCACTCTACTACCCAGAGTACTCTTTGATTCCCATGGGAAGCAGGAATTTGTCCAGGCTTATCTTGAAGGCCTGTACTGTCTTCTTGTCCATTATCTATGTAGGCTCTTCCATAGGTCTGCCATTCTCTGGGAGATGTGTCTCCTAACATTACTGCAGATGTACCACCTCTTAGCTTCAGGGCATGCCCCCACAAATTGCTGTAGAACACCAACTCAGACATCTCTGTTCAATCTTGTCACTAAACTTGAGCAAGGGAAAGACCGAGATCCTGGTCCCTGTCTCTCTTCTTTCCTCCAAGGTGGACATGCTAAGGGCCACCTGCCTCTCCTTGTAACTATTGTCCTCCAAACCCTTTACTATTGTGGTGGCCCTGTGCTGACCATGTAAACCACCTCAATATCCTTTTTGTATTGAGGTGCCCCAAACTGGGCACAGTACACCAGGTGGGATATGACCTTGCCTGCTGCTCACTCCCATTTAATGCACCTCAGCATTCTACTGGCCCTCTTGAGAGTGGTTGTGCATGGCTTGTCATAATTCAGTCCCTTGCCTAATATCAGCGCCACTAGTGCTCTGCACCACATTTGTCCTGATTTCCTCAGCAGGGCTCTCAGGGATTCTGCGGCAGTGTTTGTTCATTTCTGAGGCACGAATTATTAATTTCTGTGGCAACGTGCACTTATGCTGTTGGCTAAAATATGATTGTGATGTCACTGATGGTATCACATGCTGAGCATAGAGGAGAAGCTTCAGAATAAACAAGGGGGAAAAGGGAGCCTGTGTATTTGAATGCAAAATCACCCATAGCAAAGAATTCTGCGGCACCGCATATATTCTGGGGCACGTTCTGCAGAAAATTCAGTGGCCATGGAACACAAAATACTAAGAGTCTTGCTTATTATGACTCCTAGGTCACTTTCCTCCTCCACTGCAACAAGGTGAGCCCTGACACAATACGTAGGCCTAACTTTTGTTTTTTCTTCCCAAGCAAAGCAACTTACATTTGGCTACACTGAATCTGAACACGAGTCAAACCAATTTCCTAGCTTGTTACGGTCCTCCTGAAATTTGTCCTCATCTGCATCCTCTGGGCAGTCCACCCAGGATAGCTTAGTGTCACCAGCAAAATTAAGCATCCTGCTACCATCTTCCAGACCATTGATAAAAATGCTAAACAGTAGTGGCCCTAGCACTGATCCATGAGTGACACCACTTAGTACGGCTCTCCACTTGGAGTAGTGCCAGTACACCACAGCCCTCTGCTTCCTGATGCCAAGCTAGTTAGCAAGCTACCTCACATATACCTTATGCATACCACACTGGTGTACTTTGCCCAGATTATTTTCTTGCACCACAGTGTCAAAGGCCTTACCTAAGTCCAGATAGACCACATTCATGGCCCTACCCCAGTCCACCTTGTGTGCCACTCCCTCGAAGAAGCTTGATTTGAAATGATCTGCAAGAGGTTCAAAATAAACCATGCCCCTGAAATTATTTCCTTGAATTTCTCCCCCTTAAGTTACTAACTGAAACCTAAAACAAAGCAAACCCACATGCTTACGTCTTGTCCTCCACATCCCCTGCAAGCTGGCTGGGGTGGTACCTTGGGCAGTGGAGGGAACCTATCTATTAATGTGTTTTATTTTCCCAGGCTCAGAAACACACACACAAACACACACACACAAAACCACCGCTCATTAGGAGCTCTGGGGAGATGACATCATTGCTTACTCAGCTTGCCTGGGCAGAGAATGGATTATGTCATTTAGAATTCTTGCAGCAGCATAAGCCACTTTGGAACCAGCTGCTCTGGGGAGTTTTAGAATGTTCAGACGGTAATGCAGTTAGTTCAGTGTGGGAGCTCTAACAGCGAGGAGCTCTGCAGTGAGGTTCCTGCTGATAAGTCCTGTGGCTGACTGGGTGAAGGACCTCAGCTGTTTGTTTCCCACGCTAGTTTGGAGAACAGCATCAGTACTAACTGAAGTGGTGGAGACCTTTTGTCTGAATAGACTGTGTTTCAGTGGTGCCGAGGGACAATACCCTGAAGATCCCAATGTGGTTCAGCTGCCAAGAGAAAGTGTCTACAGTTTGGATCTGTGAAAAGCTAACTGGAAGGAGAGAGGTTTTTCCTTCAAGTTCTCCAGGTCTGTAAAAGAAAGCAGCCAAGCTGTAAATACAGATTCACAGGACTGTGTTGTTGGGGGTTGGTCTGAGGTGTGTGTGCCCACAGATAAGGCTAGAGTGCACCTGTCAGGACCCTTGTCTCACCACAACAATGTGCTGAATGTTTCAAGTTAAAGTTTCGGATGCCCTTTAGCATTTTGTGAGAAATGAAGGATCCAGTTTTGTTGTAACCCGGAAGGAAGGGCAGAGACTGAGCATGGTGTAGGATTGGGCATAACCCCAGTTTGAGTTCCCGGTCAGAGCTAACTGATTCACATAAGAACACCAGTTTAAATGAAGAATGTTAACGGATGTCATTGCTTCAGGATAAATGTTTTTCTTAAAGTGTGTGGCGACTACCACAAGAATTACACTTTGCTAGAAAGCTGGAAATGTGTGTACTAAAGCGCGTGGCAAATCCCACAAGACATGCACTTTTCCTAGAAAGGAAATGTCCAGTGATGCCTTGACCAAAGGTATGGACAGTTCAAAATGTGAGAGGGAATGTGCCTTGAAATTGCTCTAACAGTGTTGTTATGGAAGACAAAAGTTTGTTTCTGTGCCTGTACAGTACCAAATCTTGGGGGCCCATCCCACCTGCTATTTGCCATCTTGTTGTCAGAATAAAGCCATACTTCACAATCCCAGTTCCAGTGTGGACATTAGATCTCTGCTTCCAGTGTGGATTGGTAGTGGGGCCCCGTTGTGATAATTTTAGACCTAGCACATGCCTGGCACCTCTCCCCAGAATCCAGAATAAATATAAATGTTATTTTGTACCCTAAACCCCCAACCCCTTTAGACTGCCGAGCTGGTATCACCTCAACACTAGGGGCGATGCCTTCTTATTTACATCATCTGGTGGCCTGTTTCCCTGTTTGTGGTATGGATAGGGGGTTCCGGTTGCCACATGCTGTTGGTAACTGGGGCAGGGGTCGCACACACACACACACACACACACACACACACACACACACACACACACACAGATGTATTGCTCTGATGTCAGCTGCAGGTCATTCTGGGACTTACAGTTACAGAAGATGTCAGTCTAGAAGTTAAGAAAATTAGTCTGATACAACCTACTGCAGTGCCATAAACAATAAACCAAAATGTTTTTGCACACAGTGTATATTGGGACTAGCCTCACATTTGAGTGTGGAGCCCTTTGTGCTGATGGTTCCCCTTTAAGGTCATAAGGGACTCTAGGTCAATCACATCTGCCCATCCCCTGCTACATAAGCAGGGACCAACAGGTATGCTGTGCAAACACACACACATTTATTGGGACTGCCCACCCACCCTACTACCCAGGGAAATTGTCCAGGCTTACCTTGAAGGCCTGTACTTTATGTCCACTGTTTCCACTGGTAGGTAAAAAAAAGAAATACAGGAAGTAGCAATATTTACTAGTATACACTTATATAAATTTAAAAAGTGGAGAAAAGAGAGCAAATAGATGGATGTACAATACAAGGTCATGTAGGAATCAGAACTTGGACAGAGTGAAGCATATGTCACTTAATCATGCACCTCTGCTTTAAGATAACTTTTTAAAGTACTAGTATGCCTGATCCAGGTATACATTTCAAGACAATGCAGTTTAAAACATACCATCCAGGACTGTCACATTGTTATAGTATACATGCCTACTTGGTCTTGCTGCAAATGACAGCCCTTCTTGCTGTCCACTACGTCTCCATTGTCTTTCTCAGGTGCACCCAGTGTCAGCCTAGATTTTCTTTTTTTTTTAATTCTTTGGTAACCAGGTAAGGCCTAATAGGCTGAAGTGCCCATTTTCAGGGGTGACCAGAGAGCACTGGGGAGGTTAAGAGACTTGCTCAGGGTCACACAGTATGGAAGTGGTGGCTGTGGAAATCAAAGCTGGGTCTGCTGGAACTACTGAGGTCATTCCCAGCTCTTTACTCAAACCTCTGAGCGGTACTGCCAGCCCCATAGACTGGCATGCTGTTAACCAGTCACTTTAGGCTGATGCCAAGAACGGTTTTGAGTTGTACAAGTAAAGATTCTAGTCAATGTTGTCATGAGAAGGGTCTCTTGGCTTTACTTCTGACCAATTTCACAAGATGTTGACATCTCTTAGTTTCCGTTTGCCTTTACACAACCTGTACTTAAGATCCCTGTCAGCTTTTCTGCTCACAACTTAAAATTCCTTTCAAACCTAGGTGTTAAATGTTCACTTCTTAGATATGAAGTGTTCCACAAAGCTTTACAATATTTTCCTATTACCAGATCTATCCCCAAAAGGCCGTGTGTTCTGTGACAACTCAAAGCTCTCTCACTCATTCTGCTTTGTTGCAGTAACTGATTGTTCAGCTTCAAAACGGTCATACATAAAAGAGATGCTTAACTTGGATAAATGGAATAATTCCACACCAGAGAAATCCTAAATCCCAGAAAACATGTACTGTGCGTATTTATATAAACCACATGCAGGTATATTTCTCCAGATGAATGATTAATTCTTGTCTGTGATGTATGCAAAGTAGAAATACATGGCTGCAACATATCTAAAGTGAAAATAACACAGAGGAGACTGCTTGGGTGCCCATTAACAACAATGTGATAATTTCTCCAAGTGAAGTGGCTTATGCCCCATGCTTTCATGAGATGAAAGAACTACCACATTGTTCACAAGCCCGCATTTTATTGGTTATATGTATTACGAGTTTGTGGAGCATTATAAGACACTTGGAGGAACATATTCAAATGGTAAGCGCTGAGCAAACACAGCTGTACATACTGGTTAGGTAGTCAGCACAGGAATTACCACACTGAAAGTATTGGCTTTACTACTCTTGAGGTCAGGGGTCAAGAAACACTTAAAAAATATATTTTTGACATCAACAGTAGACCCATAGTATAGCTATACCTATATCTGTATTGCAAAAAACTAAGTTAAAGCATTAGTTAGGGGTTCAAGCAGAAGGCCTAAAATGCCCCTGCAGTGATGTATGCTGCACAACTGCCCCCTAATGACCACTGCCGGTGCTGTGGCCAACCCAGAAGGGACACATCTACCATGTGATGTGGCAGTGTCCCTTGATCCATTCATATTGGCAGCAGGTCATTCACTTTATCAACAAGACCCTATATTGCAAGCTACCCCCTTCCCTAAACTTGCCTTACTCAACTCGTTTACAAGCTCTCCTACCCTCTGAGTGAAAGAAACAAAATGGGTCCATGCGGTATGCTTAGAAGCTTAAAGGCTTCTACTGAGTGATGACGGAGATCCACTGAAATACCCATGCAAGAGGAATTACTTGCTAGTATCTCTCAGCTGGCCAAATTAATTTCTCTCTCCTCTAGCTCCCTCATTGAGAACTTTGATATCTGGTCCCTATTCCTTCATCTTCTCCACAAAAATGTGAAGAGGAGAAGCACTCATGGTACTCTCCCGACCACAGCAGTAGGCTAAGACAAGTCCTGACTCACTCAACACTGTCCTGAGATTGTAATTCTTATTTCTGTGGTGGATAAGCAGAGGCTTAGTATCAAATGCTTCCTGGTAAGCCCTTCGGGTCTGGTAGAGACACTATTGTTGTTAGCAAAGCTAAATCCATGTAGATTACACACTAGTATGTATATAGGTTGAAGTTTTAGTTAGTTTTATACAAACCTATTAGCATGCTTCCAGTCACACCACGTATACACCACAGATGACTGAAGGTAAACAAGCTAATCTGTTGAGATGGCTCTCTTAAGGCTTTTTCAAGCAACTGTTATGAACATGTTAAAAATGGTTTGCGTCTGCACTGGTAACGGTATCCAATGCATTTTAGTAACCGATCTTGAGATCTGATGGAAGGTAGTCTCGAGATCAGTAGCACAAATGGTTGACTGTCAAAACTGTGAGCAAATCAGAAAACTCACCAGTGCGGATGGGAGAGCGCTCCATGCTGCAGCTGCTGGTCCTCCAGGGCCCCACCAGGCATCCCATGAGGCAGTGGGGCATAGAGCATCACAAACCTGGAAGCGCTCTGAAGTGGGCTATTTAAATGCCTGGTAATGACAGCAGAAATCCAGCATACCACAGGGTGCCACACAGACCTGTGTGTGTGCTTCCATGCTAGCTAGCCAGCCTAGAGGACAGACAGTCACAATTTAGGGGCAATTTTATGATTTAGGTGCTGCCACTGTCAATTTTGATGCTGCCAGTATAGGTTGCCAGTGCCACTGTAAACAGAAATTGGGGCTGCCTACAGCTTGCTGCAAATTCCAGCAGTGATACCTAGGGAAGCATTCTGGGATTGTCTGCATTCTTCACTTGAATCAGGTGATGACGGCCACCACTTAACAAGCTGGAGTGGTGAATGCAGACGTGAGACAAGCGGGAGCAAAACTTGTGGGAACATGGTTTCTGGATAGTGTGGACTGGCTGTAATGGTATGTGCTAAACTGGTTCAGAAACTGTTATGCTCCCACGATCGCGAGTGTGGAGAGAAACAGAAGGAGAAAAAGATTTAGGAGTCATTGTCACTAGGGACTTGAAGCACAATAAGCAATGCACAACTGTAACAAAAAAGGCAAGTCAGATATTGATATGAAGTAAGAGCAATTACATGTCTAATTATTCATGAGCTAAACTAGCCCACTGATTGGCTGCCTGATGGTTTGAAATCTGTTAGAAATACCCGGCATGACAGTGACACTCAGCTGATTGTGCACTGTATGTTGACGGCAGCTGCACCAAAACAAAACTGTTTTCGGTGCCAAAAACCTGTACAGAAACTCTCAGTATTGCAATTAGATTTATAATCGCAATAATGACTAGACAGCCAGTTATTTCCTGGGGATTAATGACTGGCTGGTGGGGGTTGGCCCTCCCCCGGCCAGTCATTAATCCTCAGGAAATGACTGGCTGTTCAGTCATTATTGCTTAACTCTAAGCCGATAGAAGGATGTAACAGTGCCCCTGTACAGATCACTGGTGAGACTGCACATGGAATACTGCTGCCAGTTCTAGGCAATACATTTAGAGATAGACATATTTTTATAAATATAGCAAGAGTATAGAGCTGGGCAACACAACTGGTAAAAGGAATACAGAACAAGACCTATGAGTGTACACTATATATGAAAGAGGGCAAGGATGCAAGAGGAAAGGTGGGTAGACAGGGTGGAGGATGTGGGTGGTAAGAACAACAGATGCAGAGGTAGAGATGTAGTGGTCAGGAGACAGAGGGAGCAATGAAGAAAGTGAGTAGTTAGGGGGAGTCTCAGGGACCATCACTGGTGGAAAGGGTGGAGGAAAAGGTGGGCTGCAGGCAGGAAAAGAGCAATAGTTGGACAGCCATATGCACCGACACAAGGAGTCTAGGAAAGAACATTTTGGATCTGGAAGCCACCATAGTGGAGGAGGACCAGGACATAGGGGCCCTAAATGAGTCATGATCCGCTGAAAATTATGACTGGGATATGGGCCATACCAGCTATTCTGAGTTCGGAAGAGATAGGGAAGGGAGGATGTAAGGAGGGGTTGTTCTGGTTGTGAGGGAGGGTACAAAGGCTAAGGAAGTGCAAGGGAACCTAAAATCAAGGGAGGGGTTGGAGGTGCTGTGGGTCACCCTGGAGACCGGAGCAAGGGCCACTGTTTACACTGGGGAGGATATGAATAAGGCATTAGGGGAAACCAGTCAATGATTGTGGGAGCAGGCATCATCGTGCAGGAGCAGATCTCCATTTTCTTTTTCCCCCCAAGGAGGTGTGGCATGCAATGACACGGGAAGGGCCAGGCCATACGTCTGCCACATCTCCCAGATGAGATCAGTTCTGTTTGTTGAACCCCAGGCTACTGCAAGGGACCGCATAACATTAGTGACTTCCCCACCATCCCCCCTGGAGGAGGAAAGCAGTCCATTGGACACTTGATTCCCCCCGCAGCCAGCCCTCTGATGTTCCAGGCTCGGTCCTGAACCTAGATCATCAGCATCACAAGCAGTAGCACTACCACTATGCCAGTGGGCCAGCCAGGAGGGTGGTTCTTTTTTTTTTTTTTTTGCGCCTCCCCTTCCCTGGCTGCTCACTCCTTCAGGTCCCCTAACACCCTTCCTGACTGCCTGCCCCGACTCCCATACCAGCTATCACCTCATATGGCAGTCCCCCCAGGTAACCCGGCATATCCCTTCGCTGGGCGGGTCCACCTCCTCCGAGGGGGAAGGCACCAGTGGGGGTGGCCAGTGCACTCTTTCCATTGGCCCGGGGTACTGCTGAGGTGTGTCGGTCATGGGATCGGCGGCATCGGAGGGCAGAGGGGCTGCCATCCGGCCAGCCAGGGAGTATTTTCCTGGTTTACTTGTGGGGAGTGACGTCCTGACATCAAGGCATATGCCAGACGTCTGTCACTCCCCCTTGAACTCCGCATCAGGCATCACATGCTGTGCTCCCAGCCTCTGCCAGGAGTCAGCATGCGCCAATGTGCATCCCCACCTTCCCCCCAGAGAAGGAGAGCTGTCCCTGGACGCTCCATCTTCTCCTCCTGGCTGGCCCTCTGGCGACCTGAGTCTGTTCCCGAACCCGGGTCACCTGCGTCGCAGACGGAAATCCAACCGCAGCGTCGGTGGGCCAGCTAGGAGGGTGGTTCTTAAAGACATGGGAAACTGCCTAGGAAGCAGCCTAACAGGGGTGGATTGCCAGGTTGGGGCAGAGAAACAGTGGAGTAAAATAAGGGAGGCATTGTGAAAGCAATCAGCCTGTTTGTGAAGGAAGTGAGTAAAAGCAGGAGGGAACAAAAGACCACTATGGTACTATAGGGAAGTGGACAAGAAAGTGAAGGAAAAAAGGGTGGCATTTAACAAGTGCAAAGAAACACAGAGGGAGGAGCATGGGTGAACATAGAAACACAGACATTGACAGCAGGTAAGGACGGCTAGGCCCATCTAGTCTGCTCGTTTTCCCTGCCTACAGTAAAAGCTGTAGACCCTACTTGATCTCCAACTTTACTTCCTTGTTCCCATTGCTAGGGTCCCCCATGCCTGTCTCAGACATGCTTGAATCCCCCCACTGTGTCTCCCCCCACCACCTCTGCTGGGAGTCTATTCCATGCATCCACCACAGTTCTTCCTCATGCTACCCCTTAGTCTACCCCCTTCCTGCACATCTCCTTTTCTGAAAGATTCTACCCTCTCCGTTACCCTATTTATGCCTTTTAGATATTTGTAGGTTTCTATCATATCTCACCTGTTTCTCCTCTCCTCCAAAGTATACATATTGAGGTCTCCCAGTCTCTCCTCATATGACTTTTGGTGCAGGCCCTGCACCGTCTTTGTTGCCCTTCTTTTAATTGCCTCCACCCTCTCTATGTCCTTACGGAGATGTAGCCTCCAGAACTGGACACCATATTCCAAATAAGGCTTCACCAATGATCTGTACAGTGGCATTACCACCTCTTCCCTCCAGCTAGTGATACCTCTCCCTATGCACCCCAGCATCCCACTGGCTCTCCCCACAGCCTTGGCACATTGGCCACCTTTAGGTCATCAGATATGATCACCCCCAAATCCCTTTCCTGTTTGGTGACAGTTTCTCCTCCCATCATGTAATCCTTTCCTGCGTTCTTGCACCCCAAATGCCCGATTTTGCACTTTTTCACATTAAATCTCATCTGCCACACTCTGGACCATTCCTCCAGTTTACCTAGGTCCTGCCTCATTTTTTCCACCCCTCCCAGAGTGTCCACCCTGTTGCAGATCTTAGTGTCATTTGCAAAGAGGTACAACTTCCCCTCCTGCCCCTCCACAATGTCACTTATGAAGACATTAAACAGGACTGGGCCCAGGACTGATCCACGTGGCACCCCACTGGTCACCATTCTTTCCTCAGATGGAGCGCCATTTACCATGACCCTCTGTCTTCCATCACTCAGTCAGTTCCTAACCCAGTTTACCACCTTGTGACCCACTCCCAGGCTGCCCAGCTTGTTCACAAGTCTTCTGTGTGGAATGGTATTGAATGCCTTTCTGGAATCCAGGTAGGCCACATCTACTGCTCCCCCAATCCACGACCTTAGTCATCCAATCAAAGAAAGTAATTAGATTTGTTTGACATAACCTTCCCACTGTGAATCCATACTGTCTCGGATCCTGTGCTCTACTGGATTCAAGGTGTTCCACAATCCTTTGTTTAAGTAGTGATTCCATAATCTTCCCCACTATTGAGGTGAGGCTCACTGGTCTGTAGTTTCCAGCCTCCTTCCTACTGCCACTTTTGTGAAGGGAGACTATAACTGCCCTCGTCCAGTCCTCTGGAACCACTTTCACATTGAGTGACTCATTGAACAGGGCTACCAGTGGTGCCACCAGCAATCCCATAGTTCCCTTACTATTCTAGGAAGTATCCCATCTGGTCCCATTGGCTTGTCCACTTTCAGTTTTGCGAGTTCTTTTAGGACTTGCTCTTCTGTAAATGGACTGGTGTCCATCTCCCTTCCATATTTGTTCATATTACCTAACTGTGGTCCCTCACCTTCTTCTTCTTCTGTGAATACAGAACAAACATATTTGTTCAGTACTGATGTTTTTTCGAGGTTCCCTTCCACACATTCTCCTTCTTCCCCTTTATGTCTTATTATCCCACCCCTGTTTTTTCTCCTTTCACTAATTACAGTACCCCCTCTATTTATCCAGATACACTACCCTGTCCTCCTTCTGCTGTGTTTCTTTGTGTTTCCTGAAAGCCATCTTTTTTGCCCCTACCTTTCTGGCCACTGCCCTTGAGAACCATAGTGACTTTCTCTTTCTCTTGCCCTTGTTTACTTGCCTAATGCAATGTTTGTTGCCTCCACTATGGCACCTTTCAGATGGGCCCACTGCTCCTCCACTCCTCCCTTTTTGTCCATCCCTGCCAGGGCATGCTTGAGACATATCCTTATCTTAGTAAAGTCCGCCCTCCTGAAATCCAGGACCCTTACCTTTATGTAGCTTGACTCTGCCACTGTATTCATGCTGAACCACACTGTGTGATGATCACTGGATCACAGGTGTTCACCCACCCTGACTTCCTCAATTCTGGCCCAGTTGGGGAGCACCAGATCCATTGCACCCTCCCTGGTGGGCTCTAGCACTAACTGCCTGAGGTCTATCCCTTGCACAGAGTACAGAATGTCCCTGCTCCTGACTGAGGCAGCAGCTGGGATGCTCCAATCCACATCTGGCAGATTGAAATCACCTACCAGTAGCACCTCCCCTTTAGCTGCCATAATGTGGATGAGATTCCACTAGGGCCCTGTCCACTTCCTCCCCCTGTGCTGGAGGGCTGTACATCATGCCCATGCAAATAGCAGTGCCGTTGCCCATCTCAAGGGTGACCCAAAGCACCTCTGCTCCTCCCAGCATTCCCTATATCTCAGTCGCCCTAATACTCTCCCTGACGTAAAGAGCCACCCCTTCCCTTTTTTACTCTTCCCCTCTCTTCTAAACAGAATATAACCTGGTACTGCTACATCCCAGTCATGGTTTCCAATATACCACATTTCAGTGATAGCTACAATGTCTGGGTCAGCCTCCATTATCAAGGGCACCAGGTCTGGGATTTTATTCCCCAGGCTGCGGGCACTGATATACATGGCCTTCCAAGTCTGTCCATTTGTCCTTTTATCATCCTCCTGCTGTCTTTTTACCTCTTCTGTTTGTCCTTCCTGTTTTCAACTCCCTTTCTCCTGTCCTCCATTGTTCCCCCTTCTATGTGTTTCATTTCTCTGTCGATACCATAACTTCATGGTCCTCCATGCTGGCTTCACTATCTTGTGGGGGTGGGCAGTTTGGTTCCCCCTGTATCCTTTTGCCACCACCCCTTGCTAGTTTAACTGCTTTCCAATGAAGCATTTAAACTGTTCACTGAGGACAGCGGTCCCCTCACTGGACAGGTGTAGGCCGTCCCCCTTGTACAGAGCCACATTCATCCAGGAGGGTCCCCAGTTCACAATGAATCCGAAACCTTTTTCTCTGCACCAGCTCTCCAGTCAAGCGTTGAAGTCCTTGGTGTGGTGGTTTCTAGCTTCCCCTTTGCTGTGTACAGGCAGCACCCCCTGAGAAGGTCACAGAGCTTGCTACCTGCGCAAGGCCGCTTCCCAACTTCCTGAACTCCTCCTGCACCCTTGCTATCTCTGCCTTGTCTCCAGCCAGGTCATTTGTCCCCAGATGGGTAATGACATCAAGCTTCTCCTGCCTCGCTACTGCTTTAGCAATTCTCCTCTCCCTATCCCTCCAAGCTGTGCTTCCTGGTAGACACTTTACCTCCCTTTCCTCCACCTGGTCTGTGCTCTGAAGGCAATCAGAGCAAACCAGTTTCAACCACCTCAGGCACTGTCTGGGTCTAATACACAACTCCACTAAACTGCATGACTTTCAATGAAAAATTCTCAGCCACCAGTGAATACTTCACTGTACCAAAAATATTTTGATGCAAAATGTTACCACGATACTAGTAAACAACAAGCCAGAGGTCCACAGGAAAAAAAAAATCTGCAGTATTTCAATCCCTCTGGACTTAAACTCCCAATCTACAAGTACATAAGCAGTATTGCAAACCCCTTCTTGATTCAAAAAAGCAATGACAAGTTTAGAATTTAAAGTAGGGTACACCTCCCTCAGACTTGAGCAAGACTGTGCTTTCCTCCAGATTCTCAGTTCAAAATTGTGTCTCCTTCCCAGCTCCCAGTTCAGTTGTTTCATAGCAGCTTCCACCTTCAAGAGATGGGCCTTTCTGGGAAGTACCAGGGAAAACAGAGGGAAGCAGGGAAGGCAATGAGGCAAGCAAAAGCACAGACAGAGTAAAGGACAGCCAAAGGGGTGGCAGAAGAGGGCAGGACTTTCTCCAGGTACATAAGTGAAAAGAGGAAAGCAAGGGGAGGGACAGTGAGGATAAGGAGGATCCGGAAAAACTGACATTCTGAGCAGGTACCTCTGTTCAATCTTCACAATGGAGAGAGGGGATGGACCAACAAGGAGTGACAAGAACACGGGGGGTGGTGAACACAAGTCCATTTACAAAGGAAAGGGTCCTACAGGAAACTGCAAACCTGAAAGTGAACAAGGAGATGGGATCAGACGAGACACATCCAAGGGTGATAAGGGAACTCTGGGAGGAGCTTGCTGCACCACTGACAGGCTTATTCAACATATCACTATAAACAGGAGTGGTTCTAATGGACTGGAGGAGAGTTGATGTAGTTCCACTCCACAAGAGCAGCAGCTGGGAGTAACTATAGACCAGGCAGTCTCACACAGTAGTGGGGACATTTTTTATTTTTTTTACACTCTCTGTATGGCTCTGGGGGACCATGGCATCTCTCAGAGGTGCTCACTCGATCCATTACCTCTGCTCTCTGTCGTGACCTCCCTCCTCTGGGACCCCCCCAACAGGACCTTCTATCCCCCTGGATCACTCCCCATGGAGGGCTCGTCCCCGCTCCCGGCCCACCTACCTGGCAGTCTTTCTGTGAATTAGAGGGTCAGTCCTGGTGGAAGGCCTGGGCCATCCGTTGGAGGGATGGTCTGACGTTGGGGATGTGGGCTGGGTCCCTGGAACCCTCGTTGCCTCCCTGGTCCTCCGGGGATTTTTGTTTATGTTTCCCTGGAGTGCGGTCATGCAATGGCATCTTGGCACTGCATGCCGATGCCCGACGACGCTCCACCCCACGTTGCTGCACCACAAGTTCCTTGTGATGCCTCTGATTTCCATCGGGGCTGCTAAGGAGTGGCGCATAGCCCTGGATCCCTCCCTGGGAAGGGACAGCTGTCCTCCAGATGCTCAATCCCTTCCCTCCCCTGCCGACCCCCGGCGGCCCAGGTCCACTCCCGAACCCGGGTTACTGGCGTGGTGTGAGTTGTGATGTCCAGCGCCTCAACCCTCAGCATCACTGGGCCAGCCTAGTAGTGGGGAAATCGATGGAAGTCCTATTAAAAGAAAGGCTAGTGGAATATCTTGAATCCAACGGGTTGCAAGACCAAAGATAGCATGGATTCACAAAGGAGAGGGGGTCTTGCCCTCTGAATCCGATCAATTTCTTTGGCTGTGTGACCAGGGAGATAGATCAGGGAAGGGCAGTGGACATGGCCTACTTGGACTTCAGCAAGGCCTTTGACACAGTGCCACACAGGAGACTGATAAAGAAATTGGACAGTCTAGGGGTGGTATACCAGGTGGTAAAGTGGGTAAAAAAACTGGTTAATGGATAGGCGAGAGAGGGTGGTGGTAAATGGCACTCACTCTAGTTAGGGGAGCGTGATCAGTGGAGTGCTGCAGGGCTCAGTTCCTCCTCAGTGTCTTAGTATCAGTGGCTCAGCAGGCTGAACACTTGCCTCTGAGGCTGGAAGATTGGAAGGCTGTGCCGTGCACACACCAGGAACTTTTGATAAATCCAAATAATGACACTGTAGTGCAGCAGAAGGGGGGTGCTGTACTCCTGAGGTGCCATCTTTTGGATAAGATGTTAAACCGAGGTCCCCTTTGCTTGTTCAGGTGGACTTTCAAGACCCCATGGCACTTCTCGAAAAGCATAGGGGAAATTTATTGAATAAAAACAACAAAGAAATCATACCAAAAATCAGTACGTATGGTCACGTTGAACCAGCTGGAATTATATGCAAACCATCATCAGAATGTAAACAAAAGAATAAGAAAGTACAGAAAAAGGAAAACCTCTACCTAGGGAAGATCCAAGACATATTTCTCCATAATGTTTGCATTTCAGAAGCAAAATAAAACTCCTCTGAGGAATGTATGTGCTGCATAGACCCTAAAATCTTGTTCCGTAACTGACAGTCAGACACTGGTTTCTGCTGTAGGACCAATTGACATCTTACTTGCTAGATATAAAAGTTACGAACAGTGAACCAGATATGCAAGGAACTATCAACAAATCCCCCATTCAGGCCCATTCTTCCCCATCCCACCATCCCACAGGTAAGAACTCTAAATGCCAGTAATTTGGAACCTTCAGCTACTAAGTTCCAGAAATTATTTATAATAAAAGGTCTTGTCGAAAAAACGATGTTCCTGTGTTTCACACAGGTTCACACAACCATCCCTGGGACACTACCTTTCATCTACAGACTTATGTTTATTATTATCTTTCACATTTAATTTCCCATGGCTGGCCAACCATCAAGGGACTCACATGCTAGGTGGGATGCGTCTGTCTTTTAACACATTCAAAGTAATTTCAGAGCCATTTCCTAGTCAATGACCATACAACGTGTCTACAGGACTAGCTGTACTTAAGATAGAAAAATACAAATTCTTCCCTTTAGACAACTTAACCTGGTCGGGTAAAATATTCCATGTTTTCCATTTTAAAAACATATCTTGAGCATAGGGGAGCTTAGGAAACCCTATACTTCCTTTCCTCAATTGTTTAAGTTTTGCCACCTCCCAGACTGTCTTAACCCTTGCTATATCAGTCTAGAATTCCTATGCATTCTAATTCTGTTGGCAGCCTGAGGGTTAGTATGTAAAGACCAATCACTTGCCCATAATACCTGAAGTTGAACATGATTTAGCAGAACGGGCCCATATTACTATGAAAAAATATACTATAGAAAAAGACTATAAGGTTAATAATACTTATGCGCCCCCCCTTAACAGCCAAATAAGTAATACTTTGTCTTATGGGATTTAAACAACTCCCCCTAAAAAGCTAAAAAAACAACCATATCATTTTGTCTCTTTAGCCACAGGGGGAAAAACATGCAACTTAAAAAAATGAAAATTGGTAATGAAAAAGTCTTGCACACATACAATCTCTTCTTCTTTGAAACCTGACATTTTTTTCACCTGTCCACCTCCTGCTGACCCTCCTCTAAGTTTAGATTCCAGTTATAAGAAGCCATATTTTAACCCCCAAACCAAATACCCCAAATATAAAATGGACTCAGCACAAGTGGGATCCCAGCCACTGGACACGCTGACCCATTCCATAAGGCAAGCTCAGAAGTTTCCCCATGTTGATGTGTGTACCAGCAGATTTAGAAAACTCATCCAGTACCCATACAGCTTGAACCCCTTCTTAGAAATCATGTAACAACAACCATAATTCATCTGCATATACTAATACAAGAGTATGAAATGTTAAAACTCCTAAAGGCCGAATTGTTGTGTTCCACTTCCGTATTAGGGGATCAATACACAAGACATACAAAAGCGACCTTAGAGGGCACCCTTGTTGGACCCACGTTTAACTGAAATACAATCTCGCTTTCAACCATTCACATTAAAATGGACTACTGCATTTGCATAGCATGCCCTGATCCAGTTTATAAAAATAACCAGGAAACCATATTGTTCCATAACAAAAAAGAAATGAGAATGTGTATTATTATCAAAAGTTCTCTCCTGGTCCAGAGAGAGAGAGAGAGAGAGAGAGAGAGAGAGAGCCTTTTCAAAAGTTTCCGTCAACAACAATAAAGGGTCTTGGATTCTCCAACCAGGAAGAGTAGTGCTTAGTCTTGTACTCAGAATTTTCATTAAAATCTTTAAGTCCACATTAAGTAGGCTAACCTGTCTCCATTTCTTTAAATCTGTGTGATCCCCTTTCTTATAAAGATAGACCATAACGGCCTTCATCATGCTTCCTGAAATAACCAAATCATACAAACAGTCATTATAAGTAGATGTTAATTCTGGACTTAAGTAATCCACTAACACCCAGTAAAATTCAGGCATCAAACCATCCCTACCTGGTGCAATACCTGGATTAAGTGAGGAACTTGCCATCTCAACTTCCTCTACATTGATGGTGCAAACAAGATAAGCCCCTAATTCTTCAGATAACTGGAACAGGTCACTTTCTCCCAAAACATGTCGTATTCCATCTTAGGGCCTGGATCAGTTAAAACTCTAGAAACTTGGACCTGAATAACTTGAAGAATGCCACGTTTTTCTGAAACAATTGTGCCATTATCATCCTATAATTCCATCACCACTCTTTTCTTTACTTGCACAGCTTCCGAAAAGGTTCCCTATTGGCATCATACCTTGTGTCCCTAACCTTTGTTCAGCCAGTAATGAAACCTCTCTATTGTATTGTAAAGCTTTCATCTCATCTTTTATATTATTAATTTGGTTCAACAACCCCCCTCCTTTCAAATGTGCTTCTGTCAACAACTTATGTAAGTGAGCCCTCAAAGTCAGGTATTGATAATCTTTCTATCCCTCCACTAATTTACCCTTATCCTGGAAAAATTTCCTAATGTCAGCTTTTGTATCTTCACACCAGGTGGCACAAGTGTCATACATAAGGATTAACCCACAACAGAGTGTGGGTTACTGGGGAATTAATCCCTGCCTGGGGGGGGCTGCCACATGAGTGCCAATAACCACCCAGGTGTGGATTAATTCTGCATGTAACCCACACTCTGGAGTGGGTTAAATTACTTACACCATGGCTAGGGAAAATGGAGACTGTGCATTACACACATCAGTAGTAGCACAGAAACAGGCTGGCTGTGGCGACGGATGTTTGTGGAGCCGGTGGCAGAGGAAGCAGACTGTGGTGTTGAAGAAGAAGGAGGCAGCTGGGGATGGAAGTGGCAGTAAGGTACTAGAAGACCCAAAAAGGACAAACGGACTGACCAAGGGATTTACTGGTGAAGTGCATTCTTTGTGTACATTATATCAGGGAAAGGTTTTCATTTTTCTGGAGAGGTGGCCGTGGAACTGTTACTGAAACACTTGAGTACCATCAACTGTAAAATGCTGGCTGGGATGTTTCTGGAGGGTGGTGGAGGCAGGAGACTATGGTGTCTGAGGAGAAGGAGGTGGCTGGGGATGGAGGTGGCAGTAAGTTACAGGGGCCAATACTGGAGACTGGGCTTGACCAAGTTAAAACACTTTTTTGCCAACAACTGTCTGAAACTGAGTAAAGTAAAACACAACTGGAGCCTAACATGTGTAATGTACTACAAGTTGAACTGTTTAACATTAGGCATGTCTACTTTCTACTTTAAACAGTTTAATGTAGTGCATGTTCATGGTCCCACTGAACTAGATGACTGAGCTGCAGGTGGCATCCTCATGTTGTGTCTCAGCTGTGCAGGGAGCAACCGTGGATTAATTGAGCATTAATCCATGGTCACCTGATGTCTGTTGACAAATGGCAGTGGACCATTTTCCCTGGCCATAGTATAAATACATTTTACAGACTGCTTTGCTAAAAGGAGGTCTGCCATCTCATCTTTCACCTACTCTGAATCCAGTAAACTAGAATTAAGATTCCGCATTCCCATTCCACTAATCGAAGTGCCTGAGGATCAGAACCCCCCCCCCCCACCAAGGATCATATGATCGGAGTTTTCCAAAGCTATAGTAGTATAGTAGACTCAATATTTAAATTTTGTGACACAAAAAAATAATCAATGTGAGTAGCCAGGTGCCCTTTAGAAAATGTATTCCCCCGTCTTGTATCAACACCTATACACATCCACCAACCCTATAGTTTTTATCATATCTCTAAGGAAATTTGAGTCGCACTAAACCTTCCCCATGGATGCGCCCGATCCCTCTTTTTGTCTAATGAGCAATTGAAATCTCCCTCCACAATGTCTGAGATGTATGCAAAAAGGGTTGCATAGTTAAATTCTATCCTGGCCTAGCCTTACCTGAGGTGCATACATATTAATTAACCAAATCAAATGAGTCTATCTCAATGTCCAGTATCAATAATCTACCCAGAATGATATCCAAAGATTTGTGCAACACACAAGGAATACCTTGACAGTGTCTGCCTACTCCTGAATCGGACCTATACGAGCAATATTCCTCCAACAATTTCTGAGTCTGTCTGATATCAGTCATTGTGCGTAAGCATGTATCCTGAAAAAAGATATTATGTGATGGAGACAGTAACAAAAAAGTAGTAAGGCATCTTTTTCCAATTTTATCAGCTATTGGTATTAATAGTGGCACAATTAAGTTCCAGACCCAGACCCATCAAAACAAAAACAAGAAGTAGATGAGCAACCACCATGCAAAAAAAAAAAAAGAAATTAAATTAGCCTTATTCATGTAGTCTTAGCAAGGGTCTTACTCTGAGTACATGTCTGAGTTGGCCCTTTTTCACTAGCCCCTTGTGAATCATAGGTAGTACCCTCATTTTCCGAGGAAAGGGACACTGAGGACATCTGAGAAGAAGGAATAGAAGGAACATCAGAGGCCATCTCATCCGAGTCCTCCCAATTTCTTAACCTGCTTAAAGGTTCATACATATTTAGCACTGGTATTGGGTCTAGCTTGTGAGAAATCACTATGTATCCTATACCTACAGGCACAGTTTTAGAGTATGCTTCAGGAGGCTAAGGTGGGGGCATAACCTCAACAGCCCCTACCCCATCCGGTACTGAAACAGAGGGTGTATGTCCCTCAAGGGCAGCGTTGTTCAGGCCCACTATAGTCCCTTCAGAAGAAGCCTTTCGTACAACTGGGAGGGTCAGAAACCAATACCTCCAAGGAGGGATTAACCTTCACTGGCTCGATTATTCCACTGCTTGGCCGTGGATCACCAAAACCGAATTCATTAGCCAAACAGTCAGCATGGGCTTGCAATGAATCAAGAGAAATCTGCTGTTTCTGTTGTTCTGTGCTTTTTTCCACATAGGTTTTTTTGGCTCCCCGAGCCCGGCAGGTGGCTCCTGTCCCTCCCTCGGAGGAACTCAGTGTCTGGCCGCACTGTTCCCTGAACCAACATCCCCCTAAATCCCCTGCCGGGGTGAAGGGATGCCAGCTTTACCCCACCCCTGGAGCAAAATCGAGACATCAGGGGGCCGGCCAGGGTGCTTGTGCGGCCATCATGGAATCTGCAGGCTCCTTTTTTCTTTATTTCCCATCCCCCTCTCTGCCAATGTAAGAATGCTGGCGCGTGTCTTCCCGACCTGTACTTCCCTCCGGCCACCACCAGAGGGCAGCCAGTGAGAAGGACGACAAACCTCCCTCCCTCCCTCTGAGAGAGGATAGCAGTTCTCTGGACGCTTGATCCTCTCTCGCCCCTGCCGACCCCCGGCAGCCGAGTTCGTTCTCGAACCCGGGATGCCAGCATGGTGTGAGGTGTCGTGACCAGTGCCCCAACCTCCAGCACCACCGGGCTGGTTTTCTGTAGTTCTGTTCCATGTGCATGTGCTAAAATAGTGTCTTGCTTCATGGTATCCAAATGATTGTGAGCAGCCCTGGGGCAACATTGAAAAGAATGCCCCCTTTCATCAAAAGAGTAGGGAAACATCCCCCGAGTCCTGGTCAAATTTCCCCCAGTCATAAAAAAAAGAAAAATACCACCAACAGCTTCATCTCATTCACAGTTGGTATTGTCCCCCTTCTCCCTCCCCCGCTCTTATCTTTGTGCCTGGTGAAGGCCTTTTTGTTTTTTTTGCCCTCACTGCTTCCGTGACCCTTTCCAAGAAGCACATTGGTCGCTTTTACTGTCCCTGTTCCTTTTCATTTACTGTCTTAAGGCATATGTTTGATGGCTCGAGAAGGGCCTTCTTTATTGCCCCCACCTCTCCTCCACCCCTCCTATGCCATCTGCCATGACTAATTTGTCCCAGGCCAACTCCCTCATCCTGTCAAAGTCTGCCTTTCCGAAATCAATGACAGCATTCAGTTGGGGTTTACCGGTCCCCAGGGCCTGCTCAAACCAGACAGAGTTATGGTCACTGTTCCTAGTGGCTCCCCTGCCTGCACTGCTGCTAACATCTCTGAGTTGGTGAGCACCACTTTGAGGATGGCAGACTGCCTGGTGGGTGCTCTACCCAGCTGTATCAGCAGCTAGTCCTGGACTGCATCCTGCAAGGCCTACTTCTGGTGTTTCTGGTGCTAGAAAATGGTTCTACTGTTGGTTAGAAAACCTAGGGTTATTCAGGTAAGAGAAATTAAAGCCGGGGGGGTCGTTTATTCAGGTATACAAGCTAATAAAACAGGAAACAGTTTCACAAATGTTAAACCTAAAAATTAACCTAAAATGACAAAAAGATCACCCGGGACCAGAGATCAGTTAACTCCGCCTTGGGAGTATCTGACTTCCAAAAATTAGGCAAACATTTCCAAAATAGAGAGCACGGAAGCCATTGACTTCCAAATGTAAAACTAAAACTTAGGTGACTTCCAAAACTGCAGGCATGGAAATCAGAAATAACTGATTTTACTGAAAGAGATTATATATTACCACTAATATTTATATTAACATCCATAAATGGTTCCTTCCTAGAATTCTTGACTTCCAAAATGTGGGATCCAGGAAATATTTTGACTTCCAAAAAATTGCAGTGACTTCCAGATTTCAACTCATGGAAGTTGTAGACTTCCACTCAAAATAAATTAACTGAACCCTTGCCGGACACAGAAACCAACTGAGGGAAACAGTTTATTGGGGAGGGCAGAGACTAAATTGTTTTTATTTAGAATAGTAGTGGTATGGAAAAATCTCCTACAGTTGCTGGTGGAATTGAAAACATCATGGGCCTGATTTTTAAAAGTTTAGGTTTGCTTCATGCAAAGTCCCTATTCAAAGTGCAAATTAGCACAAAAGTTTAGAAGAAACTTTAAGTGCTAAAAGCATGTCTAAACATTGCCCCTAGAGGGCAGCACAAACCAAGACATTAATAGATGTTCAGGCACAAAGTACAACCACCAGGTGTTGACAGGAGTTTAACATGCTCAATAAAAACAGTAGTGTTCCAAGGAGCAAAGTAGCAGTTGTGGGCACACCAGTGGTGATTGACCTTTTGCACTAAGTTGCAGTCATGAGAGATGCAAATGACCCCCAGACAGCAGAGAAGGCCCTAAAGGGTAATTAGCATCTCACTGGAGGCCCGTGTACATCTGAGGAGCAATACTTTGCTCCTTAGGTGATGTGGAGGCTGAATACAGTGCTTTGTATTACTTTGCCACATCCACAGCATAGTTAATGATTGGCGGGCTGAGGTGCATCATACAGTTTACGGTAGAGTCCTGCTACATACAGTATAATGGATAGGAAACCAAACACGACAAATGCGACTACTGTAAATGACATGGGCAATGTATTTGTTCCCAACGTTAGTCTAAAACAGTGTCATACAATGTGCTTTGTTAACAAGTACTCTGGTTGTGTAGTTGCATTTCCTGTTACCTAGATATGTCAGTTTCTTTTGTAAGTGGCGAACCTTTGAATATCTACGGATTGTCTTTACTGTAACTGTGGTGCAGTGCAATAAAAAGATTTTCTAAAAAGGGGCCTTAAGGACGTCAGTGGAGAATCTGATGGGAGCTGTATCAGTCCCATGTTTTCGTCTGAATCCGTGCTGGGTGCTCACCAGCAGCTGGTTTGCTTCCAGGTAGTCACACAGCTGGCAGTAGACTAGCCACTCTTGTAGTCTGGCTAGGATGCATAAGAGGGAGATAGGCCTGTAGTTACCAATAGGCTCCCTGGGGCCTCCCTTGTAGATGGGTGCCACATAAGTGCAACTCCTTCCAGCAGGGACCTGTTGATGAGCCATGTAACGGGTAAGGTTATGGCAGGGACAGCGGCCCTGAGTAATCTAGGATCAAGGCCATCAGGGCCAGCTGAGCCTTCTGCCTTAATGCTCTTTAGTAGGAAAAGTTCTTCCTTAGGACGTACTATTCATAGATGAAATTGTGGGTGCTGAGGGTTCGGTTTCTCAGGGCTCAGCTGCTCTGAATTTCGGGGGGGGAGGCCCGCCTTATAGTTTTCAAGGTAAGTAAAGAACCATAGCAACATAAACAAATGTCATTTTATTGTTTCAACTAATTAAATCCCTGAAATTCCCGTGTAATGTATTTGCTTATATAAACTGACCTTTACAATCACTTCATATTCTAAAATACATTAGAGCAGATACTAAACTGTATCTGCTTGCAGGCTCTTCAGTTATTTTACTGCCAGAGAACTGTATAGTATACCCTATTAAATAGCTGTTCCTTTAACTTTACATTCCTGACAAGTGGTACCTTTGGGTACTAGGAAGTCTTTCTGGCAGGGCCATAAGTCACTACTTTTAGTGGCCATTATCTTCAAAAACAACAGCGACTAGCCAGCCCAGTGGCAAGAAGGCATCTTGAGCACCTTATCTTTTCCCAAACTGGCGACCTGGGTTCGGAAGCAAACTTGAGTTGCTGGGGGTATGCTGGGGTGGGTGGGTACTGAGTGTCTGATGGACTGCTCTCCTCTCCTGGGGGTGGGAGGCATGCTGTTTCTGTCCTTGGCTGCCATCTGGTGGAGGCTGGGTGGTAGCACTGGAATTACGAGTGAGGCAGTAAGGGAGCAGCCATGGTTCCGTAGCATTGTGTGCCTCCATGAGCACATGCCTATGTGCTGCCGTGGCTGGGGATGTCGGATAAAACAGAAAAGGTTGGCACCGGCTCCATGAAGCCCTCCTTGTCCTTGTCCCACACTGCCGAGGAAAGACCACCAACCTGGTTTCTGTATGTGAGTTTCCAGGTGGGGAAAGGACGGCCCTCCCCTTCCTGACCCTGCCATGGGGGAGGGGGGGGGAATCTGAGGGAGATCTACGGGAAAGTGAGTCCTGGGAAGGCGAGTGCCAGGCAGGGGAGGCAGGGACAGGGCTGAACAGAGAGAAAGGTATATGCAAAAAACAACAACAGTGACATCTGGTTCACAGTCTGCACCACAGGTTCGTGCGGCTTCCTGTCTGCTTTTGGGAAGATACATTGTAGACCGAAATAGTCCCTGGGTTCCCCATTTATTCACAGTGAAGCTGAAGGTAGACATCAAATTCAATATCTAAACATTTTTCAGTCATCGTAACAAATAAGGCATTCCCCCTTTTTTCCCAGAAGTATTGAAGCTAATACCTACTCTCTGCCCATTTCATTTACGTGGAATTATTCCAGGTGTCAGGGATGGTGCAGGCCCTCCCATGGGAGGTGAGAGCACAGAGATCAAAAAAATGATTTCCCACCTTCAACGGGATGCAATAAAAACAAATGTCAAATGTATGAGTTTTGGGGTCAATTTGTAACTATAAGAGCTGCAGGTTGCCCTCCCCCATAAAGCCAAAATCCTAATCTCGGAATGTAGGTCCCACTCAGGTCCCAATCCCTGCCAGCTAGGAGCACACCTCCCCCTGTGGTCCTTCCCATCTTCAGCCAGCCAGGGACATGGCTTCCCCAGTGACCCTTGCCAGCTTCTGATGGGCAGGGAAATAGTGTTCCAGCTGAAAACAGACTTATGTAAGAAGAGATAACCAGTATCACTCCTCCAATCCATCAGCATCCCAAACATCATGCTTTTTGGTGGTATGGGTGTCTTGGTCAGCTAGCTTTGTAACATGGCAAAAACAAGAGAGCTGTAGACAGGGACAGTAATTGGTGTAATTGCGTCAGCTGGGAGCAGAGCAACACGGCATTATAGAACTCATAATGCCATGTTGCTTGTGAAGTTCACCAATCGGCAAGTGGCGAAAAAATAGCAGTGTCCTAAAGTGAGACAGTGAGTGAATGGGAGAAGTGTTGTCTAGCGAAGTGAGTGACCCAATCATGGGGAGTGCATGCAGACCACGGAAACGTGGAGCACGACAGACACAGAGACCCATACCCCCGGGACAAAACAGAGCGACAGCAGCTGAGGACTGTGAGAGATGATCAGGAGGACAGGAGAGACCCACAGGAGCATCACCATCTAACAGGGTGATAGCAGAAACCCACACAGCACCCAGAGGTCACCTAGCTGGAGTAGAAGAAGAGATACCAGAGGAACGTGTGCTGTCAGAAGAGAGGGTCAGACTGTATGGCACAGCGGCGCACAGGGTGGCTGAGGCATGATCCGGAAATCCGTGTGAGTTCCACTCCGTGTGCTGTCAGAAGAGAGGGTCAGACCGGATGGCGCAGTGGCGCACGGGGTGGCCGAGGCATGATCCGGAAATCCTTGTGAGTTCCTCATTCACAGTTCATGGCACCATCAACTTCCACTATTACCGAGCATCCATTGACAGCGAGGGGGAAGAAGTAGGTCTTGGGATCTACAGGCTGAAAAGGGAACCAGGACTGTGAACAGCAACTGTCCAGGTACAGACCAGCACTTAATCTGCGAAAATGGGTGACACGGTATGCAAATCAGTAACAGATGCCAACTCCAACTTGAACAGAAGTCAGAGCCCCACGGTCCTCCTGACTGTGCTGCAACACTAACAGCCATCAGGAATCCAAAAAAAATGACAGAAACAGTTAAGGCATGCATTACTTGTGTTCGATGCTAAAGTTGTAAAATAACGTATCTGTATGTGACAGCGCGTCAGCGTAATGTGTGAAACGTACAGTAAACTTGACCTTGTAACTAAAATACTGTGACCGTGCGATTCATTAGAACGATGCACACTGATATGTCACACTCCTAATAATGCACAGGTAAAGCTACCAACTTTCCAAGGCCTAAAACTGGGACGGTCCATCCTGACCATGGCACCTCCCCCCACCGTGTCACTCCCACGGGGCACCGCCGCAGACAACGCCGCACACAATCAATTACATTTTGCTGCTTGCCCTGGCCATGCCGCCCCACAGCAGCACCAGTAGCAAACATCCAGATTAAAACATTACATCATTCTGCTGCAGCAAGTTCCAAATCATGGTGTACAGAAAGTTCATTAGAAGCAAACCTGATTAAATTGTGATCAGAGGTTCGAGCTGCATGTATTGCTCCTCCTGACAGTCCCATACAACCCGTTTACACTCACCTCATTTGCTGAGCAGACTTCACTTTAGTGACTCCCACCACCACACCAGATTGTTTTCACACACTTCCCTACAGCTGATCAGGTTTGGGTACCTTAGCTCACTGCTGCCGGTCTCTTCTCTGTCTGGAGTCCCTCTCAGCTACTGCCAGGCAGATGTCCACATGCACTTGTTTGGACTACTACCCAGTCTAATCTAACAGGAGGGAACATGCTTTACTGTGCTCCCACTGACATGCTTGCGGTACAATACAGGTGCAAGGGTGGTTGAAGTTGCAAACTGCTGTCCAGCCTGAGTAGCGCCACAGTCAAGTCAAGTCAAGTCATATTTATTTAAAAGGATGCCCAATCCCGAAGGCTCTGGGCGCCGTACAAAAACTTAACAGCATTTCATACCCTATAATCTTAAAATTTGCAAGATTAAAAACATATAAATAAGCAACATACGTAAATAAAATTATATCCCAAAAGACTGCATAAATAGGAAGGTCTTTAGGCGAACCTTGAAGGCAGTTAAAGTGGCGGCCTCCCTAACTACTGCTGGCAAAGAGTTCCAAAAAGCGGAAGCGGCGACACTAAAGGCTCGGTCGCCAGCAGATTTTAACCTCGCTCTTGGAACATTTAGGAGGCCACCACTTGAAGAGCAGAGATTTCGGGAAGAGGAAGAAGGTACCAGGAGATCTGACAGATAGCCAGGGCCCTGTCCATGTAGGGCCTTATAGGTGAGAAAACTCATCTTGAAGAGCACTCTCCACCTGACAGGCAGCCAGTGCAATTCGCGCAACACAGGGGTAATATGACAAAATTTCCCTTGCCCAGACAAAAGTCGGGCAGCAGCATTTTGCACTAGCTGCAGTCTGCAGAGAGAGCTCCCAGAGACCCCGCGGTAGAGAGCATTACAGTAGTCAAGCCTAGAAGTGACCAAGGCATGTATCAAGGTAGGGAGGTCCAGAGGCGGAACAAGGGGCTTAATCCTGGCAATGTTTCTGAGATGGAAAAAACAGGAACGTACCACAGAGGAAATTTGAATCTCCATGGACAAATTCCTGTCAAGAATCACACCAAGATTTCGCACCCAAGGGGAGGCCATCAATGACGCAGCTCCTAGCACAAGTCCAGTTGCCGAGTCAGAGGCCATCATATCACCGACTCTATTCGACTTCACTACCAGTACCTCAGTCTTGTCGGGGGTTCAGTCGTAGCCAGCTGGCAGCCATCCAGTCGCTAATCTCAGCCAGACAGATATTTAACACATCCACTGCGTTTGATGTTCCTGGGGCAAAGGACAAGTATAGCTGAGTATCATCAGCATAGCAATGAAAACTCAAACCATACTTCCTAATGATCCCCCCCAGGGGCAGCATGTATACTGCGAACAACATTGGGGCCAGTATCGAACCCTGAGGAACTCCACACAAAAGGGGGCGGGATGTAGATGAGAAATTTCCCATCACAACCCGCTGTCTCCTATTGGTGAGAAAGGGCTCAAACCACTTGATAACATTACCGGTGAGTCCACACAACTCTTTCAGGCGAAGAAGCAACACACAATGGTCCACAGTATCAAATGCTGATGAGAGATCGAGGAGAACCAGAATTGACTTGTCCCCTCAGTCTCTAGCCCTGAGGAGGTCATTTTGCACCCGAACTAACGCAGTTTCGGTGCTATGTCTGGCCCCGAAAAGCCGATTGGAAAGGATCATATAACTCGTGAGTCATGAGGTGTTCTTCCAACTGAAGCGATACCACCTTCTCAACAATCTTCCCCAAGAATGGGAGATTGGAGATATGACAGTAATTTGCCCTGACCTACGGGTCCAAAGAAGATTTCTTTAAAAGGGGTCTCACCAGAGCCTCCTTCAAGGCATCTGGAAAGACACCTGACTCAAGGAACACTGGACAATCAGGGCAAACACCGAACCAACAAGTCAATGCATCTCATTAAAAGCGTGTTGGCACGGGTCCAGCTCCAAAGGTATGCTTCAAGTTGACTGCCACCTCAATAACCTCACGGACCTCCAATGGCCTAAACTCTCCCCAACTAGGCAGAGCGCACTTAGCACACAACTGGCAACCACTGTCAGCAATGGTATTGCTGGCTGAAGAAACCTCCCGCCGGATCAAAGTCACTCTGTCTGAGAAAAACCGAGCAAAATCCTCACAAGCCTCATTTGAGGAAATTCTTTGGGGCTGGAGACAAACAGGATGGAGAAGTCTGTCAACAGTCTGGAAAAGTGAGGCTGGTCGGTTTCTCCCAGCAGCAATCTCCCGAGACAAAAATGCTGTCTTCTTTCGGTTGATTGCCTCCTAATATGTGCAATAATGCACACGCAGGACCAGTTTGTCCATCTCCAGATGGGACTTCCTCCAGCAGCGCTCTAATCTCCGACCCATCTTCTTCATTTCCCTGAGATCTCCGTCATATCGTCGTACAGTGGTGCTGAAATAACTGTCACTCATGTATTAGCAGTCAGCAAAAAAAAAAAAGAGACAAAAGTGGGACACATAAGCAAAAACCAGGACAAAAGTGACATTTTGCAAAACTTGTGGGGACACTGGGACATGCTGCCTAAAATAGGGACTGTCCTGGGAAAATAGGGACTGTTGGTAGCTTTATGCACAGGTCATGTTACAAGCACATTAAGCCACTCTGAAGGTGGCATCTAATGGGGAATTAATGCATGGTTGGACTGTTGTAGGCATGAGGCTGCACAATTTATTTTATTTATTTATTTAGTTTTTGTTGACCGGGTAAGTGCACTAGACAAATCCTGCCTATTTTCAGGCATGGCCTGGAGGAGGGGGGATACAGATGAATGCCAAGTGACCTAGAACCAGATGAAACTGTTAGTGGTATTTTTAGTGAATGAGGGAAATTTAGCCAGGACACCGGGGGAAATTCCCCTACTCTTTTCGATAAGTGCCATGGGATCTTTAACATCCAGCTGAACTACCACCAGTCCAGGAAGATGGGACCTCTGTTTAACGTCTCATTTGAAAGGCGGCACCTCAGAAGTGCAGCACCCCTCTCATGCTGCACTACAGTGTCAGTACTGGGATTTTAACCCAAGTGCCAGGTGTGGGAACTGAACCCATGGCCCTCTGATCTCCTGGCCTCAGAGGCAAGTGTGCTACCTACTGAGCCACTGACACTGCAGATGGTCCATGGTCCCAACCATGCATTAATTCCCCATTAGATGCCACTTTCATCGTGGCTTAATGCTTACTTGTCCCACAGCTGGCCAGCAGGAGCCAGGATCAGCCAGAGAAGGAACATTAAGGGTAGGTGGGAAGTGTTTCCCACACTGGCAGGGAAGGGAACATTGTAGGGGGATGTACTTTGGGTTGTGCCCAAAAGTTGAACCCAGATATTGAGGCCCTAACCAAGAATGCATATGGCTCTGAATACCCCTAGTCCATGGAGCTGTCCCAGTTTTAGATGTCTCTGGTAAGAAAGATGGGGGCATACAGACTGTGAAGGAATTCAGTTTCTCTTGTTTCTGTCCAGCCTTTATTTACTGATAGGGAGGAAGGTGGCAGAAAGAAGACTCTGAAGAAACTCCTTATCTGTTCTTCTTCAGAACCATTAGACTAATCCTAAAGAACAGTTATCCACTTCAGTATATCATTGCATAAACAACTCCACTTAGTTAATACAGTTTGCTAGAAATGTCTTTTTAATTTCATTTGTCTTTCTTAGGTTTTACAGTATAGTTTGCCAGGATACGGATGAAGTCTGCATAAAATGCTATCATCGGGATCGTATGGCTTCATAGTATTCTAGTCAGGACATTATAGTGCTTACCAGGATGTCAGTCTGTGGTGCCACAAACATTGCAATGGTGCTGTCAGCTGGAGACAGCCAAATGGTTTTGGCATAGACTGTGCCTATTATTGTGAAATATTTAAAACACTGATAATGGGATGAAACCACAAAAGACAGAAAACATTACAGTTAAATGCAATTTCTAAGTGATGGCCCAGTGACGCTGAGGGTTGAGGCCCTGGACGCCACGCCGGTGACCCGGGTTCGGGAACAGACTCGGGCCGCTGAGGGTCAGCTGGGGATGGAAGGGATTGAGCATCCGGAGGACTGCTCTCCCTTCCTGGGGAGGGATCTGGGGTTAGCGCCACTCCTTGGCGGCTCCTGGTGAAATTTGGGGGCAGCACAAGGAACACGCGGTGCTGTGATCAGGGGGTGGAGCATCAGTGGATGTCGGCATGTTAGTGCCAGGATGTCATTGCATGTCCACACTCCACAGGGGAAACACCACCATGTAAACATACCCCTGGAGGATCAGGGAGATGATGAGGGCTTCGAGTACCCAGCCCACATCCTTAAAGCTGGACCATCCCTCCAACGGCTCTGTATAACCCTCGGCCAGGATGGACCCTCTAATTTCAGAAAGGCCACCAGGTAGGTGAAGTGGGCCCTCCCCTGGGTGGGGGTGATCTGGGGGTCTGAGTAGTCCTGTGGGGGGTGCCAGAGGGGGGATGGCCATGGTGGGGAGTAGAGGCGATCAGTTGTGTGGGCACCTCTGAAAGATGCTGTGGTCCACCAGAAGAATAAACAGACTACAAAAGAAATGCAATTTCTAAAAACGTAAGAATGGATTAACCCACGACAGAGCATGGGTTTGTTGGTCATTAATCCATGCTGGGGGGAGGGTGAAGCATAAGGCCGCTGGCCAAGTGACTTCAACCACCCAAGTGTGGTTAATGCTCAGTAAACCCATGCTCTGGAGTGGGTTAATCCACTTATAAAATGGGTAACCTTATTTTAGAGGTTTAGCTAAATAAATAAATAAAAACACTGTTTACATGCATTTGTGAAAAAATAGTTTTTCCGCCTAATGGGTTTATCCTTCTGAGGATGCCGTAGTTGTAGTTGTCCACTAGGTGGACTTGTCCTAATGAGGATGCCGTAGCTGTAGATTTTTTACATGTTTCTCTGGCGGGGTGATCTGAAGAAGTCACGTTACATTGCTGTCACTCGGATTTTGTAGTGCGGCAAGGCAACTGTGGGTTTATAGGGGATTAATCCATGGTCAGGTGACCTGTTTTGACAAATCAGAATACAGGATTTTTGTCACCCATTTTATAATGGGTGTTAAACAGTTTACTTTAGTAGATACCTCAGGTGGCATTTTCAGACACCTGTGTCCGTTTTTCAGATGTGGGTGCATGACATCTGTCAAGACTGTCAGATCACCTAAGCGGTGGTTTAACTTCCAAGTGTAATTGCCATGACTTCCCTTCTGAAAATGACACGTGGGTCAGAATTTGATGCATGCATCTTTTTTTGCCATGAAATGTGGCAAGGGCTGACAACATGACGTAAACATCCTGACGCATTTGCCTGGATGTCGCACATGTCAAAATACAGACGCAGGAGCTGCATCCAGACATTTGAGAGTTGCAGCCTTTATGGGGGTGTAAGTAATGAAATGCAAGCTCACAGTTTTCTGTTTGTGAGGCTGACGCCTCCCAGCCTTGCTATTGAACTTGTATTACCTTTTGGCTTCTAAACGAATTACTTTAGGTTTCCATAAAAGCTTCCATGAGGTCTTGCAAGGTACAGCTAAAAAGAGGACAGATTTGAGCATGTTTGTGTTCATGTTTTTGTGTATGTCTGTATACATATGTATGAGGGAGGTGGTGTTGTCTCTGTATAGATTGCTGGTAAGACCCTACCTAGAGTACTGCATCCAGTTCTGGAGATCACGGACCCGATTCCAAAAGAACCCTTAGATCGCCACAAGGTGTGGTGATCCAGGGCTGTGTCACACTCTGGTTGCATCAGGGACCACAAAAGCGGGAGTCCCTGCACCAAAAACCTGGGAATCGGCACATATGCAGGCTAGCACCAAACAATAGGCGTACCTGTGGGACTTGCTGCACAGATCCGGCCCCCCTCCACCTGATGCAACAAATAAAACAATGCCAGGAGGGGTCCTGGGGAAGAATGGGCACAGGGGATGCCATAAGGGGTATTAGGGAGTGAGTGAGTATATCTGGGGATGATCGGGCATCCGCGTGGGTGCCCTTGTTATAACCAGTCTCGTAATGGTGTATGCTGTGCTATAATAACAGCACCCCCACTGAGTACCCAATCATCCTCCCGGCATACCCACTGGCTCCCCAACACCCCTGTGGCATCCCCTGTCCCTTCTGCCCCCGGACCCCACATACAGAGCCCCTCTATTAGTTCCCCACCTTGAGGGGCAATGGCACATGGGGCTTAGACCAGCTCCTACTGTAGCTGGTCTAACTCTAGCCCTTTGGTGCACCCCCGACAGGGCTTCCTGACTTGCAGCCCCATTGTGGCACAAGCCCCTTTTTGACCTGATGTACCCTGATATAGCTCGCAAGGGTGGCACAGTGCCCAGAATTGGGACTGCCACAATATATGATGCAAAGTGCAGTTTGGGTCATTGCTGTTTGATGCAAGCACCTTGCATCGGTCTAGCTGCTTTTGGAATCAGGCCCCACATCTCCAGAAGGACATAGAGTGGAGGTAGTCCAGAACAGAGCAATTAAAATGGAGCAGTGTCTGCATCAATAGTTCTGTTTGGAGAGCCTAAAGGACCTCGATATGTACACTCTGGAACAGAGGAGGGAGAGGGGATATGAGACATACCTTTAAATACTTCATGGGGGTAAATAAGGTACATGAGGGAAGGATTGTTCAGAAGAAAAGGTGCCCAAGAATAAAAGGAGATGCTATGAAGCTGGGGGGGGGGATTCAGGAGAGATGTAAGGAAATACTTCTTCACAGAAAGAGTGGTGGATGTGCAGTATCTCAGCATGTTTGGTAGTTTGTAATCCAAGGAGCAGGTTTTGGCTCTGTCCAGGTTCTGAGATGGTATAACATTTGTGTAAGGTTGAACTTGTTATCTTGTAAAACTTCAGTAAACTATTTTCTTTTTTAAAGAGTGGTGGATTCCTGGAGCAACCTTCTAGCAGAGGTGGCAGGGGTGAAAACAGCAGTGGGGTTCAAGAATGCATGGGATAGGCACACAGGAATCATAGTGGAAAGGAAGGGGGGAGTGAGAAAGAGCTGTAGGTCAGGCACAGTCTGCAGTAATAGTGTAGGTAGGGAGAAATGGGCCAAGTGGTCCTTATCTGCCATCAAATTCTCTGTTTCTGAGTCTCTTTGTGTGTGTGTCAGTTTGCATTTGTATTGCTGTGTACCTACACAATGTTACTGTCACATGCTGGTTGTATAATCACATCGGGCTAGTCAGCTCTTACTTAATCTATTCCAACTGGTAGCCTCTTTCTTGCCTCAACCAGCACAATATATGTGTTATACTTAGTGTAAGGCTGTTAGCCTTATTTCCTTCATGAACTCACAACTCTTTCACAGCTGATGGTGCCTAAGAGTTCTTTAATTACAGAGAAGCTCAAACTTTTTTTGGCATCTTCAGTAACCTTTCTATCTTCTCAGAATTAACACTGCAGTCATATCCCCTTTTAATTTACTATTTATAATAAGCACAGCCTACATTTCTCTAACCTTTCTGAATAGCCCATTCCACTAAATCTCCCAAGCATTTTGTTGACATGGATTGCACATTTTTAGGGCTGCAGTGGGCGGAGTCCTGCAGACCTCTTCCGATCAAAAAAGGACTTGCACTCCTACTGGACAACATGTAGGAGATACTTCACAGTCTCCTCTGTGGTCTGTGAAGCTCTGTGCTGTGTCAGTGCACTCTTCCCATAGGCACTATTTTACTGCCATCTAGAGGACAGCACTGCAATATTTTATTAGGGTCTGCGGTCATGGCGGAACACGGCATAGTCTGCCGTGTCCAAGAAGGCCACCAAACTCTATGGCACATGTGCAACTACTTGCGCAGGATAGTTTGGTGGATATCTTGGACATGGCAGACTGTTCCGCTGTGACTGCAGCAAAAGTTTTATGTCTATATATTTTTCTCCCCCACCCGACCCTCCCTCTCTGCACCCCCACCAGAAACACAACAGTGACACTGGGGTGCCCAATCCCAATGTCGTGATAAGGATTTTTCTCCCCCACCAAACCCTCCCTCTTAGCACCCACCCTTCAGAAACACATCAGTGATACTGGGGGTGCCTAATCAGTGTTGCAATAAGGATTTTCCTCCCCCCACCTGACCCTCCCTCTCAGCACCCACCACCCTACATACCCCCAGAAACATAACAGTGACACTGAGGGTGTCCAATCTCCCAGTGCAGGAATCCTCTGTCATTCTTTTGTTTTAACTTGGAAAATAAACATCCATTGATGTCTTTCATTGACACTGGGGGTTGCCCAATCACCCAGCGCAGGACTCCTCAGTCATTTTTTTTTACCTAAAAAAAAAAAGTCCACTAATGTCTTTTGCAGCCATTTGTGGGACCCCACCTCATGAACAATTGCACTGACATTAGGCAAATCTGTCCTGAAAGGCAATTTTGCAATCCCTGTGTGAAATCACTTTTTGTGCAGGAGTTAAAAATGTTCTCTGCCCTTGTTCATGATGTGGGGCCATAAGAAGGCTATGCTGAAAATTTCCTGTAAAAATATTAAAAAACAACAAAGTTATGAGTCTATGTTAAATTTTACGAATGCAGGCTCATAACTTTGGTAATTTTCAATATTTTTACCCCAGATTTACAACATAGCCATATCTTTATAGCATCTCATGAACTTTAAAGCTGTCATTTTTCAAATCCTGGCCAAAATATTTTTTTACATCCCAAAGTTGATTTCACAGTCCCTGTGCAAAATCACCTTTCAGGCAAGAGTTGACATTTTTCTCTGCCCTTATTCATGAGGTGGGGTTTTAAGAATGCCATGTTAAAAATTTGGTGTAAAAATATTTAAAAACAATAAAGTTATGAACCTGCATTGAATTTTGCGAGCACAGACTTGTAACTTGGGTAATTTTCAATATTTTTACCCCAAATTCCTTAGCTGCAGCCCTATCAGCTCTAGCCAGAGTTTGTTTTATTGTGCAGTGTGTCCTTCTCAAAGTTTAATGCCCAGAAATGGACACAGAACTCAGAGTGTGGACTCACTATTACTGTGCATATTGCCAGAATGATTTCCTCTGGATTATGTCGTAGGATACAGTGTGCCTTATTTCATTCTGCCAGGCATTGCATGTTGCTTCTTCAGAGACTCTGTAATGCAGTATAACTGATCTTCGCAGCGTCACACTCGTCACTTTCCTTTTCCTAATCTATGCCTCTGCACTACACACGTTGTCCTTGGACAACAAGCCAATTTCTTAATTAACAGAATAACCCCCCCCCCAAAAAAAATATATTTGAAGATCTTATAAATTACTCCCTAGTATTGGACAACTTAAAACACCTTCATGAAATCCAAATAATGCCCACCGCTTTGTTCTGATCTGTTCTTTGTGGCAAATCATCAAAAAGGGTCAATTTGATTGGTAGGCACATTTCTGAAAATCTTCTTTCCTTGATTTGTAAGTTACTTCTGCAGTGTAGCTCCCTAGTTGCAGTTATTGGAAAATACATTTTTTTTTAAATATTTCTCAATAGACACAGGCTAGTGTATTTAACATGTTATTTAAGGTCCCACAAGCTGGCGTTATTATTTTCACACTTCTAAGTGAAGCTTCATCACCCAGTGACCTCTGATGAAGTGTTGGTTAGTAGCACAAAACTAGTCAGGCCAGCTTGTGGGATTGTGGATGTCTTTCTGCACAGTTTGCACTTTTTGCAGCAATAAAGAATTAAAGCAGCAGTGCATGTTATGGTGAAAATTGTTGACCTACACCTTTTTAATTTTATTTTAGCATGCCCTTTGTTGTTCTGTCCTGCAAGGTGCCAGTCGGACCCATTTAGAATCTGCTTTTCACATTTTTTTGACATTTGAGACAGTAAAAGGAATGGTCATTGTCATATGTTATCCCCTGGGTTTTCATAATTATTTACAGCTGTTGTTGAACACTTGATCTCCCATAATGTCAGGAAGCAGCATTTGTGACATCCCTTTTCACCTTAGTGACACAAAAAGTGATGTTGAAGGCAAGGCAAGACAAAGCAATTTTATTCTTCTGGCACCCTATAACAAGAGATCAGGGCACCTTACAAATAAATTACAAAACATTTAAACAGAAAACAGCCAAAAAAAAAAAAAATAAAGTAAACATAATCCTGATCAAAAATAAGTTATAAAAGGTCACAATAGGCTAGTTCGAACAAGTGGGACTTCAAAACTTTTTTGAAATCATCCAATGAGAGGAGTTCAAACCACCATAAAGGCAAGGCAATTTTTATTTTTCTGGCGCCCAATCCCAGAGGCTCTGGACGTTGTATAAAACACAAAAATTTAATTTCCACATACATAAATACAAAATATACCATCATACAAACCCAATAACTATATAAAACCCTCTTTAGTTTTAAAAAGGGCTGATAACAGTAGTATCAAACAGAGTCTGAGAAGGCTTGACTAAACAGATAAAACTTCAGGTGGGTCTTAAAAGCCTCCACCGACGGGGCCTCCCTCACCAATAGCGAGAGCGAATTCCACATGACAGGACCAGCGACACTGAAAGCTCGATCGCCAGCTGTTTTCAGTCTTGTCCTGGGAATCATCAGGAGGCCCCTCGAGGAGGACCGGAGGGGACGAACCGAGGCAGCGGGTGTAAGAAGGCCAGCCAGGTAACAAGGACCCAGTCCATGTAGGGCCTTATAGGTGAGCAAGCCCACCTTGAAAAGCACCCTCCATTGAACTGGCAGCCAGTGCAGTTCCCGCAGCACCGGGGTGACATGGCAATATTTCGACTGACCTGCCAGCAACCTGGCAGCTGCATTCTGCACTAGCTGCAGTCGACGGAGGGTGCCTCCAGAGACCCCGAGGTAGAGCGCATTACAGTAGTCAAGCCTAGATGTTACAAATGCATGTATCAAGGTGGGGAGGTCCAGGGGTGGAATCAGGTGCCTAATCCTGGTGATGTTTCTCAGATGAAAAAAACTCCCCTTGACAACGGCAGACACCTGATATTCCATCGACAAACTACTGTCAAATATCATGCCAAGATTCTGCACCTTAGAGGAAGCCATCAATAGGACAGACCCTAGAACAAGTCCAGAGTCTGCTACAGGGAGCAACCCCACACGCCTCCTATTCTACTCCACCACCAGTGCCTCTATCTTATCGGGGTTCAGTCGCAACCAGCTGGAGGCCATCCAGTCATTAATCTCTGCCAGACAGTTGTTTAATACATCCACCGCATTGGATATTCCAGGGGCAAAGGATAAGTACAGCTGGGTATCATCGGCATAACAATGAAACCCCAAGCTGTATTTCCTAATGCTCTCTCCAAGGGGTAGCATATATACGGCGAACAACATCAGTGACAACACCAAACTCTGAGGTACCCACAAGACAGAAGGCTAGAAGATGAGGAGAAATTCCCCATCACCACCTCTGTCTTCTGTTTGTCAAAAAGGACTCAAAGCAGCGAATGACAGTGCCGATGAGTCCACAGAAGTCCCTCAGGTGGTCAAGTAACACCCAATGGTCAACCGTGTCAAAAGCTGAAGAGAGATCGAGTAGAATGAGAACTGTTCCCTCCCCTCTATCTCTCGCCCTGAGGAGAGCATTGTGCACCCAAACTAATGCGGTTTCTGTTGAATGTCCTGCACGAAAACCTGACTGGAGCGGCTCATAGATATCAAATGCCACGAGGTAATCACCCAACTGATGCACCACAATCTTCTCCACAACCTTTCCTAAAAATGGAAGGTTGGAAACCGGTCGATAATTTGCCTTGATGTCAGGGTCCAATGATGACTTCTTCAGGAGGGGTCTCACCAGTGCCTCCTTTAAAGCATCTGGGAAAACCCCTTCCGACAAGGAGCACCGGTCAATCAAGGCAAACACCGGACCAACAGCGTCGGCGCATCCCACTAAGAAACGCGTTGGCGCCAGGTCCAGTTCACAATATGTGTGCTTCAGTTTTGAGATCACTTTAATGACATCAGCCACCTCCACTGGTTTAAACTCCCCCCAACCGGGCGGAGTGCTTTGTCGACAATCCAGGCGACCACTGTTGGCCATAATATGGCCCACTGGCGGAACTCCCTGCCTGATGGCGGACACCCTGTCTGAGAAAAAATGAGTAAACTCATTGCACAAGGCTTCAGAAACTGCTATTTTTGGCTGAAGACAGGCAGGATGTAATAACCTGTCCACAGTCTGAAACAGCATCGCTGGTCAGTTCCTCCCAGCAGCAATCTTCCTGGACAGGAACACTGCCTTCTTACGGTTGAGTGCCCCCTGGTACACACCGTAGTGTGCACACAGGGCCAGTTTGTCCGCCTCCAAGCTGAACCCCTGCCAGCAGCGTTCCAACCTCTGACCCTTGATCTTCAGTGCCTTGAGATCCCCATCAAACCATGGGGACGTCAAATGAGAAGATCTGGGTCGTACACGGACCGGTGCAAGAGAGTCGAGTGCCTCAGTCACTGCCCTATTATAGGCATCAACTGCCTCACCCACACCTCCCCTGCATGCACTGTCCACACTAGATAGGTTTGCCACCGCCATAAAACCTCCGGGGTCAAACCCCTCAATGGGCGGTAGCTCACCATCTCTGCAGGGGGAGGGATCTCAGAGGGTGCCCTGAGCAAGAACTCCACCGTGCAATGATCAGACCAAATGTCCTGATCAGTCCTGAGATTCTCAATCTCAAGCCCCAGTGAGAAGACCAGGTCCAGCATGTGTCCACCCTGGTGGGTCACAGTAGTAACTGCTTGTGACAGGCCCAGTGATGTCATCAACTGAAGGAAGTGATAACTCAACCTGGATGACTTGTCGTCTGCGCAGACATTGAAGTCTCCCAGAACTAAACATCTGGAGGACTCCAACATCTCACTGACCATGAAGTCACCCACTTCCTGCAAGAACTCTCCAACCACCCCAGGAGGACGGTATATCAAGAGAATTCTGCAGCCTGCACCCGGACCCCCATGAATGGCCACACATTCAAATGAACCCGGTGTTCTCACTGGGTACACAGTAAAGCCTAGCTCAGCTCTAAAACAGATAGCCACACCTCTGCCCCTGCGTTCCACTCTGGGGCAGTGCACTACGGAATAACCTGGGGGGATGGAGGCCTCTAACACTGGCCCAGCATCGTCCCTCAACCAGGTTTCCGTAATGCAAGCCAGGTCGACTGATGAAATCAGATCTGCAATAATTGTAGTCTTATTATTGATCGACCTGCCATTGCATAGCACCACCCTCAGGGGATTGGTGGACAGTGCAGCCCCTCTAGCTACCTGCCCACTTGATATCATGGGAACCATGGGGACAGGAATTAATTCTGTCAGGCATCTCTCCAAACCCTGTCGCATCCCAGGGCATCTTCTGCACCCAACCACCTCTATCCTATTCCCCTCACCCGTGTACAGGGCTCCCTGCCAGCTTCTGCCCACACATCTCCTTCCAATTCCCACTTCCTGGCATCAGTGAGCTGTAGTACCCAATACCGGGGGGGGGGGTAATAAAGGGCTGCAAATCATAGAGCTGGGACACCCTGTACACTATTCTAGCCTGCCCCAATTTACACACCCCTCGACACATATTTATCTGTCCTAACACAAAAAATCCCTCCCCACTTAAGCACTCATACACTAATTCTTCCTTAACATATATCCCCTACTAACATCTAACCCCCTCCTCTATAACCCAATTAACCACAACCACAAAAGAAAAACCCCATAAAAACAAAACACCCTCTATATAAGTATAAACACAGAAGAAAAGGTCCTAATATAATATGAAACTATCTAAATTAGCCAAACCAGAAGGATTTTAGCCCAAGAACAATCATATACTGTAGTTCAGCAGTAAACAGTCAATCCAGTCCTAACACAGACTGGAATAATCCCTTCTTAACCAGCTATTATCCACAATTCAGATACAGCAATTTCAGTCTCACCAGTTCTTCAGGGAGCAGATAATCAACACAGCCAGAAAATCCCAAAAACGGTGTCAAAACTCATATTCCCAGTTTAGTTCCTCCATAACGTTAGTCCATCATAACAGTTCCACATAAGGAGCTCAGCCAACCGGCATAGAAGGCTACCTTCTCCAGCCCAGGATCCGACACAGAAATTCTAATACCCTCAGCAGCAGGAGACAGGTTAGGTTCTCCCGAAAGGCAGTGGCGCTTCCTCCTCCTGCCCACCATTTACCCGCACTGCTCAACCACTGTCCCAGCACCGCAGATCCCTTAAGCCCACAAAGCGGCCTCCATTGTAGTCAGTTCAAACTTCTTCCTGCTCGCCTCACACACTCTCTTCCCAGGACTTCCTTTCAGCTGGTCCCAACACACAATGACCAACAGCTTCCTGCAAATTGGTCCGACTGGGCTCTCACCCCAGCCGGAATCCGCCACTCCGACTGTCGTTCCTCCACACTATTCCTGGTCTTCTCCATGCTCCCTAATTGTACTCTGATGTCCTGGATCTCCTCAGGCCACAATAGCAGTAAGCAGCTCCTTACACCATATTCTACGATATTATACAGAGTCTTATCTTCTCAGGGCTTTTCAGGAGGATTCCTTGGCACCCCAAAAATCACCCAAATCAACGGGGGTAGGGAATTTACCTCTCCAGCTCTTAAACTAAAAAATAAGAAAGCTACCTCCTCACTCTGACTCACTAAAACATCCCTTACTAAAACTAAAACCCCTACTCCTAATGCCTAGCCTTAATACAAATAAATCTTGGATCCTAGTCCATATACCTAAAAATTCCAAATAAAATAGTGCTACAAAAGAAAACGCTAAAAGAAATGCTAAGCTCAATAATGCCTCCACAAGCAGCAGCCCAGCGTGGCTACCATCTTGTCAGAGTCTTTGAATAGTTTCTGTGGAACTCACTGTGTTCTGTGGAAGGCTGTGTCCCCATAACTTCAGCCTAGACTATGGGGCAGAAAGAAAGTTCACCTCGGTGGTACAGAGAGGGTGGAGAGGGACATACATGGGCAGGAGATCTTTCAGGTAGGCAGGACCCAAAACATGTAGGGCCTTGTACATCAACAAGCATATCTTGGGCCCAGTGGTGCTGAGGGTTGAGGTGCTGGATGCCACACCTTGCACCATGCTGGCGACCCGCATTCGGGAATGAGCACGGGTCGCCATGGGTCGGCAGGGAGGAGATGGACTGAGTGTCCGATGGACTGCTCTCCATCTCCAGGGAGGGAGGATTCTAGCGGTTGGTGCTCACCCGACCCCTAGCAGAGGCTGGGGCTCAACAGCACAGAACCACACAACAGGGGGCAGTGACACAGCAGCTGCTTGATGGGGGCGTGCATGGGAGTGTGTGTGAACCCAGTCACTGGCAGCATTGCATGCTGTGCTCTCGCTAGGGGAGAAAAAGTGGAAAATGGGTGCCCTAGTTGCAGCGGCTTGATGGCCGTCTGTGAGCACCTGCGCTGGCTCCTGAGGGGATCACCATGTGGATCCAGACTTGGTAGTGGAGTTGATCACCCACTGCCACCCCGCCATGGGGGGGGAAGCCGTGGGGCAGTAAAAAGGTGATCCCTCAGCAGAAGGCCAGTGTGGGTCAGATGGCGGACAGAGGATAGGATACGAGGACATGAGAGAGCTGACTGGGGGCCCCAGGAAGAAATAATCACACAAAAAAAAAAAAAAACACAAAAAAAAACAAGCATATCTTGAGGCTGACACGAATTGGCAGCCAGTACAGCTCACGTAGCACTGGCATGATATGTTCCAACTGATATGTCTCAGCAGTCAATAGGGCTGTCACGTTCTGCACCAGCTGCAGGGGGCACACCAACCCACCAGATAACCCTAAGCACAGAGCACTGCAATGGTCCAGTCTAGATGTAATATAGGCATGGACTAGTGTAATTAGATCCTCAGGAGCTAGATATATTTTAATCCGGGCAATGTTCAATAACTGAAAGGAGCCACTGTGAATGATGCTGATACCTGATGTTCTACAGTCAGCTTGCTGTCCACAATGACCCCCACATTTTAATCCTCTCCACAGCTCTGAGTGTGATGCCATTTAAAGATGGCAAGATGGTACCAAAATCCATCATAACTGACCCATTGCAGCCTGCTTCAACTAGTAAAACGTCTGTCTTGCCCAGGTTAAGACTAAGCCAGTTAGAGACCATTTAGTCATAAATTTCCCCAATGCACAGGCCCACACAGAGACTGCTTCATCCCTGTTGGGTGTACAAGATAGGTACAGCTGAGTATCATTGGCAGAGCAATGAAACTCCAAGCCATACTGTCTTATGGTCTCCCCCAAAGGCAGCATGCACACAGTGAATGACATGGAGGCAAGAATTAAGCCTTGTGGCACTCCACAACAAAGAACAGCTGTTCCAAAGATGGAATTACCTAGAGCAAGTTGCGGTGGCCATGATGTAGGACTCAAACCACCACAACATAGTCCCAGTGAGTCTTACATGGTGCCTCATATGATCCAACAAGACCGCATGATCCACTGTGTTAAATGCTAACACGAGATCAAGGAGGACTAAGATGAATTGATATCCTCTCTCTCTTGCCAAGAGCTCAGTGAACACCTGAACATGAACAGCCTCAGTACTGCAACAAGGCCTGAAACCTGACTTAAGAGGTGCTGGATGTCATATTTCAACAAGTGAGTCTCCAGCTGCACCATCACCAACTTTTCAACCACTTTCACCAAAAAGAGAAGGTTTGAAGGGGCCTGTAATTCTCAAAAACATCAGGGTCCAAAGATGGCTTCTTTTAGGAGAGGTCTCATCACCACTCCCTCTTTAGAGCAGTTGGAAACACATCATCCTCCAAGGGACACCTGACAATATCTGCAATGAATGGATCCAGGGTCTCTCAGCAGCTGACAAGTAGGCTACAGGTCAATACACAGCAAGTGGGGTGCAACTCCAATATCCTTTAGAGTTCCTTCTTCACCAAAACTGTCTCAAACTTCCCCAGGTTGGCAGAGTACTCCTATTCATATTTGACCAGGTATTACCAGCCTTTTGCAGGATGCTTGAAGTGATCCCAGCTCTAACAAGGGATCTCTTAGCAAATCATAACTGATTAAACTCCTCATTCTATATCTTTCTATGGAAAATCTGCCTGTTCTGGTGGTAGTTCAGGTGTATATTAAAGATCCCATGGCACTTCTCAAAAATAATAGGGGAATTTCCACGGTGTTCTGGCTAAATTTCCACCATTCACTAAAAATACCACTAACAGCTTAATCTGGTTCAGTGTCAGTTGGCACCCATCTGTATCTCCTTCCCCTGGGATGAGGCTGAAAATAGGTCAACAAGAACTAACTAAATAAATAATAAATCAAATACTCTTCCAGACTGGAGACAGGATGGATTTAACAATCTTTATATGGTGTGAAAGAGTTATGCCATTTGGACTTTTCCTGCAGCAATCACCCTCGACAGGAACTTTGTCTTTGTCAGGGTGATTGCCGATTCGTATTCATTATAATGGGTACTCAGCACCAATTTATCCTTTACCAGCTGAGATCTCTGCCAAGAATGCTTCAGCCTCCGTACCTTTATCTTCAACCACCTGATCTTCATATTTAGCATATAACTATACTATGGTGAGCTACAGCAAGAGGTCAAGAGATGCACATGTTAAGGTGCCTAGAAGTCCATTGTAGTCATAACAGCCACTTTGTAGTTCTCGACAACCTTTTCCTCTCAAGTTACAAGTTTACTATCATACACATAAAAATTTTGTAGCACACACAAAACTAAGTTAAAAATCACAATTAAAGCTGTCCCAGTGGTGCTGAGGGTTGAGGAGCTGGACGCCACACCTCGAGCCATGCCGAAGACCTGGGGTTGGGAGTTACCTTGGGTGTTGGAGGGTCGGCCAGGGGGAGGAGAATGAAGCATCCCAGGGACTGCTCTCCTCCTCCGGGGAGGGTGGGGTGGGATTACCGCAGCTGTGCTAGTTCCTGGTGGTGACAGGGGGTGGTGGTGCTAGCTGGCGGTTCACTGTGGGGATGGCATGGACGGCGTTGAACATGTGGTGCACAGAAGTACGTACAGCAGCATCATTGATGCCCTGCACATCCGTGCCATGGGGTGGGGTAAAAACACAAGAAGTCCTCTGGTACGCTCAATGACGTCTGGTCCTTCGACGCAGCACCACTCCAACTTAAGTTCAGCTCCTCCTGACTCCGGACCCTCGGCTTTCCATGGTGGTGGGGTAAATACCCGCCGTGAAGTAGCTAGAGAGAGGAATGGAGGGGGGTTGAGCTCAGGCACTGGGAGTGGTGGTGGGGGGGGGGCTGCAGACCCAGACTGAAAGAGAGGGAACCATAGGCAACACCCCCCGCAGCCGAGGAGGGAATAAAAGAAAGCATAAAAAAAAAAAAAATCACAATTCAAAATATCTACATAAGTAACTGCATCACACAAGCAGAAATTTATACAAAACATTAACCTTTTCTTTGTCAGTACAAACTGTCACCATTCTCAAAAGATCCAATACCGACAGGAGTTTGCTAGACTCCAAATTGTGTTTAGAGGATAGCATGGGACCATCTCCACAAGAGGGGAACTTAACTGGTGGACTCCACAGACTAACTGCACGACATGATGCTCCAGCCACATAACCAGATCAACCACGAAGTTGCAAATATCAATACCTGATGAGAAGAGCAGGCCCAAGGTGTAGCCATGCTGGTGGGTCTGGGAGGCAACTGCCTGTTGAAGGAACTTTGATGGCATCAACTGGAAGAATGACGAGTGCTCAAAAACAAGTGAGAATAATTATGAAAACCTGTGTGCTCCTTTTAGTTATTTCAAAGGGAAAAAAATGGAAAAACTGGGGAAAATGGTAATTTTGTAAGACAGAAGAATGAGAGCAGTGTAAAACAGAATAAAAAAGTATAGATCAAAAAATTTCAAATAATGAGATTTGTCTTTGCAGTTCCTTCCTTTGCTACCAGCTTTAGAAAAAGATCTTTTAAATTCAGAGCAATTAATTTTTATAATAAATATTACCTGAAACTTTGGTACATATAATAAGCTTACTGTTTTTAAAACCCATGGATTTAAAATGCTCAGGGATGATTCTGATAATGCATATCATACTTGTGTATATGTAGTAGTAGTAAAAAATTTTTATTCATACAAAAAATGAATAAGGATATCTCCACTGAGCCGAAGCTCCTTTACAGTGAGATCCAGGTGTCATTTCCAGTTACTCTTATAAGTTAACAATATATAACGAAGGAAAACACATATACACTATAATTATACATCAATAAATATAACACAGTTCCAAAATCATAAAACAAACTAGGACAAGAAAATCATACTAAAAAACAATAATTAATTCACAGTATACATTTAATACAAGTTACAGTCTACCATCCTAAGATTCAAACTATTTCCCATCATAACTAGTGTTCTCAATAATATGGGATTTGTATTTCATGTGTTATGTAGTTAATGTTAAATGTACACTGGTCGCTGTGGAAAGCGGCAGTATTGTCCATCTGCTTACCAGTTAAAGTAAAAATAAAATGAAAATGAAAAAATGTGCACAGCTGCTTTAAACACTTCAGAATTCAGATCAGCTGCAGAGTACATCCTTTTGACATCTGCGAGAGGTGAATACTGTCTACACTTGTTTTTCAGTTGTATACTGTATTGTGGGAGCTAGGCACAACTGTGCCAGGAGTCTTCCAACTATCCTTGCCTTTGCGATTTTAAATGTTAGTCATACTATTCTGGGTTTGGCCTTCTCTTCTAACAATTATTTATAGTTCGCTGTTTTTGATGGCTATGTACTGAACCGAAATAGCTTAAGGCCTGTTGATCTTGACTTCTTCACACCCGCTATCTGACAATTAACAGAAGACTGTGTAAAATATGTTGAACCTCTGGCTCTTTTGAAATAAAAGCTTGAAACTGCAGTTAAATATGATTTCTCCAAGTCAGAATATGCAGCATCACCTGTCAGTCACATAGGCAGTGGAGCCAGAGAATTGGGGTGGGGGGCAGGTGATCCCTCTCTTTTGTAGCTGAAGGCTCAAACATTGAACTGGACAGTGCCCCAGGCTGAGATGTTCGATGTAATTCTGACCCCTCACTTTTTGGTACAGTCCTCCGCCACTGCCTATTGCTGTTGTAATTGTGGCTGTTAAGGAAATTTTTGCTAATTCTCATTTCAATTATTATTATATTATCTTTTTGAATGCTGTCAAGCACAGATTCCTACTTCAAGGTCAGGAAATTTCACTTGTTTTTTTTTTCTTACAATTTATTTACCTGAAATAGTCTAGCTGAGATGCAACATCTTGTTTCCTGTGGGGACCTGCTACTACCCATTTCTGCAGCAGAGTGGATAAAAGCACTGAAAGGTTAAATGATTTGCTCAAGGTCGCACAGTGAGAATTTTGTTCTAGTGGGCTTCGAACCAGGGATCTCTCAGTACCCAAGCTGGTGCTTGAACTACTAGACAACACTGCTTCTAATTGTTAGATTCCTTTTAATCCTGTTAATTTCCAAACAGATAAGGTGCAGTTTAAGTAAGTAATAAGCCACAACAGGGTGTGCATTATAGGATTTTAATGCACACCCCAGGAGTGTAGTAAGGCATGAGGCAGAAGGCTAAGTGTCCTTGTGTCCCTTGGAAGTGCATTAAAATCCTATGATGCAAACCCTGAAAGGACTTATTACACTTATAAAATGGTTCTAAGTCATTTGCCATGTTATAAAAAATATTATGTTATGCAATTTATTCATAAGAGTGCTTTTAAATTCAGTTTGCTGAATCCATAAGTAGATAGACTTTGGAATGAGTAAAATAGCTGTTTTGAGGACTACACAAAAAGATGGAGTTGCTATCATGATGACTGCTTCTGCTAATGACTGCTTTTGGCTATGAAATCCTGAAGCATTTAACAGTCCATTAACTTTATAAGTAGGAGGCAATATAGTGCAGTGGTTTAAGGCTCTGAGCTGCAAACCTGGAGACCTGGGTTTGAATCCCACAGCCCCACTTGCATACTGTGTGATCCTGAGCAAGTCACTTAACTTCCTTGTGCTCCCAGGTCACACCTGTAAACAAGCTTTCAGTTTAGTGTGTCTTTCCTGGTTAAAAAAATAAAAAGTACGTTTCTAAGATTTTTGGTATTGCATTTTTGACTTTATAGCCCATGGTGCTGATTCCAAGACGAATGAGGTAACTCGCACATTCGCCGCTATGTCAGGGACCCTATGCCACATTCCAAGAGTGGCAGGGTCCCGGCACTTGCCACATGCGGAATACACCATGCATAGGCTAATGCTATGTGCATGGCGTATATGCCCCGCATATCACAAATCACAGACGGCGACAGGCAGCAGCGGCTCCCCAGCCTGGACCACCATGGCACACACTGGGGGAGGACTGATAGCACGAGCATCTGAAGTGCACCATGGATTGGACCCGAGGACATACCCCAGAATAATTGGGGTTTGGGGGCAGGGGTGTGCTGTGGGGGCCAGGGCGAGAATGGCGCCATTGTCATGGCACTACATGGCATCTGATGGTGCCAGCCGTCGGATGCCACTTAGGACAGCTCCAAGGTGCCATAACAAAACTATGCCAGTACACCTTTTAGAATCGCACTAGCGGGTTATGACAGCCACCCTCCTGGAATTAGGCAATGTTATTGTTGTAACCTGCACTTGCGCCATGGCATTGCAGGCTGCGGCGTAGTGGGTGGTGTAACCTGCGGTTGTCACAGCTTGCATCCGCCATGGCGCAATTCATCACTTGGAATTCCAACAGGCGTAACGCATGGTGTAAGTCACGGGGTTTGGCATATCTCACCTTACGCCGGCGTAGCCTGTCTTGGAATTGGACCCCATTACGTTTGTGCCACGATACTCTTTTTCAGCAAAAATGAAATTTTTTCAAATGGTCCTGTTTGGGAGGAAAGAGATTGTAAATCAGGCCAAATTGATGACCAGTCACTCCCTTCTACTTCCTGGTCCATTGGCCTCGCCTCCAGTGCTCAGACGTTTTGTGACATCTACTTAGGGAGAGCACAGAGGAGCACCAGATATAATGCTATGGGGATGTTTGCAAAATGGTTTTATACATGTTTAAGCAGCCTATGATAAATATGAAAGCCATCACTCAACTAATAGGGCCCCTATTAGCCAAGCAGTGACTTTAATTTTCTAACCATTGAGTAAATCAGTCATATGCACCTGTAGTATATGACACTGAGTGCCATAGCCTTTATTTTTTATTTAAAATGTGTTGATCGGGTATGCCCCAAGAGCATCAAATGCCCATTTTCAAGAAGGACCAGAAGATTACAGAAACTAAAGACATATGCAGTACATATTCCATCAAGTATGGTAACAAGAACATTTTGAATTGACTACACAATGCATTTTTAGGTGTTTTTTAAATACCTTCATAGACCAAAGGTTCAACAATAACACAGGGGGCCAGATATTCAGAAATGCGCCAAAGCCCGGCACAAGTCCGGAGCAGTGCAACGCAGATGTGCCATGGCAAGCTGGGAGCCATATTCAGAAGATGTGCCACCCGAAACGCACCAGCGCAAGTTGGTTGAATATGGCAAAGATGTGCCGGCACAACCATGGATGCACGGAGCAAACCTGAGCACAAACCCATTGAGCAGGGCAAGAGCCGCAGGCTGCAGGTATACATATGCAAGCAAACATAGGGCAATGGCCACAGGCCCCCCAGCAGGACGCACCCATGAACACAGAGGCATGCACCTGGAGGGCACACAGTTCAAGTTTCAAGTTCAAGTTTATTGCAGGAAAACTCCATTGAGCAATCTCTTTCACAAGGAGGTCCTGTGACATATAGACTTACACAACATACATACATAAATAGTTAATAACAATATATACATAAATGCAAGCGTCACATAATACAAGCAAGATATACATACAAGGACACCACATGGGATGCCAACACAGGGCACCAGGGGAAGGTGCACAGAGAACCCAAGCCCACAAACCATGGAACACACCCCTGGCCAAAGACCTGCCACCCCAGCCATGCCAATGGCAGGGACATGCAACACACACCCACCAGGCAGGGCGTCAGTGCCCCTGTTACCACAAGCACAAGCCCCCCATAGGCGCATGGCACAGGCATGCAACCCCCCTCATGAGCATGTGTGTGCACCCGCACACATTGGGGGCCATGTGCCACCAGGCGGACAATGACCCAAGACAACAAGGACCCCGTGCAGAGCCCCCCCCAGTTGCAACCAGCAGTACTGAGCACCACACTGACAACACAGTGACACACCAAACACGGCCGTCCCCCAGTCAGACACGCCATAGACATGTGAAACAGGGCTGAACACAACACGGACCCCACAGGAACACAGCCCGTGAACTGACCCGCCTCTGCCAGGATACCATGCACCACACCCACACATCTGCAGCATGACTCCGCATGCCACCTGCAAAGCAGACACGGACACAGGCCTGTATCAGAACCCAAGCTTTATATAAAAGAGCATATGCAACAGGCAGATAACAAGGGTCAGGGATGGGGGAGAGGGAGAGGAGGAGGGGTGCAGGGTGCAGGGGCTATACAGAATGACATGGGAAACAAGTGTGGGGCAGGAAAGGGGGCTATACACAACACGGGCCACTGTAGGTCCTTCTATCTCCGGCTCCTGATGGCCCGCCGCAGCCGCTGTATCCTGCAGGTGCCACCTCTGGAGTACCAGGATCCTCCCTCGGTCCCAGACATGGGGGCATGCAGCCCTCCCAGTAACATTCACGTGACCACCTACGGGAAGGGACGGGACAGCCAGTCAGTGCAATGCCCCAAAGACCCCAGCCCACCCACAGTGTGCAATGGACTGTGGGGGCAAACACCACTGGGGGACTGCAATGGACCCATGCCTGGAGGACCATACCAGCCATCCACACAGCACACCACAATGGCGCAGCTAGTCAGATGGGTAGTGCAGTGCGCCCATGTGCGCACAAGCACAGGCACAAGGCAGAGTACAGGCACTGTTGTAAACACATTGTGGAGGCTGTGCACATCCCCCCCACTGGCCGGCACAATGCGGCCAAAGTATGTGCAGCATTGGCACGTACAATGGGTGGTGCACCACCCATGGCCATGCAGACACATGGCCGTGGATACCATGCCCAGATCCACTACCCACAGCAATATAGCTGGGATATGAAACAGCATAGTGGCCACACTTATCTGCCATGCTGCTCCTATCCAGTGCTGCACCCTGTGGCCTACTGCGGCCCCTCACACCTTCCACGGCTGCCCTGGCCCATCTGTGGTCCTCTGGCCCTGTGGAAAGCATGTAGAGAGGTGGACATGAGTACACAAGCATGCATGGAGAGCCTCCCACCACTGCACAGCCCACATGTTGCATGACGTGTCCCCCATGCTGTATGTTTCTGTTTGGTCACACACTAGGAGCCACCCCACTAATTTTACTAAGTTGTATTGTAAATACAGGGGTTGAGCTTGCAAACCTTTTGTACTGATTTGAATGTAGGAGAACTGTGGCCTTCTTCTAATTGCAAGCTCCCTATTAAACCCCTGTGAGCCTTTCATTGGCCAGAGCACACTATAAGTAATGAAGCCAGGAGAGTGGTCTCTTCATTAAAAATAGAGGAAGCAGGGAGACCTCAGCTCTGATATGGCAAGTTAAAATGTGATGCTTTTTACCTGACCGATGGAGGTGGTCACTTTGACAAAGTGGCCAGGCTTAATCATGGTTCAGCTGGATAATGAGAACTAAGAGCCCCTCCGAAAAGTATGAAAAGAAAGAACATTGGAGTTACTTTTAAAAAATTGCAGGCTTTAAATGCAGCAAAATGGGGGGTGGGGGGACATGCCCTGGTACTTTAACTGTATGTGTCCCCCATGCCTGCATGACTGCAACACATGCAGCAGCCATGCATGATGTGTGGCTGCCAATGGGACTGTGATGAACCCCAGCTGTGGACCATGCCACGCAGCCCAACACCCACCACTGATGAGCATCAGTGGATGCAAGTCCACTGCACACACCTACCTGGCTGTGACACCGCCCCGCGCTGGATGTGCACCTGCATCCGGCACAGCCACTCTGGATCCCTGCGCCGCAAGTCCCCATACCAGTGGCAACATTGCTCCGCACTCCTGGCCACCCCCATGTGTCTCTCCAGGTCTGTGGCCACCTGCACCCAAATGTTACCCCTGGCCTGTTGACGTGGTACAAGGCCAAATAGTTGCCCCTCAAAGTGCTGCACCACTGCAACAAGATTGAACAGTTCAACATCAGTCCAGTTGATGGCCCTTCATGTCCTCCACTGCGCCATGGCCACTAGCAACCCTCACTGCCGGCGTGAATGGTGCTGCAGTCATGCACATGGTTGCAGCATATGTAGGATGTGTGATCAGGAACTGAAGGATGCAACTGTGCATTATGGTGATGCACAAAGTGGGTGCATTGCGCAGTCCTGGACATGCGCACAGCACCCTGGCCCACTGGCTAAGCGGGGTCAGTGGTCGTGACCCCGTGCGCAGTTGTGCATGTGCCTGAGGATGCTGCAACAGTGCGGCATCACTCAAGGGCTGACAGTTGTGCGATAGACACATGCAATGCTGTGCATGGGAACGCACAATGCACATGCACCGGACTTGCACCACAGGGTTGCTCTGGTGCAACCCCATTGTGCATGGTGAATTTCTGTGATATTCAGCTGCGGTATGCAAATGACCTCATCAGCCAATGCGCGGAGCAGTAGGGTGCATTAGCATATCATTTCCATTGCGCACAGGCTCATTTGCATGTGATGCACCATATAAGTGCCAGCGAACATCACAGGCCATGGACCAGTATTGCAGCCTGGCTTGGGGAACTGGTGGCCTGCAACAACACTGCCACAGAGGGCAACATGGGCCATGCCCTCACTGACACACTGTCCTGTCCCTGTTCACAGGTGGCAGAATGTCTGGACATGAGGAGGAGCAGGAGGAGCATGCAGGCCCAACTTTACAAAGGATGAAACGAATGCCCTGTTCGAGGCACACCTCGACAGGGAGGCTCTGTTGCGCAGTGCCACAGGAGCTACGCATGTGAATGGTCAACAGGGTGGGATGAGGTGGCGGCCTCGTCAACCTGCACTTGATAGAGCACCAGAGTGGACAGCAAAGGAGGCGCTGCAACAGGGTCAGAACGGCCGGGCGGAGGATTAAGGAGAAGGTGGCAGCCATTGGTCCTCCTGTAGGTGCCACCAGTGGAGTGCCGTCCAATGCACCCACTCTATCGTATGGAGGCTAGTGACACACCATCATGTCACACTGTGTAGTGGAGGGAGTGCCTGGCAGAGGATTCCAGATGGGTGGCTGCTCATTACTGCATGGTACATAGGTGATTCACACTGACCTGGCAGGTGTGTGCCAGGTCATGCAGGTGTGCCTGCTGCTGTGCCACATGCCACATGCACTTGTGCATGCCACCGGTCATGGCACGTCGCTGGCCAGTGACACCAGCGGCATGCACATGGGGGGGCACATGGGTGCCAATGCACCACCGACCATGTCTTCCTCTCTTGCAGCACTGTCTCACCTCCATGCAGGGGATGGGGCAGCGGAGGCAGCAGCCACAGCCAGTGCAGACAGACTCTCAACATCCACCAGTGTCCATGACCCAGCTGAGCACCGAGGGGCTAGTGGACATCTTTGACCTAGGGTCAGGTGAGGTCCTGGATGAGTTCCTGCAAGATGTCAGCCTGGATGTGTTGTGAGCGGAGACTCAGCTTGGGGCGGGGTCCAGCTCCGATGATGACATCACCCTGATCCTGGACAGCGTGGTAGACGATGTGGATGACATGCCCCTGCCTGCCTCACAGGCATCATCAGGGCCCAGTGCTGTGCCCGCAGCTGCACAGCCGCCTCCCATCCACGCAGGTGCAGCAGGGTGTGGTGACTCTGCTGTGACTGGCGTGGGTGGTGGTGCTGTTGCGGCTGCGCCAGTGCAGGGCACCACCCAGCAGATGGATTGGCGGCAGCAGCAGGATGCAGGTATCACTGGGCAGTGGGACACAGGGTCCACTGTCGGTGTGCCTGACATCACTGTACCACCTGTATGGCCCACTGTGCAGTGCCCACCAGAGTGGGAGGCTGGACAGCATGCCAGGTCACCCCCAGCCGATCGACATCCTGGCCAGGAGGTGCAGGATGCTGAGCGGCTGGTAGAGCACACCCGGTTGCTTTGGGCATCTGTGGGGAACCAGGTGCTACTTGCCACTGAGGTGCAGGCACTGCGGGCGGAGGTGCATCCAGCTGGCTGAGCAGCAGGACAGGGCACTCGCCGAGATCATGGATAGGCTGCACTTCGGCCGCAGAGGCCATGACCACATCTATGGACGCATGTCCAGTCATTTGCAGCTGGCTTTGCGCCCGCTAGCTGCCACTGGGCACGGCTGTGCACAGAGGACCCCCCACAGTGTGCTGTCCACCCCATGGTCCCAGCGTCTGGTGACCCCATCATAGCAGATGCCAAGCTTCGACATAGGCATCCCAGGCATGTCCGGGGCTGGCCTGTTTGGCTGCCTCTGTACCCCAGCGAGGACACAGTCACAGTCCCGCACATCTACTCCGGGGGGATCTGATGCACACCCGTGGCTGATGCGCAGCCAGCATCTGCCGATTAGCACCGGCGTGGCCACCCACATGGCCGTGATGGCCGAGGGACCATGTGGTTGGCCTGAGGTGTGTGCTGCCCTGGTCTGCTGTCCACTGCTGCTGCCCTGTGCACACATGGGTGGTAGTGGTGTGGCATGCATATGGTGGCACGCATGAGTGTTGTGCCGCATGCCTCCCATGTGTGCTGGCCAGGCTGCTGGGATGTGTGGCATGGGCGTGATGAGGGCAACTCCGCGACAGTTGTGCCTGTGTACCGGTGTCATGCATCTGATCCATGCCATGTTCCTGTGCCTCTGTGTGTGTGTGTTTGTGTGTGTGTGTGTGTGTGTGTATACATACATGCCTGTGCTGAGGGTGTGTGTGCCACCACCTCTGTCCTCCCTGCTGTGCACCCCATTCCTTGTATGCATCCCGTTGCATGTACATGCTGCTTGTGTGTAGTGTGCTGGTCTGTGCGACCCATGCATGTGTTGCTCTGCACCTACCTGTGTTCTCCAAAGTGCTCTCGGGTGATTGTGACCTGGTGCCTTCACGCCATCTGTGCCAGACAGGGGTCCCATCTATCAAGGGGTGGCTGCCCACTGCCCTCCAGCCTACTGTCACAGTCGTCCCCGCTACTGTCACCTGCATCAGCCTCGACAGCTATCCCACGGTCAGTGGCCATGTTGTGCAGGATGCAGCAGACTAGGAATAGGCTACAGGTTTTTGATGGCTGTATTGTAGGGCACTGCCTGACTTGTCTAGGCAACAGAATTGCACTTTCAGCATGTCAAAGACATGCTCAATGATATTGCGTGTGCTGATGTGTGCCTCGTTGTACCTCTTCTCTGCAGGAGACACTGGTCGCCGGTTGGGGGTGAGCAGCCAGGGCCTCAGCGGAGATGAGCTGTCACCTGTGTAGGGAAGGGCATGGTTAGCTCTTTGGCTATGCTGTTCTGCTGCCTTCATCCTGTCACCCACTGTCCACACCGCCACACCCACCCTGCCTGCCACCCCACAGGGTGGTACCATCAATGCCCTGTCCCAGTGCTACTACACCCACAAGGTGACCCATGGGGATGTCCCCACGTTCGAACCTCTGGCACAGCGTGGTGCTGTGCCAGATGAATCCGTCATGTGCACTCCCGGGGTGTGTGGTGCAGACATTGATGATGCACACCGTGGCATCGCACACCAACTGGCAATTGATGGTTGGGTTTCCCTTCCTGTTAATATACACAGGGCCTTCAGGGCCAGGTGGCATGCGGATGCCCACGTGGGTGCAGTAAATGGCCCTGATCACAGCAGGCATGTGTGCCACCCTGTGGAAGTCCTGCATGTTTGCTGTACACTCTGCCTCTGTGCTGGTGAACCATATGAACTCTGAAGCACATGGCAGCAAAGTGTTGAGGAACTGTGTGAAGAGGCGGGATGTGGCTGACTGGGTGATACCCACGGTGTCCCCTATTGGCCTTTGGAAGGTGCCCGTGGTGAGCAAGCACATCATGGCGGTCACCTTAGTCTCCACAGACATGGCATGACTACGTCTGGTGGGTGTCTGCATTTCATCATGGCACAGCTCACAGAGCTGCCTCAGAATTGCCCTGTTCGGTACCGGCCCACTATCTCAGTATCACTGTAGTTCTTGAATGTGGTACAGGCACGGTATCACCTGTGTTGGGCATACCACCACCAGGCCCTTCATCAGCCATGTTGGTGTACCTCATGCCTCCTCACACCCCTCATTAGTGCCTCCATTAGGAATGGGGCACTCTCCATCTCTCCATCACTGTGGGTGTCTCCCTGGGTGCCTGTGTCAATCTGTCTGTCCATCCGTTTGTCTGTCCGTCTCTCTCTGTCTCTGTCTCTCAGTATCTTTCTCTCACACTCTCTCCCTCTCTATCTCTGGGCACAATGTTGCGCATCTGCTGTCTGTGTTTTTTTTTTTGTTTTGTTTTTTGGACTTCTTTTTCCCTCTGGTCACGGTCTGCAGAGCCTCTCTCAGGCATCCTGCCTACTCCTCCCCCTCTGAAGTCCTCTTACCTGTGCCTCCTCTCTCTCCCCCTCCTCTAGCCATGATCGGTACCCCCAACTTAACCCCTCTGGGGTGGGGCCACCCCTCCTCTTTGGGCACTCTCAACAGTCAGCTCCAATGTAGCAGAGGACCCAGGCAGAGGAACCTGGAAGGCCAGACAGGAAGGACCCAGCTGTGGGCATGGGGGCAGGTAGCATCGCCTACTCCATAGACCTGGGTTTTCCCTGTTCTGGTGAGCTCTTCTCCCCTCCCTCCGTGCGTGTGGACATCCCGATGCATGGTGCATGGCAACCCCTGCTTGCATCAGGCACGCCAGCCACGTGCCGCTCAGCGAGCTACAGCACTCCCAGTCTCCACCAGCAGCTGCTGATGAGCCCAGCGATCCCCGACCTCCTCCCCGGAAAGGAGATCAGCCCTGTGGGTGCTCAATCCTTTCCCGCCCCTACCATCCCCCAGCCCTCCGAGCTCACTCCCAAGCTTGGGCCATTGGCATGGCACGCAGGTGTGGCATCAAGCATCTCAACACTCAGCACCACTGGGCCCTGCCTGTCTGTGTTGTTTGAGCCAGATTTTATAGAACAAGTCCAGCCGATACATTTTGAGTTGCTCGTACTTCACATATGGGTTCCCAGTTGAGTATCCCATTGCGCCGAATATCTACGTTGTGACGATTTCTGCACTTGCACTGCATACATTATAGTTGTACCATGGTGCAATGAGGGTTGCACTGTGCTGCACAACCGTGGTCTTTGAATATTGCTTGGCAGCTCATTTTCTGTACTTGCGCCTGCACAACTCGGTTGCACCATGTGCAACTGCTCTGAATATCTGGGCCAGGATGCACAACCTGAGTACCAATGACCAGGAACCATTTTACATGCATGCTTGACAAACAGTGCTAGTTGCTGGGCTCTGCTCATTGGCATTTCTGGTTCTGACACGTAAGGCCAGGTCAGATAATCCAGAACTAGTACCAGTATTTAAAATATAAAAAAAGAACTGGTGCAATTAATTTAAAATCCAGATGTAAGTTACACAGCTGCTCTGGAATGAATTACCTCAAGGGGCCAGTGTGAACCAATGGATTAGCTTCTATGGGCAAGCGAGGTTCAATGTAAGAATAACTCTCCTAACCTCTACATAAACCGGCTTTAACACACCTCCTTGCTTAGGAGTGTTTTGTTCTCTGGCCCTCAGTGGCTTGTGTGGCTGTGCTTCTCCTGTGCCTGCTGCTGCTCTTTTAGTTTGTTTTCCTTCCCTGTGCATCTCTTCTTCCTTCCCACTGTCTGTTTCTCTCCCATTTTGGTGTGTTTTGTTTTACTGTGTCAGAGTACTTGCTAGTGGTCTCTGGTGGCTCCATTCACGCCCTCACACCCTCTGCTCCTCCGTTTCCATGGTGCCTAGGTTTTCCATGTCCATGTTCTTTTGGGCTTCTCACTGCATTTGTCCCTGTCTCTGGTGCTATGGGTGCTCCTACCCCACCGTTGTCATAGTACTTTTCTCTGCTCCTCCCTGAAGGTACATCCCTTCTATCCATCCCTTAAGCATCCCCTCTCCTCCTCGACTCCTCACCAAGCAAAGGTCAGCCCTGCACCCCTAGCCATTACAGTCTCAGTGGCAGTTCCTATATCCATGGTTTTAGCTGTTTTTCTCGACAGTGTCCTCGGCTCGTCCATGCCATTGTAGAAGGCCCAGTCCATCTCATACCATGTGAGGTACCTCTCTGCATTTATTATGCCCAGCCTTTCCCACAGCCATTGACCTGGGCTGTCAATTAGTGTTCTGACCATGTTCCTCTTGTATATAGATTGCTCAGCCTTTGGATCACAGTCATCGAGCCTATGTCTGACTTTGCTGATTTTGAACCTGCTGTGCTTCCTCTTCCAGGACTCATACCCCAGCTCACACTTGGAAACAATCTCTGGCTTTCGAGCCTTTCCTGGTTACTCAGTTCCTCTTTCTCTCACCCTCCACAGTCAGCTGCTGTACCCACTCCTCCACCGTGTCTGGGTGAGCCCAGACATTCTGTTTCTCATCTGCCTAGTCCCGTCCTTCGTTACTTTCACATGTGCTACCCTGACTGCCTCGTATGTCTCACACAGATTATTGGTTGGGGGTTGTGGACAATGCTTCTGTCTCATGAACTTGCCGATTGTTGCAATGTAGCAGCTGCATTTATCATGTCGTGTCATTCATTGACCACGGTGGCTGGGTTCTGCATTCTACTACGCTTCGGCTTCCATGGTACTGGGGGGGGGTCCCACTACAAGCCAGCCTTCGACAATTCTATTGCACTTTGAGACTAATATTATTGCAATATTGAGATTGTCTCCAGTTGCTGGCAGTCACAGAGGAAGAAAGAGACTTGGGCATCATCATCACAGATGACCCGAAATCATCCAAGCAGACCACTAAAGCAGTAGCTAAGGCTAGGGGGATGTTGGGGTGTATTAGTAGGGGTATCACAAGTTGTAAGAGGGAGGTAATAATCGCTCTTTACAAGACACTGGTTTGGCCCCATCTGGAGTACTGCATGCAGTACTGAGGCCACCCTTCACAAGACATTAACCAAATTGAGGCAGTCCAGAAGAGGCAACCAAATGGCTGAGACTGCATCAGAAAACATATGAAGACAGAATACTGAACTCGGTATGTATACCCTGGAGCAAGGAGGCAGAGAAGTGATATGATTGAAACATTCAAACAACATAGGAAGTTAACAGGTGAAAGAGTCTAACATGTTTCAATATAAGAAAAATAGTGGGACAACAGGACACAGCATGAAATTAGAGGGAGGCCGATAAAGGGGCAATGTGAGGAAGTTCTTTTTCACAGAAAGGGTGGTGGATGCATGGAATGGCCTACCTCAGGAAGTGGTGGATATGAATACAGTGCAGGGCTTCTAACAGGCATGGGATAGGCATAAGGGAGCAATACAGATGAGTATGAATAGATAGACCGTTGACAGAGCAAATGCAGATGGCACATTCATAAGGTAGAAAAAGAAATGGGCAGACTGGATGGGTCTTGCAGTCCTTATTTGCCGTCAACTTCTATGTTTCTGTGTTTCTGTTTCCTGCTGCCCCTATCCCATTATTCCTGTATCATTATCTCCTAGCTCTTCGCTGGATGCTTCTCGTTTCCATTCCCATGTTGGACCACTTGCTCTGCACTCCTCCGGATATTGGGGGGGGGGGTGCTCACATGTGCTTCCTCTCCACTGAATCTTCTTGCCTCCTCTGCTGCCTACAACCTCTCCTCATCATCCTGTTTATGTGTCTACCTTTCTTATCATCCTACGTATGTCTTTCCATACCTGTGTACCATTCATCATGCCTATCTCAAGTCAGTTCCCTACTCTACTCTCTTTCTTCAGCAGTGTTCTGTGCCTACAGCCAGCCCACACCAGCAGTCCTCTGGACTCCGTCCCTAACTCACACCTTCTGAGGTGCTGAGTGAAGGTAGGCTTCCCCTGTCTACCGGGGGTGGGATTCCATTACATTCACTACCTCCTACTATTTACCAACCTGACATCCTCCATCCCTAACTCTGCTGGAGAGCATCAAGTAAAGGTTAGCTCGCCCCAACTACCAGGGATGGGAGCCATGTCTACAATCTACTGAATCATACCATGCCTTCTCAACCTCATACCAGTTGCCACTTCCCTTCGGCGATGGAACTTTTTCGCCCCATCTGCCCTCATCATCCTGCCTATGCCTAGCTGTCTCAATTCAAGATCATCCAGCCTCAGCCATCACTGATGGGTGTCTGAATCTCCATTCCAGTGCTTCACCCTTATGCATTCTCAGCCTGATACCCAGATGCTGCTTACCTTCAGGAACATGACTTTGCCTGATTTGCCTTCTCCATCCTACCTGGTCTGCAGCCTCGAGTTCACAGTCCTATCACACGACTTCCATGGCTGGGGCCTGAATCTGCAGTCGACTGTTTCCTCCTTCTGTATCCCATACTCGCTGCGGGTTGCCGCTTCCCATTGGGAACTGGGCCTCTAAAACCCATTTGCCTTCCACCTCCTAACTTTTCTACAGGCTTTGTATGTTGCTCTTCATGCTCTGGCTACCTGGTTTGGTCACCCCGTTTATATGAATCCACTAGTTTCATACTGTTTCTGGCTCATACCTGATTGCCGCTCCTGTCTGGAGCGAGATCTCATCCTCTCAGTTGCCTCCATCCTCCTACCTCTGCCTGGTGGTATCGATTGCTGGCTATCTCTTCTCAGTTACCAGGACTGGAAGCTCATTTCTGTAGTTGTCTGCTTTACTCCGTATGCACTACCGGACCAACGCTAGCCGCTCCCTGCTGGACCTGAATCATTTGCTGATTTTGTCTCCACCATCATACCTTATCTGGTGTGTCATGTCCGGGTCAGCTCACCTCAACTCTCTCACTTAGGAGCCTGCGTCTGCACCTGCCAGTCCATCCTTCTGCATTATCTGCCCTACCCGATTATAATTTCCCTCCAGAAACAGGACCCTTCTGCTCCAAATGACTTCCTTCCTCTCCGGTGTCAGTCCTACACTTCCATGGACCATCGTACTTGACCCCCTTTGACCTCCTGTCCCTCGTGATTTGGATCTTGCCAGCTTGTTCAATCTCTATCACACTCCAGTTCGACCTGCCTCATGGACTTCCTTGCTACAGGTCACCCCTTCTGGCTGCTATATGAGTTTGTTTTATTCTTCAGATCTGGGAACCTTGTCCTTCTTCGCTCCAGCACCTTCCAACCTTTCCTCTTGTCGGTTGCAGCCTTCACCAGATGTGGGACTCGTGTATCTCAACTCAGTTGCTCTTGATGCTTAGTTTCGCTCCTTGGTCTTCCATGGATCATCCTCTGCTAACTTGCCACAGCCTTCCTGCATTCCACTGCTGTTCACTGAAGAGCTGACCCAGTCCTGTTCTTTCCTGCACTGTATGTCATCCAGCTTCGCCTAGCCTATCATCTTCCAGGATCAGTCCTTCAGTCCATCAGGATTCGATCCAGACTTTCCTTCCATCATCCTTTCATCTCCGCCTTGCAGGCACGGGGCTTTGTCCTGTTTGCTGAGGCTCTCTTGGGCATACTACCATATCTCTCACCGGTGTTCCTACCTAGTCAACTACTCCTCCCATTTATCCATCTTATACACATACCCTGGCCATTCTAACAGCTCCCATCCACTACTCGATGGATCACTTGTTCATTTCACCTGAGGAAACTACTTCTAGCAAACATCCCTTGAATAACATGCCTTATAAACTCATTTATCTATCTCATACTCCTACTCTGGCCATTCTAACAGCTCCCATCTACTACTCGATGGATCACTTGTTCATTTCACCTGAGGAAACTACTTCTAGCAAACATCCCTTGGATAACACGCCTCATAAACTCTTATGTCATCATAGAACTTCTATACTGTCCAATCAGCTCCTCACGATCATTCCTGAATTTCATTTGACTGGACAATAGAAAGATCTCATCCATCTCTATTGGATACTCCCTACGAATCCTGTCCATTCAATCACTGTGACTTCCCTGTCTACCATGTCTCACAGACTATCCTCCTACATGAAAAGGACCTAAATTATTCAGTTATGCTCTGATTTTGTAACCATTATCACTGCTACGGATACCTGGAATTGCAAGATACCTCATACCACTATGGACATCATTCGTTGTTACCTTCTGCAGCCTCTCCAACCAACACCGACACTGCCGACCACGTTACTCGTCTCCTACTTTCTCAACAGACGTTGCCCGTCTTAAGACCGTCTCAGCTGTCTTCCCAGAACTTTCATAATTGGATCTCCAGTGCTAGCTGCTTACTAATGTCATGCTATCCAAACCACTGCTTCTAGCTCCTGGACATCACCATACCTTATACAATCATCTGCATTTCTTCATCTTAGTACCATCAGTCGAGTTAGCCACCCATCCAGTGGTCCTTCTAGTCTATCCTTCATGAATTATCTCCTTTACTCCCTCCGGTGCGGACTTTCACCGAGAACAGGATCCTTCGATTCTCAGTTCGGAAACCGTTAAGGCAAATTCATTATACCAGTCTTGCCTCCCAAAAGGTCTTAATCAAACATAGCACTAGGATCCTCTGGCATTCCACACTACTCGATCTCACTACCATCCCAGCCTACAGACTCTTCCACATATCTGCTTCCTAGCTTCTCTCAAGTATTTAGGTATCGGATTACCTGTAAACCTAACCAGCCATTGCCTCCTCAGTGCATCTCATGGACAATTACGCCACAAAAAGACCCATATTTACATCAGCCAACGGATGAGCAGAGCAGATACAAGCATAGTTACGACATCATGCCTTTGCCCAAAGAAGCTATCCAATTTCTAATGCTGAACTTCCAATCATTCTCTGTATATATCTGGTTACCATCTGGACTGAATCTGCAAATCTTCCTCTAGTCATCTACAAACCACTTATGGCATTTCCCCTATCAGGCACTCTAAGACTCTGCTTGATTCCTTCTTCCACTTCATGGATGCTTAGTTAGCAACTTATCGCTCACTACATAATTCTTTACATCCAGACTTTACCGTTAACATCAAACCTTACACAGGTCGGATCCTTCACCTATAACTTCGCAAATCATTGCATTTCCCACAGTTCACTGCCTGGCAGCATGTAGATCAAATCCGGCCCTCTCTGCTCATTACATCCCTGTAATCCCTTTGGACAAGCATCCTGCATTACCCTGGAAATCTGGACTTAATTTGCCCATCTTTGACTGGATCTGCCTCACACTCAGGATTCCACTGCTTCTTCAGAAAAGACCTACTTCTTCAACCTCAGGATCGTCACCCAAACTATATCATCCATGGATCGAGGATGGACCATCATCTCTCCAAGAAGCTCACCTTCATCAAAATTAGCTATGGTTACTAGAATCTAGGTCCTTCTCCTCTTAGTATGTCCAGAGGATGGGCAGACCAATGGCCATGGATCCTCAGAGTTTTCTCCACCTGGGTTTTTTTTCCTCTCCTGAGTGCCAACGGTCATACTCTCCATGAGTTGGAGGTGGTATGTTTTTGGGCCTTCTATTCTCTACAGTTCCTCCCTACAAACCTACTACTCAAGGGCTGGAATAGAGTAAAGCCACACAACGTACTACAAGTTACACAAGCACTAATACCCCATCGCAATTCCCCAAACATTGAACCTCTTCTGTGATACTTAGATCCACCTAGTCTATTTGAAGTCCCCTAGAATGGGGCTTTATAGACCTGTAGATCCAGGTTCTAAAAAATAAAAAATAAAGTACACCTCTGATATTTAATTGATGGGGGATTCACGTGACACCTCCTAGATTCCAACCCACTTTGCAATTTTCTGCCCATGTTTCACTGAAGGGTGGTGGGCTTTTGATAACCCCCCCCAACAGAGTCAGACTGGACCACCCAGATACCTGTAAATTTCCAGGTGGCCCCACCCCCTCTATTGGGTACCTGATCACCTTCTGAACTCTGAAAATCTTTGAACTTGTCATCCATTTTCTAATTAAATGGGGTTGTTTGGGCACTGCAAGTACATTTAAGATACAAACATAGAGCTAATTTATCAAATGTAAGTGGAATATTGATAAGAATGTGTCACCCTGGGCTCTCTCTTATTGATTTTCCAGGTGGGCCCCAGCATCAACTTTCCAAGTGAGCCACCTGTACCCCAGTCTGACCCTGCCCCCCCATACTGCCCTGTCATGCTGCCACCTGCCAAACAATTTTAACATGAGCTCTGGGGATTAACAGTCCCCTATCTCCCGGATTTCAGGTCAGTCAGCCAAATATTAGTATGAGATGGAGGAGCTCAGAATAACCACAAGCAATGCTGTATTAAGTGACAGATTACATCCAGCAATTCTAAGCTTACCCACGGCATAATGGCACTTGGCTAGCCACTTTAGAGTGTGGGAAGAATGCTAGGCTGTCATTAGACTTGCCAAGGAGGACAGCAGCAGGGTGCAGCAATTTAGGGTGGCCATCAGAAGGCCCTCTCCAACAAAATATGAATGGGGGATCCCCTGCTAGATAAGGCAGCAGCATAATAGCTCTGGAACCTGAGGGGCTTTTTGAAGTACTTCATAAAAAGTTTAAGGCACAGTTAAAGGTCAGTGTAGCAGGGAACTACAACTCCCAATCTGAAGTTATGGTACAACAAAGAAGTACATGTATGCTGGAAAACAGAAGAGTGATGATGGGTATGAAAAGGCATAGTAGGAGTAAACGAGCTGAGGAATCCTCAAGTGGGGACTAATTAAGCTTACCACAGTAGTCGGTCCTTTTACCCCCATCATATCTTTGCTTGCATGTGTGCATGATGTGTCTGCATGTTTGGTTATGCCTGTGCACACTTCCATCCAGTACGTGTGGTGGGTAGACATACTTACAACTATGTGTTCTATTTTCATTTTCTTCAAATGTTTCTGTCTCTGTCTCCTTCCCCTACATTTGTCACCTTTCAGCCTCCTTACTAGGCCCTGTTAATTAGTCCCCAATTGAGGACTCATCAGCTCATTCACTCCTACTATGCCTTTTCATACCCATGCTCATCTTTTTGTTTTCCAGCTTCTATTCTCACCTTCCCTATTATCACTTTTACTCCTAGATCCTCACGCTATTTTCGTTCCTCGCATATACACCTCTTTTCCCTCCTCTTCACTAAGTCTGCTTTTTTTCTGTTTTAGATAATCCCTGAAGAAGCACCATGAATATTTATTGTTTCATTGTTTAATTAGTATTTTGGAAAGACCTTTGAGCGTGAGCTCTTTTACAAAGGTTCCACGTCAGGGTGGACAATAAGACAGTACACATATTCAGTGGTTATAGAGGCCTGATCATTAGGCATTAAAGAGCAATTACATGACAATTAGACAAACAGGAGAAAAAAACTGAGCAGTTGTAATTGAATACTAAGCTATTTCTAATTGGTTGCCCTAGGTAGCACACCCCGAATATGGTTCTTTTCATACAGATTGCATTCCAAGGTGCTTTACAAGTAATGCTGGACTGGTAATGAAGCGACTGAATGTGTAGTGGCAGCCATTTTGCACACCAGCACCCACACAGAGCCTTGGACAATTGCATGAACCGGTTTTATGGGAAGGGAATGTTGGCCTGGACACCAGGGAAAGTCCCTTACTCATACAGAAAGTGCCTTGGGTTCTTTTACTTCCACTTGGACACCCACCAGGACAGCACCAGCAATGGGTAGAAGGGACCTCGGTTTACCATGTCATCTGAAGGATGGCACACCCCGACAGTACAGTACCCCCCTAGTACTGCACTCGGGTGCCAGTGTTTTAGGTGTTAGTCCAATCCCAGTGTGGGACTACAACCCATGACCTTCTGTCCCAGAGACAGATGTGCTACCAACCTAGCCAAGCTGACACCATGATAGCCTTCAGGACTGGAATTTTATTTCCATGATTTCTTGCATTTGCACACATGACCTTCCACACCTTTTTCACATTTTGCCTTCTTTGCCTCTCTTTTTTTTTTTTTGCAACTTTTGTTCCCATCCCCCTTGTCTACTACCACCGAGCAGTTTTGTTTATCCTGATCTCTGGGGCACTCTCCCCCCCCCCCGGTTCTCCTTTTTTTCTGTTTTAGTCTGTGGAGGTGGCAGTTTATGCCTCCCATTTACTCCCCCCCCCCCAGCAAGTTTAACTGTTTATCAAAGTAACATTTAAACCATCCATGAGGACTGCAGTTCACCTCCCAGATGAATATAGGCCATCACTTCTGTATAGGCCCTTATCCTTCCAGGCTGGTCCCCAGTGTAGCTGAACCCCTCTTCTCTACACCATTCCTTCAATCAGTTGAAGCCCCTGGTGCAGCATCCCCCCTCAGTCAAAGACAAGCAGCACCTCAGCGAAAGCCACTGTGCATGCCACCTACCTAACACCCCTCCCCAGTTCCCGGAAATCTTTCTGTTCAGCCCCAACCTGGCCCCTAGCTGGGTCATTAGTCCCATTAGAGTGAGTTTCCAGTTTCCTGCAAAATGCTGACAGCTGTTATCGGCAGGACTCAGATCTCATAACATTAACGGGTATGAATTTCGGGACATTCCATTTTTATTACTTAGGCCATTCGCATGAAAAAAGGCTCTTTGCCCTTTAGACTTTAATGGTTCGTGCTTCTTTTCCTGCCCTCAATTATCAGAGCCACAGCACTGTGTGTCACATTGGGGGGGGCGGTGTTTAACCAATGGAGGAAGTGCAAAGTTGGGTCAAAATTGGGTCAGACTGGCAAAAACCTGATTCTGGCCAGCCAAGCCTGACTGGGCATATCCCACCCAACCCATTTCTTTTGTTCAACCTGCTGTACTCCCCTGGTCAGCAAGAGACATGATAAGTGCTAGAAGGCATCACATCTATTTAGAAAAGCTCCCGAGGGCTGAGGCTTTCTTGAGAAGGTGCAGAGGCTGGGAATTTGATGGACTAAAGGTCTTCTGTCTTCTGTCTTTTTTTTTTATGTAAGCAGGGAAACAGTCAGTGCTAATCCAACAATTGCAAAAACAAACAAACAATTCAAGCTTACCACGTTAAGCTGAAAAGACATCAGACTTCTGAACAAAGAAAAAAAACACTCCCAATCACTCATGAAACCCGAAAACAAATCAAAAACTTGCCATCTGACAGTAACATGTGGTACTTATCCCACGTAGCAGGTGTAAGTACTGTAAATTATAAGCTCATTAGAAGGTGTATGTGAGAGGTGTGAGCAGTGTGGTACTGCTCATCAAATTTTCGGGTTCAAGAATTATTAATGTAAGCCAGGTGTGGCCACAGCTGTATGAGTGGTTCTCATACTATAAATGTGGAAAGGAAAGGAATTTTTTCATAAAACATTTTCTTATACACACTGAGTTCCAAAGTGCTCTACAATCCATGAACAGTTCACAGCAACCATTGAGCTTGCAGAGAAAGGGTAAACAAAACTGAGGCAGTACAAGAAAGCTCAGGGGTTAAGTTACACGTAAAGAAAGAGTGAGAGTGACGCTTATGCCCAGGGAGAGTAAGTGACTTGCTCATGGGCACACAGTCAAAATGTGGTGCCGATGAATGTTAAAGACTTAAGGAGACATATTCAGAGCTGGCCAGTTGTGCACGCACAAAGATGCGTTGCGCAGAATAGATGCGCTGGCCAGCTCTGTGGGTATATTCTAACAGTATGCACAATCAGGACTGATCATGCATACTGTTTGAATATCCAACCCTGGATGCGCTGCCCAGAGCGGTTGGCCAACATGTCCGGCACGGCGCAGCCAGGGTCAGGGTTGACTACCACCACTGGGAAATGCGTGGTGCATACCTGGATGCGCCATGACCACAAGGGCGATATTCAGCCAGTAAATGCTAATGAGCTCATTGGGCATGCATGGCGCAAACGAGCACCATGCATGCTTATTATGATCCCATTAGCAAGGCTGCGCCCGGCAGAATGCACCTCCTTGGTGGTCCAATGGTAAACCTCCTCCCAACCCCCATCCCTGTTCATGGTTGTGTGACGATGCAATAGCATGTTTGATGTCCTGGTAGTCTAGTGGTCCCCTGCCCCAGCCCTGATCATGGTAACCATAAATAACTCAGACCCCACTCCTTGGTAGTTTAGTGGAACCCCCCCTGCCCTGGCCCGATCTTTGACAATAGATCACATGGGGCCTACCTCTTTTCCATAGTATAGTGGACCCCCCCAACCCCACCTGTGCCGGCGACTGGCACAGCCCACCACTCCCTACCACGGCCAGCCACCGATTGACAGACACAGGGAAACTGTCATAATATAGGGCAGTACTCATTGGATGTTTCAAGCAACCAATGAGCGTGCCCTATATTATGACAGCTCCCTGTTGCCTGTCAGTTGGCAGCTGGCCATGGAAGGGAGTGCTGGGCATGCCAGTCACTGGCACAGGTGGGGTTGGGGTTTCCACTACACTATTGAAAAGAGGTAAGCCTCATTTGCTCTATTGTCAGGGATCAGGCTGGGGTGGGAGGTTCCACTAGAGTACCAGGGAATGGGGTCTGAGTTATTTATGGCTACCATGATCATGGCTGGGGCGGGGGGCCACTAGACTACCAGGAAATGGGGTCTGAGTTATTTATGGTTACTGCGATCGGGGCTGGGGCAGGGGGATTGTCACTTGACCACTAGGGCTGGCAGGCTGCGGTGCACTTGTGTGCACTGTCACAAACGCACTCTGGGGGTCAGACCCTCTGCTCCCACAGTGCCCAACCTCGAAGTGCAATATGTGAACAGTAGACAAACAGGGAAACCCTCCTGTCTGTTTTGGGTCTGAGCAACTACCAATCTCAAGTCCTGGTGTTAAATATGAATCCTTTTTTGCTAGCATGCCCAGGTAACAGGTCCAAATATCACACCCTCTTCAGGGAAAGCAGTGCAATACTTAATCCAGCGGGCACACAGCCTGGTTCACATTCCCCTTTCTGACTCAATTGAGACCTAGGTATTTCCTTACCTTGCTGCATATGGTGACACACTATAAGCACTTTACCAGTTATGTCAGAATTATCAACACTGTCCCAGCATTCACACTCACAATGAGAAGATGTCTCAGGCAGGATTGTAAGGAAAACAAAGTTTACTAAAATTAAAAATAGTAAATAAAATACAAAACACAGAACATATAACTTTAATGGTACAGTCAGAAAAATAAATGGACAATTATAAACAAACTGCCTTGTACTGAATACCTAATCCTACTCCAGTTTCCGTTGGTAAACAGAGGTGCTGGAATGACCTAATTTTGGCAGAAGTGCTTCTTAAGTCCAGAACACAAGTGTGTTAAGTCTTGCAAAGTTGGAACAAGAGTGTGTTCTTTCAGGAGTCCAAAGTAGAAGATGAGTCTGTCCTTTCAGCCAGCTGAAAATATTCAGTTACAGTCCCAACCTCCCTGTGATGTCACAGCACATGAGGTCACTCTTAGTCCTGTAAGTAATTTGTAACATGACCACTGCATACCAAAATACCTCAGCTGACTGCCTGTTTGAAAACTGCAAAGATAGCAATATCCTAATTACAAACAAGACAGTCTATTTCCTCATCAGACCATATGTTTATAATAGCAAAACACCTCTTTTAGCTGTGGGAATTTCCACACGTATCTGTCAGAAATGGCTTCCCTTCTGATGTCGTAACATATAGCCTTTTTAAAACCAGTTTCCTAGGTTTAAAGCAGTGGCTGTTTTACAACCTGTTATAGCAGATAAAACAGGCCCTGACAGGTAGGTGTAAAAAAGGAAGCTCTTAATTAGTTTATCCGCTGGGTCAGTGAGAGGGCAGACCCTTCTTTCCTCTCTTTTTTAAAATCCCATGTTCCATGAGGCTTTGCTGCTTGGCCTGTTTCCTAAGCAGAAGTCTAAAACATATATTTATATCAAAACTATATGCACATAACTAGTGGGTGGTTATCACGTTACACTCCTCCCTCCTAGACCGAACTTGGGGGAATCTATTCCTAGGCATGGGATGAGTTCCCCAAGTTCAGTTCACTGCTGTCAGGATAACCCATCTGCATTTGTGTTTGCTGCCCTTGCCCTGTGAGTGACAGTCATGTCATAACCCTGCAAGGCAAGGCTCCATCTTAAAAGCCTACCGTTTGTTTTACCCATTTGTGCCAGCCAAACCAGGGAGTTATGATCTGTTTGTACCTCAAAGTACCGCCCATATAGGTAAGGCTCTAATTTCTTTAGTGCCCACACCATTTCAAATGCATTCTTTCTCCACTGTAGAATAAGCCTGCTCCCTGGAAAGTAATTTCTTACTGAGGTACACTATTAGGTGATCTTTCCCTTGTTTAGAAGTTTGGCTAAGTACTGCCCCAATACCCACATCTGAGGCATCTATCTGGAATACAAATGGTTTACTGTAGTCTGGACTGGCTAATACAGGAGCACCGCACAATGCCTCCTTTAGCTGTGTAAAGGCTCATTCATAGGCTGGGCCCCAGTTTACCCTTTTAGGCATTCTTTTCTTTAGCATGCCTGATAGGGGAGCTGGCGTGGCACTGTAGTTTGATACAAATTTTCTATAGTATCCTGCAGTCCCTAGAAAACTTCAAACCTGCTTCTGTGTTTCAGGTCTGGGCCATGCCTTGATTGCCTCAATCTCTGCTTGATTAGGACAGAGCTGTCCCCACCCTACTACATGCCCTAGGTATGCCACCTCAGCCATGGCCACCTGGCATTTTTCAGCTTTTACAGTGAGCCCGGCCCTCTGTATCCTGCCCAACACTTTCCTAAGGTGGGACAGGTGTTCCTTCCAGCTGGCACTGAAGATGGCAATATCATCTAGGTACGTCACGGCGTACTCTTCAGTACCATGTAACACTTGGTTCATCAACCTTTGGAAGGTGGCAGGAGCGTTCTTCATTCCGAAAGGCATTACCTTAAACTCAAATAACCCTAGTGGAGTGATGAAGGCTGACCTCTCCCTAGCTCTGGCAGTTAACTCCACCTGCCAATACCCTTTCATCAGGTCAGTGGTGGTAATGTATATCACCCCTCCCAACTTGTCCAGTAGTTCATCCATCCATGGCATTGGGTGGGCATCCAACTTTGTGACTGCATTGAGTCCATGATAGACCATACAAAAATGAGTAGAGCAATCTGGCTTGGGAACGAGGGCTATGGGTGAGGCCCAGGGGCTGTGAGATTTCTGGATTACCCCTAAATCCAGCATTTCCTCCACTTCCCTCCTAATGTCCTTTTGGACAGTCTCTGACACCTGATATGCTGTCCATGCTTGCGTCTCTGTATCTACATTGTGCTTCGCTATGGGGGTTAGTCCAGGCTTGGCATTAAACAAAGGGAAAAAGTCTGCTAAAGCCTCCATTACAGTTTGATTGCCTCTACAGAGGACTCCAGATTGCTTTCTTCCAGCAAGTCCAGAAGGGAGTCTTCCTCGTCCGTCCCCTCCCCAGGGCTACACACTGCAAAGACCATGTCAGCCCTATTTGGAAATGGCTTCATCATGTTGACATGGTACATCCTTTGGGTATGTCTCCTGTCAGACAGTTCTACAATGTAATTTATGTCATTCACCTATCTGACTACTTTGTATGGTCCTGCCCACTCGGCCTGCAGTTTATATTTCTGGACTGGGACTAGGACCATGACCTCCTGACCCACAGTGTATGAGCAAGCTCTGGCTCTCTGGTTGTACCATACCTTTTGCTTCTGCTGGGCAGCTGCCAGGTTGCTCTGGGCTGTTCCCATAAGCTCCTTTAGCCTTTCCCTAAACTTGAAACTATAATCCACTATGGGAGTTCACTGGGTGGCATGCTTGCCATCCCAGTTCTCCCGGATCAAGTCTAGGGGCCCACGCACCCTGCGTCCATATACGAGCTCAAGGGGGAGAACCCTGTTGACTCTTGGGGCACCTCCCTGTATGCGAACAACAGGTCGGGAAAGTATTTCTCCCAGTCCCTCCCATGCTGTTCAGCAAATGCTTGCAGCATCGATTTAAGGGTACCATTAAACCTTTCCACAAACTCGTTGGCTTGCGAGTGATAAGGTGTCATGCGTCTCTGCACCACCCCACACTTCTCCCACAAACACTTAATCAGATCCGACAGGAAGGAACCCCCTCGATTGGTGATAACCTCCTGCGGGAAGCCTACATGGGAGAAAATCCCTAGCAAGGCATCTGCAACTTTGTCTGTCCTCAGTGAGGATAGGGTGACTGCCTCTGGGTACTGGGTGACATAATCCACCACTGTTAGGACAAACCTCTTCCCGGAGGAGCTGGGGGTATTCAAAGGCACCACAGTATCCATTCCTACCCTCTGGAATGTCTCCTCCACTATGGACAAGGGAATTAGGGTGGCTTTGATGTTTCAGAACAACATCCTTCAATTCACCTCTCTTAGCTGTGAGAATTTCCACAGGTATCTGTCAGAAATGACTTCCCTTCTGATGTTGTAAAATATAACATTTTTATGAGCAGTTTCCTAGGTTCAAAGCAGTGGCTGTTTTACAACCTGTTATAGCAGCTAAAACAGGCCCTGACAGGTAGGTGTAAAAAAGGAAGCTCTTAATTAGTTTATCCACTGGGTTAGTGAGAGGGCAGACCCTTCTTTCCTCTCTTTTTTAAAATCCCATGTTCCATGAGGTTTTGCTGCTTGGCCTGTTTCCTGCGTAGAAGTCTAAAACATATATTTATATCAAAATTATATGCACATAACTAGTAGATGGTTATCACATTACATGCACTTCCATGGCCTGCCTGTGGGTGGCTGGCTGAATTAGGCCAGCTTTTCATGGCCTATCTTTGGGCCACACATTTCTGGCCTTTGAGGGGCGCATTCCCAGTGAATATGCCACTGCGTGGCATATGCATGGGAACACCCCCTCCACTTGTGCGGCATACATTATTGTGTGCCCTGGCCCATTCCCTTGTAGCCGGCGCATTCCTCCCTTTTGAATATTGTGCTGCAGCACATCGTTGGAGTTGTGCGGTACATCTCCCTTTTCCACTGGGATGCACCACACAGCTCCTTTGAATATGGGGCCTTAAGATTTAGTGTTAGTGGCTCAGCAGGTTGCACACTCACCTCTAAGGCTGGAAGATTGTCAGGTTGTGGGTTCAAGCCCCACACCAGGCTCTTGGGATAAAATCTCAATAATGACACTGCAGTGCATCATGAAGGGGATGCTGCACTCCCAAGGTGCCATCTTTCATATGAGACCTTAAACCGAGGTCCCGTCTGCCTGTTCTGGTGGTTGTTCAGGTAGATGTTAAATATCGCATGGCACTTCTCAAAAAGAGTAGGGAAGGCCAGCCCGCTGGCACAGTGGAAGCATTTCTGCTTGCAATGCAGATGACCTGGGTTCCGGACTGGCCCAGGAGTTGGAGTGCTGGCTGGGGGGAGCAGGACTGAGCATCCTAGAGACTGCTGTCCTCCTCCTCCGGGGGCGAGGAAAGTGGGTCAGCTGCCGGTGCTCGATGGACCCCCACCGGGGGCTGGGGAAATTGACCACCGGAGTCTGCTAGAGGGGGAGGTGGGGCAGACATTGGCATGCTGACATTGATGTCATTGCATGCCACACCTCTTGAACAGAAAACCAGAAAATGGGGCCGTGTGGTACTGCTGCTCGCCTCGTCCCGAAGGTCTCGCACCACTGCCCTGTGGTGCTCACTGGACACCAAGTCTCAGGTTCTAATGGTGAGGGAAGCCATGCTTCCCTGATGACCCCACCCCAGGGGGTAAGCCAGGGAGGAACACAGGGGAAGGTAAGTCCAGGGGGACGGGTGATGGGGCTAGGGGCAGAGGTCGGACCAACGTGGGCCAGCCTAGGTGAGAATAATGCATACTAAAAAAAATACAGTAGGGAAATGTCCCCAGTGTCCGGGCCAAATTTCCCCCATTCTCCAAAAATACCACCATTGGCTTAATCTGGTTCAGTTTCAGTTGGTTGCCATGTCTATCTCCCCCAACCCCAAGATGAGGCTGAAAATAGACAGAATTGCCTAGCCCTCTTTTCCCGATCAACAAAAATGAACTAAATAAATAAACCCGGGCTTCCAGGTTTGCAGCTGTGTCCTCTGCCCACTAAGCAATGCAACAGCAGATCATAAGCCTGAAGCCCTACACAACATTTTTAGGTCTCCATAGCTGAGGCTGTATTACCCTGTAGAAGAGTTCAGAACAAATGTCTGCTCAGCACCACACTTGACCACAACTGGATGTGGTTTTCAAGGTACAGACAAACATTTCACAATGGATCACAAGTCAGAAAGTATACACAATTATGGCAGCATAGCTAAGAGTCGAAAAATCATCAAGAAGTGGTATTAATGAGCATGTTTACCAGTTCTGATCACAGCTGGACATGTGCGTCATTGGTTCTAAAAAATCACAGCCCAGACTGTTGCAATGAATATAACAGAGACTCACAAGCCAGTTAAAATGCATCATTAGGTCACCATGGCCAGGACTGTCACACCCTCTTGAGCAGTCAAATGAGAACTGCAGAAAGGTACCTACCTCTCATGTCGGGACTGCATCCTTAAGAGAAGTTGAAGGAGAGCGACACAGGATCCATCAATAGTTTCTTCCTATGGAAGCCATAGGTGGTGGAAGGGTCTGAAAAGTGGGAAGGCTAAGTATGTAAGGGAGTAAATTCTGCTCCCTGTGCTTAGGTTCACCCTCATCTTCAGCTTTCTTTCAACCAAATTTTTAATCGGTGGAGTACTCCCGGCTGCAGCTTCCCATGTTTAAGTCCTTGATACCCCCAGCCTGGCCTTTCCTTTTCCTTTTTTTTGCCGTAGAGCTTTTCCTGTCCTTGGATGGTGCGGGCAGGCTCTCACCCTGTCCTCATCCCCCCCTCTCGCCTGACACTCTGTGGCACCAAACTGCCAGGCCTGAATGCCCCCAGATAACCCTCTGTGGCAGGGCTGGGAAGGGAAGGGCCATACTCACCCCACCCGATGATACACACAACCAAATGGGCCAATGGTCGGCTCGTGGTGCAGAGTGGAGAAAGGTGGGCAGGGCTTCATTTAGCCTGAACCATCCATTTTCTGCTTTTCTCTCCAAAGCCCCCAGCTGCAGTAACATGTAGGCGCATACATCGAGGTGCACACATCTACAGAACCGCGGCCCTTCACTTTGTGTTGCTCGAAGCTGCCAGTACTACCCCTAGATCTCCACCTGGGGAGAGCCAAGGGCCAAGACAGCAAACCATTCCTCCCTGGGATAGGAGAGCTGTCATCTGGATGCTCAATCCTCTTCCCACCGGCCAACCCCCAGGGATGCGAGCTCCTTCCTGTTGCCGGTGTGAGAAAAGGTAAGGCACAGAACGACTTAGCCCTCTTTGCCACTGGGCCAGATCTTCCTTTTCATTTTTAAACTTGTATTTCTGTGCCTTAACTTAGCAGGCCATAAACCCAGCCCATCCCATCTTTCCTGTGCTCCCTACCTGTCCTCACTTTCCTTATGACCCCACTACTCTCCTAATGTCCAAGGTATGCCCCCTTCTCGATGAAGCCAACTACTGGCTCACCATACTAGCTGACAAAGCCATGCCTGGCTGCATGCCAATGCCAGTCCAGCTAGTTTCTCATATTTATGCAATTGTGACTTCAGTTTGCTCTACCCCTTCTTTTTTATAGTTCCCGTATAACCCTCCAACCATAACATAGATGCTTGTTATTTATTTAAAATTCAGATTAATACCTTTGAGCCGGGGGCTCATTTATAAAGTCAACAAGGAATACAAGACATTTACAGCTGATGAAACATTGCAGAACAGAAAGAACATCAACTGACAAGCAGTATTAGTGTGCAGTTACAACATTAAACAGGGTACAACAAGTGAGGAGAAACAGGACCACACTTGCAGAGAAACATATTAATGCAGCACTAATTAAGTGCAGTACAGTGTTTAACAATCACGTTACAGTTCAGATGGGGCACTACCATTCTGCAGAAATGCCATTTTAACAGCCAAGATGAGGTTTTGTCAAGGGGAGATAGTAGGTGGTGGGAGGTGGGGGTGGGCAGCTGTGGAACAGGAGGGTGGGAGTGAGAGGAGGGTAATGTTTGACAGGTGCGAGAATGGCTGTCAGAGGCCATGGGTTAACAGAAACACATGCAGTTAGATTTGCTGGCAAGAAGAGATCAAAGCCCATCTTTTTTTTTAATCGTTTTTTCTGCCTCCTACCACACGCAGCCGTCCTCTCCTTTGGACAGCCAGCCTGCCGTCGCCTTCTCGCCATCCTGCCATCCACTGCTCTGTTGCTGTGTTGTCCTGGGCATATCCCTTTGCTAGGGGGCCCCCCTACCCCAGGAGAGCTGCAGGGAGGGGAGACTGGAGTGCACATAGCACTCCCTTGCATCTAGGCAGACAGCGGACATGCAGCCTGGAGGCATCGTGGCACAGAGTAGCGTGGGGATATAGGGTTGCCGTCATCCGGACGGCGACGTGCCCTTTTCATGTTTTTCATTTTGGCCCTTACTGCGCCACTCTTTGTAGTGCCCCCGGTCTCCACCGGGGGCTGCTACAGAGCAAGGCTCAACCGCAACCCACCCCAAGAGAGGAGAGCAGTCCTCCACATGCTCAATCCTCTCCTCTCCTCTCCTCTCCTCCCCTCCCCTGTCAGCCCCCAGCAACCCGAGTCTGTTCCCGAAGCTGGGTCACCAGCATGGTTTGAGGTGTGGCATCCAGTGCCTCAACTCTCTGCACCACCAGGCCGGTGAAGCCCATTTTTAAAGTGGCCAAGTCTAGGGGAGTTCACAAGGTCTGCAGGTAGATCATTGAACCATTTAGGCCCACAGTAGGAGAGGGATCTTTGGCCAAGGGTGGTTCGTGTGAAGGGAACAGTTAGGACAGTCCTGGAGGCACTCCTTGTGCATTTAGATGACAGTGCAGGCTCAAAGAGGGCTGAAGTAGCACTAGGCATGGACCCCATCAGGGACTTTTTTGCAAGGAGGTAAGCCTGGTATTGGATTCTGTAGTGGAGTGGGAGCCAGCCAGTTTCCTTGTATAGGTCACAAGAGTGAGTCATTTTGTGTACTTCCAGGACCAGGCGGCAGGCCTCGTTGAGGATGGTTTTGACCCTTTTAAGTGCTGTGTCTGTGCCAGCCCTATATATGACAGGACTATATTCCACAGATGAGAGAACTGAACTGCATGTAACAAGTTTCAGTGTAGCCGGTGTCATAGAGATGTAGTGTCTGTACAGGATGCCAAGCTTCATGTTGGTGGACTTTACCAGTTGTTCAGCATGGGCAGTGAAGGTGAGGATGTCATCAAGGTGAATCCCTAAGTACCTGAATGTATTGACTTGGTCTAGTACTTCTCCTTCACTACTAAGTATATGCAGTGAGGACCCTCGAATCTTGCTCTGTGGGGTGCTGAAGAGCATGGTTTTTGTCTTTTTGTAGTTGAGTAGCAGATTATTTCTGGTGAACCAGGATTCCAATACACGAAAATTGAGCTGAAGTTCAGAGCTAATTGATCCCAGGTCTTTCCCTGGGATGGAGATAACAGCATCGTCTGCATAGAGTATGGAGTGTGCAGGACAGGTAGAAGGCATGTCATTTATGAAGAGGCTGAATAAGACAGGACTGAGGATAGAACCTTGCAAGACCCCCTAGGTTTACTTCCCTGGGCTCAGAGATTTTATTGCCGATCCTGACCCACTGAGATCTATGGGTGAGGTAACTATGGAACGAGGCCACAGAGTCCATTGACAATCCTGTAGAGAGGAGACATTTCAGTAGCAGCTGGTGACTGACTGTGTCAGAGGCCTTGGTGAGGTCTATGAAGATAGACCCCATTGCCATCCCTTTATGCAGGGCCCCATAAAGCTGAGTGGTGTACTCTACTAGCACAGTGATGGTGGAGTGGTTTTGGCAGAATGCATGTTGTTGCACGCACAGAAGGCTATGCTTTTCTAGGTACTCAGTTAGTTGTTCTGAGACCACCCTTTCAAGTGATTTTGGGGGGGTAAAATCGACATGGGCCGGAAGTTTGCTAGATGAGCTCTGTCTCCTGATTTAAAACAGGTGTGACTAAAGCCTCTTTCCACCTGTCAGGGAAGATGCCAGATATCAGAGAGGTGTTGAATACCTTGGTGAGCAGTGCCACATGTTCATTTAATGTGAGTGCTACCATTTTCATATCGATCATGTTGCTTCCCATCCTGGTCTTACCAAGGACCCGTTTGATATATTTGACGGTCTCACCTGGGATGACTTGTCTCAAGTAGAACAGTGGGGTAACATTATCCCGTGGTGATGGAGTGTTGAGGTTACACTGCAGGCCTGCGAGGGTGTGATTCAGGAATTCAGATGGCAACATATTGCTGAGGTCCATGAAAGCAACATTAAAAGCGTCAGTGATTTCCTTTGGGTCTTGCAATGTACCAGAGTTGGTAACTATAAGGTCCGGTGGGGCCCTTGAGGCTCTACCCGTGAGAGATCTTCTAGAGTCCCAGGACCCCCTTCCTCTACCCCAGGTCTTTCTTAGAAGGTCATTGTAGTAAGCTGCTTTCACCAGACGTATGAGTTTTGTGCAGGTATTTCTAGCTGCCTTATATGCTTGGGAGTCAACTAGATTCCCAGTGGCTTTGGCCCTATGCCACAGGTGATCTCTGAGTCACATGTGTTCAATTAGAGGGCTAGACAGCCAGAGGTTGAGGATTCCTCTGGCTTTCTTTGTTTTGTAAGGAGCAAAGATGTTGCAGGCTTTAATGAATATACTGCAGACGTAATCCATTGCTTGGCTTCCGTTCTTGACTCTGTCCAGTGGGGACCAGTCAATCCCTTTTAGGTAGTGCCTGAAGGAGTCTGGTTGACCAGTCCTTCGTGATCTGTTCCTTGTGGTCTTAGGCTTACTCTTGGTGAACTTGTTAGTCCAGGTAAGTAGTACAGGGGAGTGGTCACTGATGGTGTCAGGTAGGACTGTTACCTCTGCGATATGTTCAGGACAGGAGGAGAGTAGCCAGTCGATGAGGGTGCTGGTTCCTGTATGGTAGTTTTGTCTGGTGGGTTGTGCGACCAGTTGGGTCAGGTACAGGCTGGCTATTCGGTCTCTAGCTGTCGCTGCATCTTGTGCTTGCCAATTAATGTTGAAGTCCCCTAGGATTATAGGTTCCCAGTTTAGCTTGTTCTGTTCGAGGTGGCTTATGAGCTGTGGGAAGCCAGTGAGTAGTGTCCCAGGAGGCAGGTGTACGGTGGATAATAATAGCACTTTGTTTTGTTGGCCAATATTAAGTTTTAGTGTTAGAACCTGTGCTTTCTTGGTGTGGAAGCTAATGGGCAGTATTTGCTCTTTGATGTCACTCTTGAGGTAATCCAGACAACCACCACCTCTTTTTGAGGTACAGCCCTGCCGGAACAGGTTGTATCCAGGAAGAGCAATTGCTGTGTCTGAGATCTTTGGCGATAGCCACGTTTCTGTTAGGGAGATGACGTCAGGATCAATTTGAGCCACCCAGGCCTGAAACTATGGCAGTTTGGAGAGAAGGCTGCAAATATTCAGGGATACAATTTTTAGATGTCCTGGGCTCTTGGTACAATTCATGACAGAGGTCACCCAGGGTCACAGTTAGGCAGGAATTTGACAAGAGGCTTTGGCTATGCAAGAGCTTGCAGGCATGCACTCCCTGCCCCATTACATTGGTAGCCTGGGGCACACTTACTCAAGTGCAAGTGCAGGATGTGAAATCCTTTTGTCCTTATGCTTCCTGTGCTATTTAAAGAGGTTGTTTAAAAGCCCACATATAGATCCTTTAGGAGCAGGTCAGATGAAAATGTGGATTCAAGCAGGACCCGGAGTCACTGAGTTTGTCAGACTTAGTTGCTTGACTTCTGTTTTGCTTGCGATAGCTTCCAAAAGGTTTATTTTAAACTGAAAATGCAAATACCTGGTGGTGATGTTTTGCAGAAATCCAGTCCAGGAGACCTTCACAGATGTAGTGAGCAAGAATGGTGTAGTTACTCCAAGCAGAAAATCTTGTAAATCCCCAAAAAACTAAGCTACAGACACAGACAAACACAAACAAATGTTTAATGTTAAAATGTTATCTGTACTCAATACTGTATTGTATTTTGTTTTGCATCAAAGTTGACATGGAACCTGTGTAAAAAGAGTCCCTGACTCATAGGTACTGTAATCCTAAAATTCAATAAACAGTAAACCCCATGAACACCATTCAGGCTTTACTTTTTAAAATCCTGATTACACCCTGCAGGCCACAAAGGGAGTGATTAGTAAGTGACACTGTTTATTGCACATGCTGTACTTTAAAGGCACAGTCCTCCCTAGTAATGCATTAACATGACTGCAAAAACTGATACAACCTGGCCCTAACAATGGCCATATTGCCCCCCCCCCCCCACAATTCCGGCATCTATGATGAAAGCTGTTTTTCATATGTTGCACCCCATTTTGTTGTTGTTCAGACTTTAACTGGCCTTATAAAAAATTCCATGGGAGTTTCTGATGACAATCAACACTGGTGGTAAGTATCATTTTAGGGCTGTTGTTTATGTCTCTTTCATCCACAGTGTTCAACAGTAGAACACAGATGAATTTTGACAACAATATAAGTTCTTTAAAAGGGCATACACTACATCATATAGTTCTAAAATGGTCCTTTACACCAATGTGTAAGTCAGAAACACCCACTGAATTTACGAAAAGGCCAGTAAGGATCACTAACAGCTTCATTTTGTTCAGTTTCAGTTTCAGTTGGATCGCATCTCTATCCCCCTCCCCAGGATGAGGCTGCAAATAGCAGTATTTTCTGTCTATTCTTTCCCTAAACAATAACATGAGTCAGCACCTGAAACACAGCTTCTATACACACACACACACACACACACACACACACACACACACACACACACACACATACACACACACACACACACACACACACACAAACTCGCAGTTTCAAGGCAGTTCTCCCTTACCCCCTGCAAAGGATGTCCATGCCCTGTTTGGCTACAGTTGGATAAAAAATACAACCAAACATGTAACATGTTTATCACAAGACAGAGCATAATAGTTAGGGTCTGGTGGGCATTTTAATGTTAACTCGTGATTTTCAGCTTCATATATCTTGTCTGTTCCTTGACAGATTAGTTTCAGGGAAGCAAAAGGGAAAGATAGGACTACAATGGGTGCAGGAAGGATGTAGAAGGGTAGAGAGGAGTTTGAATAGATGCTAAGCAAAGGAAGTACAGATTGTGGGGCCATAATCTTTCAGGACACCTAGTAGAGACTGAGGTGCTACCCCATTTGTACTCACCTCTCTGGGTTGTGGGAAATGTTGCTGAACTGAGGGCCAAACTGGCAAGGGTACAGAGGACCTCCTGCTCCACCCATGGGGTACTATGTCTGTCTCCACTCCTGCAGAGGATGCCTAAGCAGATACAGAATGGATCTACCTTGGTGGGCTCTGAGAGGGCGAGGGTGGGGGGAAGAGTGCACACCCCTCAGCCTGTACCACTGCATCCAAACAGGACAGGGCAGCCAAGAGGAGGCACACATTGCAGTGGGAAGAGAGGAAGTTGGAGGCCTCAGAAGTGGAGGCCCTAAGGAGGGGGTAAGAGGCCCCCAGCCGAGGAGTAAATTGCTGCTGGTGGGTGACTCCACTGTTAGGGGGACAGATTTGGGAATGGGGGGTTGAAGAAAGAGGGAGGTGAAGTGCCTGAGAGGTGCTTTGGCTTGGAGGTATGGACAGCATATCCAGAGGATTGCTAGGGCAGCAGGAGATGGGAGAGAGCTAGACATCATTGTCCACCTGGGGACAAATGAGCTGACAAGGGACAGAGTAAGGGATAGTGCAGGGTAACTTCAGGGAGTTGGGGAGGGGCCTTAAGCAGGTAGCATGCATGGTGGCTTTCTCCAAGATGTTACCTGTGTACAGCCAGGGAGATGCAAGGGTACTACTCACCAGGGAATTTAACAATCGGTTGAAGGCATGGTGCATGGAAGATGGCTTCAGCTACATCAGGTACTGGGAGCCAGCCTGGGTGAATATGGGCCACTATAAGGGAGACAGCCTGCATGTTGAGAACTGAAGGAGACAAGGAATGAGGAAATTAAAAAGGTAGGAGAAAAGTCATGGGCGCTTCAGGGAAAAACACAGGAATGGGAGGGAGGGAGGGAGGAGGAGGGCCATGGGCAGGTGGGAAGGAAGGTGTGGAGAGACATGTGCACCAGTGCAAGGTGTCTTAGAAACAAAATGCCAGACCTGGAAGCCATCATGGCGGAGGCTTAACTGGATTTTGTGCCCATTATGGAGTGGTAGTGCACTGAGCACCACTGCTGTGACATGACCATACTGGGCAACTCTATGTTCAGGAGAGACAGGGCAGGGAGGAGGGGAGGAGGGGTTGTTCTATGTGTGAGGAAGGGAATCCAGGCCATGGAGGTACAGGGGCACCAGGTGGTAAAGGAAGGGCTGTAGGTGCTGTGGCTCACCTTGGAGAAAAGCTCCGGGACTGCTATCTGCACTGGGGTAGTGTACAGGCCCTCAGTACTGGGAGAGGAGTTGGATACAGCATTTGAGGAAGCCGTCTTCAAAATGGCGAGCAAGGGGGAGGTGCTGATTGTTGGTGACTTCAGCCTGTCAAATGTGGAGTGGAGCCTTCCAACTGCAGCTTCTGCAAGGAGTAGCACCATCCTTGACGCCATACAAGGGGCTTTCCTCAGACAGCCAGTCAATGAACACACTAGGGACAGGGCAGTGCACGATCTGGTGTTTATAATCAGGGACAGTGTTGCAGACATCACTGTGGGCAGTCCCCTGGGTATCAGCGATCACCAAGTATCGTCAAGAAAAGAGGCTAACCACATGATGGCAAGGGTCCTGGACTTCAGGAGGGAAGATTTTTAAAAAATAGGGGACTGCCTCAGAAACTGCTTGGAAGGGGGGGATTGCCAGGAGGGGTTGTGATACAGAGGGCAAAAACGCAGGATGGTATAACCAAAGAAACTAACCTCTGCATAAAAGTGAGTAAAAGCAGAAGGAAAAAAACATGGTTATCTAGGGAAATGGAAAAGGTGGTAAAGGAAAAACTGTGGCATTCAGGAGGTGTAAGGAAACACAGAGGGAGGGAGGGAGGAAGATGGGGAGGTATATCTAGTAGAGCAGAGGGAAGCAGGCAAAGTGGAGAGGGGAGCAAAGGTGCAGACAGAGGAAAGACTTGACAAAGGGGTCACTAAGAGGAATAAGACTTTCTTCTGATGCATAAGCGAGAAAAGGAAAGCAAGAGGAGGGGTAGTGATGATTAGTAGGGCAGGAGGGGGGACTGCACAGAAGAGAACCAAGAAAATATGTAAACCTGAACAGGTAATTTTGCTCAGTCTTCACAGTGGAGTGGGGGACATGCCTTCAAGGAGTAGCAGGAATTGGTGAGGGGTTGGACACAAGTTCATTTTCAGAAGAAAGAGTCCAGAAGTGACTTGCAGCTCTGATGGTGTACCAAGCTTTGGGACTGGATGGGATACATAGGGTTCAAAAGGAGCTCAGGGAGGTGTTAGCTGCCCCACTGAGAGCCTTGTTCAACAGCTCAGTTGAAACAGGCAGGGCTCTGGAGGACTGGAAAAGAGCTGATGTGGTCCCTCTACCTAAAAGCAACAACAGGGAGGAGGCTAGCAACTATAGGCTGGTCAGGCTTACATCAGTGAAAGGGAAATGAATGGAAACTCTGCTAAAGGAAAGACTGGTTGAGTATTTTGAATCCAATGGGCTGCAAGACCACGGGCAGCACGGATTCACGAGGGGGTCATGCCAAATGAATCTGATGTATTTCTTTTACTGGGTGACCAGAGAAATAGATTAGGGGAAGACAGTTGATGTGGCCCACCAGGACTTCAGCAAGGCTTTCGTCACTGGGCCACACAGCAGGCTGATAAAGAAACTGAGCAGCCTGGGGGTGGGAACCAAAGCAATGAATTGGGTTAGAAACTGATGAACAGATAGGAGACAGAGGATGGTGGTAAATGGCACTCACTGTGAAACCTCACCTGGAGTACTGTGTCCAGTTTTGGAGACTGTACCACACGAAGGATATGGACTGGGTGGAGGCAGTCCAGAGGAAGGCAACTAAAATGGTGCTTGGCTTGCATGAGAAGTCCCATGAAGAGAGAGACTGAGGGATCTCAAAATGTACACAAGGAAGAGAGGAGAGCGAGAGGTGACATGATCAAGATGTGCAAGTACTTCACAGGGGTGAACCGGGTGCAGGAGGGAAGCCTCTGTCAAATGAAAAGGCACACTGCAACCAGGGGGCATGTGATGAACCTGGAGGGGGGGGAGTTTAAGAGAGATGTGAGGAAATGTTTCTTCACTGAAAGGGTGGTAGATGCCTGGAACAGACTGCAAGCAGATGTGGTGGAGGCAAAAACAGTGGGGAGCTTCAAGTATGCTTGGGGTACACATAGGGGCATATTAGAAAACAGGCAGGGAGAAGAGAAGATCATCGAAGACCAGTTACTGTCTGCAGAGATCAATTAGACAGAGAACATCTGGGTAGACTGGAAGGAGCAAAATGGTCCTTTTCTACTGACACATTACTTTTTTTTTTAACAAACATTTTACTAAACTTTCCAAACATAAGACAGTACAAAAATACAACAGCAAATCCTATGTTTCTGTATGCTTCTATGTTTTAGAAAAAGCAGTTCCCTACTTTGCATGCTTTGTGTTGCAACACTAACACGTACGGTAACATATTTATTTTACAATGAGCAATTAAGTCACTGTACCAAGACATTAATATTCTGAAAGGAGTTATGCTAATGAGCACGTGATTTTTTTTAAAACACAATTTAACAAAAGTTTACGGATGCTAAACTTACATAGTTTGGACAGAAGGAGAACTGAAGATTTGATTTTACTAGAGAATATGTCCAAACCTCATTTGTTAATTAAGCTTATGTTAGAACCAAAAGGTCATCATGAAGACATTCGGAGAAATGGTAAGCAATACATTCAGAAAAAAAAATTTAAATCAAGAAGAAAAAATTCTTTACTAGCAGGGTAATAAAGTTATGAAATGCACTGCCCCAAGAAGTAGTTGTCAGCGATACTGTGTTTACACATTCAAGACTAGGCTAGATAAATATATGGACAGCACAAATTCTTGTGAACTCTTCCACTGAGAAGTGGGGGGACAACCTAGTACAGACTATGGGTTGTATTCTCAAAAGAATTTGATGGTGAAAAAAATGTGCAAGTCTCCAAAAAAATGGTGCAGGTGTGGAAAAAAGGTCAGTTGCGCTGTGGGATATTCTCAAAATGTCCACAGCTGCGGGAAAAACATTCTGCAAATTGTGGAAAAATTGCAGCTGTGGAACTAACTGCAAAGAAAGAAAGCCACTGAAGATTATGTATCATCCCCATGATAGCTATTTTCAGCCACTGCTGCACCTTAGCTGCGAAAAAATGTTGCGCACACGCTGCACCAAAGAGAGTGAGGTGTAACTCACATCCTGAGCAGAAGGCAGTGTGCTATCAATTGAGAACCAATTATGTGGGGGTTGATGCACCATGCAGTACCAACCAGGGACCTTATAGTAGTATCAGATGCCACACCACTAATGGCATACAATACTACTGAAATGCAACAGACCACACCCACATGATCCACTGCAGCCCATACAGGAGCTCCACAGGCAGTAGGGGCAGGGGCAGTAACAGACAGAAGTGGGGGCAACAGAAGCAAGCAAACAATAAACAGAGACCAACGCACATCTACAAAATTCTGTGTGTGGTGGTCTTGCCTGGTTGTAGTCGCCCACCATAGCATATTGTTGCATTTGCTGCCATTGTGCGAGTTCAGGCAGGGAATACCACCGCTGTGGTACAAGCTCCTGCTCATACAGGCGGTGCTGCTGTGGTCCCAGTGATGGGACTTGCTGGTGGCCTCCCTAAGCGCCCTGGCTCTGCTGCATGTTTTGCCAAACTTTTACAGAGACTCTTGCTCCAGTTAAATTGGTTCATTTGTTGCCTGACCTTCTGATCCTTTATACTATTTCTGAAGCTGTGGATCTGCATATTTGCGTAAAATCCACACATGTGGTATTGCCTAACTCACCTTTCTTTGTGTTTTTATGCATGTGCAGTTTTTAAATGAAAATATTCCCCCCCATGCATCTCCGCAGTCTGCTGGCTTTTGTTTCCCCACATGTGAGCAATTTCCTCCTCTTTGAGAATCCAGCCACATGTCTTTTAGCTGTCTCTTCATCCTAGTATAAATCCTTGTATGGATTAGGAAAGCAATACAACACAAAAGGGTACATGGTTTCATGAGGTTAAATGCACGACCAGGGATACCTTTCAGTCCCTGGTAGTGTGGTTATCCCAGCATAACCACACCATGGAATATGTTATTGTGCTTATAAAATGGGTATTACAAATTAAAAAAATGAGATGAACACAAACATCCACTGTTTCCAACATAAAAGTGAAACCCTTTTTAATCGTGATGCTTATATAAAAAAGTATTTTAGGAGAACCTTACTGTATGTTCATTTTTTATAAACCAGGCATAATGAAACTGACCATTTAAAATGGTAAGTTGTTGAAGAAAGAATTACGTGATTCTGTGGTGCTTGCAGAAACAGGTATATTCATTTAATGATGCCAGCTGGTTGGGGAGTCACAAGAAGTGCAAAACTAGGGTCTGTGCTGGTATAAAAACACTCCTATTGGGCACCAAGAGCCGGTCAACATACAAGATTTTCCAACCCATTTCATATTGGTACACAAGATGCAACCAAAAATGTAACAGGACCGTATCACAATCCAGAATGTATGCATAATTACGTCACCACAGCAGAGCTCAGTATGCCCTCAGTAAGTGTTATTGCTGATCACTATACAAAGATTAATCACAATGGAAGAAGTGGGCCTCAATATAAAGCCAAAAGTTAAAGGTAAGCCTAAAACAGCAGGGACTGGAAGCAAGCACAGTACACCATGGGCTCCAGACAAAATGCTTGTGCAAAAAGATGCTAACCTAATCAGACAAAACAACATTATTTTAAGAAAACATCACAAGGATTATATGCATGAGAATTGAGTCACAAGTGGAAACTGTCAGGGGGAGGCTTAAGCGGGATGTCAGAAAGTTGTCTTTTACAGAATGGGTGGTGGAGCCATGACTCCATCTGCCAGAAGAGGTGGTGAGCAACAAGACCATAAATGACTTCAAGCATGGCTGGAAGAGAAGGAAGGGTTTGGTGGTTGCTCAAGTCTGTGGCAGTAGGGAGGGGGGTAGACAGGGAGCGATAAAACCCTGCATGAACAATAGGTCACAGTGCAGATACGGAACTCCATGCAGACTAAACAGACCTGTGGCCTTTTTCTGCCATCATTGTCAATGTTTCTATATCTGGAGAGGACCATTTTTCAATACATCCATTTAAAAACAAAAAATAGGACATACCATGGGCTAATGTTTTAAGGTGTGGTACTGTACTACAGTAGTAATAATGAAAGTCCACACCTAGCTTGACCAAAACTGGATCAGTGGTTCACAAGGTACAGCTCCTATTTAATTTCTTGCTTGTCTCTTTTCCCTTTAGTAGAGGCCCAGCTTGGGTGCTCCCTCCAGCGCGGCTCCTATCTCTGCTGCCTTCCCAAAGCCTTGCCCTGTGTGGTCGGTTCTAATTAAGCCTCTGTCTGCACTGCTCAATTGGTCTGCCCGGAAGAAAGCTCCCCTACCCTGCAAAGATATGCCAGGACTCTACCAACAGGTTCTTTTTTTGGTGCTTTCCACAGCCAAATCCCGATTGGACACCGCCCTCTGTTGCTGCATCTCAAGTGGCTTTTCCTCTGGTTAATTCTTCCTGATGTCACAATTGCTTTTTATATTTAAAGTTACTGTTTTCTGCTAATTTTTTTTTTAATGGGCAGTTTCCCATTAGCAGATTATACAGATCTGCCACTTGGGGGACCTTGTTCTTTCATTTAAGGAAGTCTGCCCTCTTAAAGTTACAGCAACTTTACTTGCTATATACCTTCCTACGCTGCCTTCCTACTAAATCCTATTGGACCTCACTTAGTTTCTCTCTTGTCTGATGGCATCACAGGGTGTGAAACTATTTCTGGTGCTTTTCTGCACATTGTGGGTCCCACTCTCATTTGGATGGAACCCCACATTGCATATCCCTGTTCTCCCTACCACAGAGCAACCTCTTACCACACTTGACATGGTCACCAGTGCCAGTGTAACATACTACATCCCTTTCTTCCCATGGGAGCTGCACCACAGCAGGCTGCACATGAAACATGGAAGAAATCTGTCCTCTATTGACCCCATGGTTCTTATGCTACTTAAAAGCCTCTCTGTCCCTAAGGGCCCTGTTAAAGTATGTCAAAGGGGGAAATCTCGTCCTTTTACCCTTTATTTACCAAGACAACTCCTGCAATGCCTCATTCTTTTACTTATCCTTGTCTGTGGGACTGTATATCCTAACCTGGGCCGTCCTTCATATAAAGTTAATTGCAACAAAAAACAGGGTATGCTTGTCCTGGCCAGTAGGAACATCTGCAGTCTGTTAAAAAAAATGTGATGTCCTCACTGCTTGGGTCACAGTACACAACCCCAACATTCTGTCAGTCGTCGAAATGTGGCTGTCACCATCTACCCCTGACTCAGCCATCATTCTACCAGGCTACTCACTTTTTAGGCAGGACAGACTATCTAGAAGAGGAGGTGGCTGTGCCATATATCTAAAGGAGTCGTTGGCTCATCCACTGTCCCTCCCTGAACCAGCTATGGATATTCAGATCCTTGCTGTTAAGGTTATGCTTGGTGCACACAACAAGGCCCTCAACATTGGCTCGGTCTATATTCCCCCTGACCTCACCGAACGGGGCTTAAAACCCCTAAGGGACTGTGTCATGAGTCTAAAACAAGATACAGAAACCATCTTGTTAGGTGACTTTAATGTCAACTGGCTCTTGTCAGGTGCCAGTAGGCATAGGGATGAGTTAACAGACCTGAACTTTACCCAGTTAATGACAACTCCAACCAGGATAAACTATAAGACTGGGACTAGCACACTCCTGGACTGGGTCCTAATGAATTGTCCAACGCATATCTCCCATTCTGAAGTATTGCCTAACACTATCAACGATCACTCTCCTATCCAGTGTTATTGGACTAACAAATTTATCAAGCCCCCTGCCAGAACAATCACAAGTAGAGTGCTCTCCCATGGCCACCTGCAGACACTAAAGTCTCTCCTCTGGCAACAAGACTGGTCTTACATTGAAATCGCCCCTGATATTGACTGAGTTCTGAAATACTTCATTGAACACTCCAATGCAGCCTGTGACATCTATGCCCCTTTTAGGACACATAGGATCAGGGGACTTGATAATCCCTGGATCTCTTTTAACCTTTTGGCTCAAATGAGAGCTCGTGACCACCTCTGGCATAGGACCAGGACCTCTGGCAGTCAGCTTGACATATAGGCCTATAAGATGGCCAGGAACACATGTACTAAGGCTATCCATGAGCACAAAGTGTGGTACTATAAGGATATCCTTGGCAAGACCTGGGTAGATGAGAAAACATTTTTCTGGGAAAACCTTTTGGAAATCACTGGGAAAGCATCCAGGCAGGCTCCAACTATGTTAAATGTTGATGGGTCTAGCACCCATGACCCCGTGTTAATTGCCAACACATTTAATTCATCCTTCACAGATCTTAGCCAAATTCTACCCCTAAATTTCTTTGAACCACCCAGCACAGCTCCTACATCCACCAAATCAGAAGAGGCCATGAATCACTCATGTTTCTATTTCTAAGCTATCTCAGAAAGCGAGGCCAAGACATACCTACTTAAAGTTCTAGGAGGAACTAGGACAAACAGTGATTTCCTCAATCTGAAACTTCTTACCCTAACCCTAGATGAAGTCCTATCCCCTCTCACCAAGCTTCTCAATCGCTCCCTCATATTTTCACAATTATCCAGATCTGGAAATCCACTCTGGTTATAGTTTCCAGTTTTTAAGAGTGGGGACAGATTACTACCTGGGAATTATAGGCCAATATCTATTCTTCCCCCATTGTCCAAAGCACTTGAAAGGATTGTTGCCGACCAGTTTGTGGAGTACCTGGAAAAATACAACCTACAATGTGTCCAACAACATGGTTTTCGAAAAGGGCACAGCACATCTACAGCCCTACTGGAATTCACAGGTTTCATTCACCATACTCTTGATCAGGGTAAACTTGCTGGTGCAACCTTTATTTACCTGTCTAAAGCATTTGACATGGTCAGTCACCATTTACTGACACATCAACTTGCTGGGCTTGGTATATCTTCAAACGTCCTAAAGTGGTTCACCAGCTATTTAGTAAACCACACACAACAGGTGAGAATAGGGTCTACCCTTTCTGCTAAACTGTCTGTCTGCTCTGGGGTTCCTCAAGGATCGATACTGGGACCCCTTCTTTTTTATCACCTTCCTCAGTAATCTTCTGGCATCCTATGCTGAACCAGTACTAGTCTACGCAGATGATGTGGTCATTTCCTCAAAGACTGCTGACCCTACCCTCCTTCAGGCCCAACTTCAGAAAAGTTTTACTGAAGCTGAGTCCTGGTTCACCTCTCATAAGTTGGTGCCCACAGCAAGCATAAAGCCAAACAATTGATGATTAAAGCAGTGCAGGTGTAGTCCTTGATCAGACTCAGTCTTTTAAATACCTAGAAGTTACTCTGGATGGTACGCTGTCCTACTCCCACCATGCTGAGAATGTTGCCAAGGCAGTTAACATTCATCTAGGCCTTCTACACAAACACTGCCTTACTACTGAAACCCTCAGACTGGCTATCCAAAGTTCAACTGTGTCTATTTTTTACTGTGGTTTGGTCATTTATGGTACTGCCATAGACACAACCCTACGGCAGCTCGCCACAGCTCTGAATAAGGCATGCTGTCTACTAACTGGTGCAACGTATCGTACTCACACTTGTGATCTTTACAGACAAGCAAACTGGCTTCAACTCCAGGCTCACACTGAATATCAAGCCTGTCTTCTGGCTAAGAAGGCAGCTCTTGATCTCCTACCACCAGGTTCCCTTCAGCTTTTCAGTCCCTTCCGGGGCACTCGTAACACATGAAGTTCTGTGAGCCAAACTTTTACTGTCCCTCACTGTCGAACCTCGCTCTGACAGCAATCCATTGCAGTTAGAGCGGCTAATTTAGTTAATTTTCTTCCTCCTGAGATTGCAACGACTGCAACCTTGGGCCATTTAAGCAGAAGCTACATCAATTCATAGTTTCCAGAGCATCTTGTGACTGCTATACCTAATCTTTGCAGACAGCTAAATGCACTGAGACCTTCCTCTTTTACCATTTGCCCCTGTATAGCCCTACCCTGTTGCTGCGCTATTCAACCTTCCTCCATCCCTTTCCCATCCCCATCCCTGCCCTCTTTTCATTCTACCTCAACCCCCCTTCCTCTACCCCTCCACTCCCATTCCCTGCCCCCTCCTCTGTTTCCTCACCTTCTTCTGTCCCTTTACCCCCATGAGTCTTTTCCTACATAAACTACATTGTGGCAGCTCCCTCCTTGCTCTTATTTTGCTCCTTCCACCCCCTAATTCACCCCCTATCCTTCTCTCCTTGTAATCCCTTCCATCCTTCTTCAGATAAGGCCACTGGCTGCCCTTGACACAATATTTTTCTTGCCATATTATTCTTTTGTTTATGTAATTACTTTCCTCATGTTGTACTACTTACTGAAACCATTGTAATTTGTTATTCTTGTGACTTGACATGGAACCTCTGTAAAAGAGCCATTGGCTCAAAGGTCTTTCCAATTTGTTAAATAAATAAAAGAAAAAAATAAAAATGTAAGTTTGACATACTGTATATATAACACATACATATGACTTTCTTTACTATACCCCCTTGACAGATAATCAGTAGCTGGCATTTAGGTATTGCCACTGAAACTACACATCAAAGTGTGCCTGTTAATCCTCCTTCAACAACTTCCTTTGATTACATGTTAGTCCACAGATGCTCTATTTTGATGTATGCTGGTCTCATAAGAAAGCATTTTTTCTCTTATTGTGGTTCCCGTGTCATTCTCAAACTTCAGTCTTCGGGGGTTTAACTGTATGCTTCAGTGTCATTGACTAGGAACCCCCTAACACCTTAAGTAATGAGTCCAGTTCCTACAGCCATATAGCTCCTCCTTCTTTCTCCTTTGGCCCATGGCCTGGCCATCTGCCTTTAGCACAAAGACTCGGGTATGTTTCTCACAAATGCAAAAATAACAAGGAACAAACCCCTTTGACCATCATTTCCTTGATCTTATTCTTCAGCAGTTCGCGCTCATGAAAAAAACGAGTTTGGGGGGAAGTTAGTTGAATAAATTGAGTGAGAAATTCTAGGCCATCGCCTGTAAGAGTATACAAAAAACAGAAGCCTCTTGTTATTTTCCCTGTTGTGAGAAAAGAACCGGAGGCATCCTGAGAAGGGAGGAAAGATCAAGACTGGGACTGGGTTAAAATTGTTTTATATTCCGGCAAAACATTCCCAATTTTTGTGGTATTTATGAAAACTCAGCAACCTCAGTCAGCTGATCTTTTCAAGCTGGTGTTACTAACTTTTAAGCAACTCAGGATCACTGTTTAAATTTCAGTTCACTAAGACCCTGGACACACTGTGGATCTTAAAATAGTTTAAGTGCCTTAAAACATTTTAAATCCCCCTAGCACTGCTTGCAGCCAGACTACAAACCCCATAAAACGTTTTAACAAAAACGTTTTTATAAACCCATGCTAGGTACCTAGTCTTAAAAACATTTCTAAAAACGTTTTAGAGCTAGCATGCTTTTACTCACATGTCTGGACAGGAGTAAAAACATTTTAAGCTGTAACTGTTTAACTAAAACAGAGTGTACAGGCAAGCACAGTTCTGAGTGTTGAAATTAACATGAAATAGTTACAGGGAGAACAGGTTTAACACCAGCAGTGCAGACACACTAAACCGTTATCAAACACGGTCACTGAATAGTGTGGATGCACTGAAATGGTTTAACAAAACTGGTTTTAAAAACAGTTCTTTAGTGTGTACAGGACCCAAGATGGTTCCACAACAATAGTAGAAAGTTACTGTCCTATATCAATCCTGTTCATTTTAGGCAAGATCCAAGAAAGATTACAATCAGATACAGGATTGCTTGCATTTCTACGACTGATTATCAAGTTACCTGCATGGCATTAAGAAACAAAGTGGTACACTTAAGCCTTCTTTTTGTTCACCAGCAATATTGCTCAAGCCCAGGAGAATAGCTTGGTTATGGGCACTGCATTTATAGACATGTCCAAGGCCTTCAATCAAACTGATCATGGAATCTTGCTCTGCAGAACACATGAAACTGGCTTGGATGACCTATCTGTGCCAGAAGCTTCCTGAGCTCTAGATCATATATGACATATCTTATTGGGACCTATTCTCTATTTCTTTACTAGTAGTTCTCTACTTACTCCTGTAGTTACTTCTCAGTTGGGTTACTCCATCACCTGTAATCTCACCTAATTCACTGACCTTCAGCACCTCCCCTCTTCCCTAGTATCAGTCTTTCCCCAGTTCTTATTTTATTAAGTTGATTACCTATTTAATTATTCTTGTGTTCAGTTCCACTATTTATCACATGGTAACTTACTGATTGTCAATTTATTATTAATCATTATCGCCTTGTTTATTTTGACATATTTATTTCCATTCTACGTATTGTATAGTCTGTATTTTGTGTCTGTTATCTTGTCCTCTATTTTCCTTCTCCCCGGATGCATCTGGAAACCAGCTGGTACCAGCTCAGTATGTCTTTCCTGGTAAAATCTTAAAAATTAAACAAACAAACAAGCAAATAAATAAACTAGGACCTGCTCCTCCCCACTTGAGGAAGTTTAGAGCAATGTTCCTCAGGTACTGGACCAACACTGTGCAAGAAAGACAGCGCGGTATTAACCGTGCTGTGTAGAGAGCGCATGGATTTACAGTGACAGGGGTATAACAGCAGTAGGGAATTATCACTACCCTGTCACTGTATGCTTTTCTTTTGAGGGATCAAGTTACCATGTGCTGGGTTCCTGGTTGAGCCACCCCCCTGGTGGAGTGCCTAAGGCTCCAGCACATGGTGGGATGGGAGACCTGGGAATGTGGTTTGGTTCCCCTCAGGTCTCCCTGTGCTGCAACTTTTTGTGGCATTTAAAAAAAAAGTTTTACCCCTTCTGAGTTTCTCCCCATCCCAAAGTCCACACCCCCCTGAGTTTGTTAGCTAAATTCTGGCAGGTGTGGGGGCCAAGCACCACACATTAGGGGGTGCAGGGGGCAAAGCCCCTCACAAAAAACAATGAAGCCCATATACTCTAAGGGCATGTGCTGCTTCTGCGGGGTAGCATATTAAAAGGGTGAAGAAATTACAGCGAGTACAATTATGGCAATGGCAAAGCGTCGAGTGTTAATTCAGTGCCCAAAATTTTGGGTGACCGCAGTTATGGCAACATTTGGCTTTCCCCCTCCCCAAGGTGCTATGACCTTGGAGTTATATATATTAGTAAGGGGGGTGTGCAGGGCAAAGCCCCCTGCAGTGGGGGGTGCAGGGGCGAAGTCCCCTGTAGAAAGTAAATGTTACCATTACTGTAGTCGCCGTAAATTCCAATTGTCAAATTCATGCTCACCGATTTGCCATCGACGTAATTGTACTCACTGTAATTCCTTCACCCTTTTGACATGGAACTTTTCTGTGGTCATCTGTGTTTTACCCAACATTATTTCAGTGCGTGCCCTTATGCTTCCGGCATTCATTGCTGTGCGTTTTTTGTTAGTGGCGAGATGACCGATGGGTCTACACTAGGCCCCATCTTGTTCTCACTGTTTGTTAGCCCCTTACATTTGCAATGTGGTTCATTCACTCTACTGTAATATGCAGATGATGCAGTTATTTACATTAGTGTGCATAATATTCTGGGCTATATGATATAGCCTATATCCAAGGCCTGGGATGGGATTTTGCCCTGCTAGAGAAATGGTCTATTGGCAATAAACTGCTTCTACTAAACTGAAAAATAAAGGGCATGCTTTTTGGCACCACTGTCATATCAAGTGCTCCAAACACTGCATTCTAAATATAATCTACCAATAGATCCCAATTGGAGCTTGTTAAAACCTTTAAGTACAGTATATAGGGATTTACTCAGAATATAGTAGACTACATAATGCCCAGATTAACAAAAAGATTGTCTCACTCTTTAGGTTCAAGGGATGCTTGTAAAACGAAGCTTACTTTGCCATAGCCAGTCACAATCTACTTTCCTTGCTTGACAAAGGTGCAGTGCTGCTTGTTTATCTTACTGATAAAGAATTGCCTAGACTATAAGAACCATATAATTGTATTGAGTGATTTGCCTTGAATGCTGACACAAGGGTCTAACACTGTAAAATATATGAGGACATAAAATGGCTTCTGTTAGACATCATGTACATTTCTGCAAAGTAATTCCTTGTATAAAATCCTGACTACAGGCTCCGAAGACTCCTTAGCTGCCTTAATTGCTTAAGCCACATGACAGATCCCTTACTCTTAGATTCTTTGCAAATGATTAATTAACTAGGCCCTTCTGTAAAACTCAGATAGGACAAAACTCTTTTCATAACATGACTCCAAAGCTCTTGAATTTATAGCCACTGCACTTAAGTGGAGCCAGATCTTCTTAGTCCTTTAGAAACACATGACGTGCTCTATGAAGTAGCAGTGCAGAGGATCAGTTCCTTCAGGACCTAGACTATAAATGCTATAAATCTTTGCAATCTGTATTTTTGTTTTGTAAAACACATCTCAGTAAACTACTTTGAGCCCAAAGAAGCTTTCTGGATGGAAGTGGCATCTGATATGGACTCTAAATCTGAGCAGGGCGAGCTGTTTGCAACACCGCCTCCACTCCCAGAACAGCGTCAAGACCCTAAGCACCATAAGCCAGGTGAGTCACCGGCTTCACCTAACAACCAGCAGGCAGAAGCACTAATGCCAGAGCACTTTTTTCAGGAACTCAGCACAATAAAAGATGCCATTTTAGAACCATCCAACGATATGAAAACACTCTGGCTGGCTATAGAAGACTTGAGCAGGAGGGCTGGAGATACAGAGGAGGACAGACAGGAGTGCCTGGAACCTGAAGTGACAGCACTCTGACAGAAGGTGGTGTGACTGGAAGAGTGGCAAGAGAGCCAGGAGGGCCACAGTAGAAGAAATAACTTGGTTGAGTTAGGACTGTTAGAACACACAGAGGGCCCAGACACCTTTCAGTTCATGCAGAGACTGTGCCACAAAATTGCAGGTCTCTCTCCACATGGCCCACAATGCATAATTCAAGCAGGTTCCCAGAGCCCTGAGACCCATGCCAGCATCTGGAAGACACCCTCGTCCGATCGTCTTCTACCTACTTAACTACTTAGAAAAGGTGCACATCCAGACAAAGGTGGGAGAAGCACAAGAGAAATAAAATGAGAAGGCCAGAAAATATTTATTTTTCAAGATCTCGGTCCACACACAAGACAGTAACATGCAGCCTACTGGGAGATAAAGTCCAAGCTCTATGCAGTCCATATTAAGTTCCGGATGCTATACCAGCAAAACTGGTGGTCACGACAGATGGGGTCTGAAGCACTTTCTATCAACAGACAAAGCCAAGAGGGAGCTCCAGGCATTTTTGCCCAATTTATTCCCCAGGGAACTATGAGGCACAGGCCCGGCACCATGAAGAGCTCCTGGGGCAAGGCTTGCCTCCCCCCATCTCTTCACCCTTTTTCTGTTCCACCACAACTCACTTTCATACCACTCCTCCCTTCCCCCTTCCCAAATTCCCCTCCACCCTTTTCTCAACTTAGCCTTCCCCTCATTTCAAGTGACTGTATTCTATCCCTCACTCTGTCTCTCATTCTTCCCTTTTACCCTGCTAATTCCCCTTGCGGGGTGTGCATCCCGGAGGGTTGAAGGCTCTTTTTAAGGCTTACTCAATTTCTCTTACCTCCTCTCACTCCTCCTCCCCCTAAATTCTGCTGTTCTCACTTATTACTTCAAGTATGTACATGTTTATTTTATATGTGCTTATTTTAAGCACATACGTTGATGATTTATATACATATATGTGTATATGTATTATGGATAAAGGTACATTAGCTATATCTGATGGCTAATGCCACCTGTCCAACAAAATGTCTGGTATAGCCTAAATGTATTGGTTTTATGTATAGATTTAATTCTTGAATATTTTTATTTTTTCATCTGTATTCTGTACTGTATTCCCTTTTCCCCCTGTCCCCCAGGACACATCTGGAAATGAGCTATAGTAGCTCAGTGTGCCTTTCCTGGTGAAACTTTCCAAGTAAATAAATAGGAGCCATATGTTTGCTGCAGCTGGGACCATCAGTGTAGCAAGGGAATAGCAGAACTAGCAATGTGAAAGATTTCGAACCAGGAAAAGTGCAGTTTTACAGTATTGATTAAACTTTCTCAGACATTACAGAGACTGAAGTTTCACTTCCCAGCCAGGGGTGAGTACCACCATGCCCACCTTGTTAATTTTTTTAAAATTATTGTGTTTATGCCCTGTATTTTTCCCCCGTTTTCTCCCAACCCTGTTCAGGCCATGCACGCATGTGTGGAGGCATGTGCATGCCATAGTACTGGGACACCTTCCCACTACTTGCTGCCAGCTTGCCTGCACTGCCTCCATCTGGGGGCAGTTGTACTACAGTGGGTGACAGAGTCTTTCCCAGGAGAGGATAGTTGCCTTTCGGCTGCTCAATCCTCCTCCCTCCCTCCCTCCCTCACCCCTCCGTGCCGACTCTCTGGCAACTCGGGCTCATTCTCAAACCTGGGTATGATGCAAGGTAAGATGTCCAGTGCCTCAGCCCTCGGCACCATCGGGGCTGGTCCACCTTGTTCATTTTTACTGAGCTTCATGGATGTGTGTGGTGGGAGGGAACAGATCGATACTGCGATGAGAGACAGGCACTAAGTACTGCTCATTTTGATTCTTGGGTTACTAATGCTGAAAGAAGCATTTGAGGGACCAGGGGTTTCTGTTGCTAGAATGCTGGAAGCAAACCATTCATCCCACCCGTCAGCTAACTTCCCCCTCCCCCAGCCAAGCATGTACAGACCTCCACATACCATGAGACTGCAGGGGACACAGAAGTGCCATGCTATGCATGGGCAGGCTGCGAGGCAGCTTCAAAGTTTACTGCCAGCTGTCAACAACTCAAAGCCTGAACTATGAATGTGTTGTGACTTTGGGACTTCTGACTGTCTGAACTCTTTAGTTTAATCATACTGTTGCTTCTAACCATTTGCAAGTTAGCGCAAAAGTGTTCTAGTTCCATCAGTTCTCTTAATATCTTTTTGATTTTTAATAGCAGGTATACAGGTGTTTTAAGGTGCTCAAAGCTCTGTATTATAGGGAGCAAAATGTGTTTGCAGAGCAAGTTCCATGTGGCAGCTGACCCATGGAGGTGCGATGCTGAAAGTCAGAAGAGAGGCAGTAAAACAAGACACTGAGTACAGCCTCACAAGTGGGTGGGTGGCCAGGCAGAACTGTGTCCTTGCTCTGCCCAGTTAGTCCATGAGCTATCACTACCCCCCTCCCCCCATAGAGAATTTTCAAGACATTGCTTTGTTAGAAGCTTACACTGTGATAGTTTAGAATTTATTTGTTTGCCATCTGGCAATGGTAGGTTTTGTTTGTTACAGGCTAACGTGTGTGACCACTGTATATCAGAAAAGAAAAAAACAACACAGATAGGGTTGAGGTAGTAGTTGTTGTTGATTTAAGTCTATACAGTATGTGTAAGTCAAATAATGATGAAACGGGTATTAATAAAAAGGTTACATACTCATCTATGACTTTATTATAATTGGAAAAGATTCAGCTCAATGGTAACATCTGTAATGACGTCATATTGACGTATACATAAGTACTTTGCAATGTCATTGAAACTATGGAAATTGGTAGTATCAGAATATAGAGTTACAGTATGTGCCAAATATACCATACATGCTTGTAGCAGACAGCCAGTTGTAACAGACAATTTCCGTTTGTCAAATGCCATTTGTATAGGAGGTTAATGTTAAAAATTGCAGTTAAAGCAGACCTTGGATTCCGCATTTAACGTCCGCTTTCCATCACCACTAGCAGCATTCTAACTACCTATTTCACAATTTCATAGTGCATATGTGTGCATAGAGCAAAGAGAACAGTGTGAATACAATCTTTAATGTCACCTGTTAGTTGCTGTGTTGCTCTGTGCTCTGTGCTGTGCTCTGAAGCGGTTGCAGGATTGGTGGAAGATGTACTCAGCAAAGAAAGAAGCAGACAACAATTCCCATTGACTGAAGCCAAAGAAGTCTGGAACAGACTGCTTGGTACAGTACAGTACAGTCGATTCAAATGTACAGTGTGGCATCACCAAATCCTTCCCAAAGGAGCTGTAATCATTAACTGCACACCTGTGCATATGTCTGCTTAACTCCATATTACACATTTTGGTTGTATCGGACGCTGCTTCTACTGGACGTGACACTGGATGTTAAACTAGTCCGGTACAAGCGGCGCATACTGTATAACAATATGTGTTTCATAAGTGTATGATTAAATTGACACATTGTAACAGTAATATCTTTGCCATTGTAATTTAGTTGTCTTCTTCTCCCCACTATTTTCATCCTCAGCATCAAAGAGCTCATCTGCCAGGCTGGCAGAAAGAACGTCATTGTCATCTCCCTCATCTGACTGATTCAGGGTCTCCTCCTGGTACAATGTCCACCACATTCATCAAGTTTGCACCCATGTGTTTCAGGACTTGGAATGTTAGGGTGTGAGACATGGGCATTTTTCCAGACAAGGGCTTGGTAATTCACTCTCAGTACATGCATTCTCAATGTTGCCCTACATGGAGGCAGTAGACTTAGATCAGTGCCATCATAAGTTGACAGTAGTGGGCTGCTTCCTGTGTGAAATATCTGCCTTGCAATGTCATAGTGAAGTTTGTTGATATGACAGCTGCCTGCACAAGCAGCTGACAAATCTTTCAAGGTTAGCATGGATGGCATCCGATACATGTTCTGCGTCACCAGTGCTTGGAAAGTTGCCATATACTCCTTTTGTTTTCGCAAGATGTTGCAGGATTTGATTTTCCCTTTCCTAACAAATGCACTTATGCTGTTGCACCCCAAAAAGGAATTCAGTGCAATCAGTGCACTACACATCTCAGTACCGTGAATCCGGATGAGAGTTTTGATGTTCAAAAGTCGACGTTTATTTGCCACTCCTGTGTCAAAGTAAATGTTATTCTGTACTTGATTGCCAAAGTACAGCAGCAGCAGAAATACATCTGTGTCTGGTGATCTGATGATGATGTCAGTTGAGGATGCTGATGCCGCTGCATGAAAGCAATGAAGCAATATTCTCGTATCCGCTTCTTCCTGAGATGAAGAAAACTCTGGTACAGAGCGGCTCTGTGTTGTGGTTCTGTGAAGGCTTGTCAAAGAGATAGAGTTTTCCTCTTAGACAAAAAGATTTGACAACCCATTACTCTTGACGCACATGTTTCCTTTTGCCACTCACTGAGAAGAAGCTTGATCAAATTTGTCTTGTCATTGTTTGTGAGAAAGGATTTCTAATCTCTTGGCACCTTGGTTGATGAACCTTTCACCAAGTAAGACTCTGATGATCCTCATCTTCTGCATTCAGCCAACTTCATGGAATTATATTTGTAGGTGTCTGTTACAAAGTCCAACCTTTGTACCTTTGGTAATGCACTGAAGACCTTTTCAGCTAGCTCTCCAAATGTCTGCAGTAGACCAGTCATTGACTGGAGAAGTGCACTGCCATCACAGATGTAAACTTTGTTTTCATCCCAATTCATTGCACTGAGTGTTGTCTCATCTTCAAGTTTTGTGAGGAAGGGTGGATTTCTCTGGCTTCACTGGCAGGCCATCTGAAATTGCTAATTACCACAGCAGTGGACTCAATGGATATGAGAGAGCCTTCTCCATGCTAAGGTTGTTCTGTTCTGAAAGCATTAGCAGTTGCCCAAAGAGGTTTCTTTGTGCAGTCAAATGAACAATCTTCTTTTGACAGGATCCGAGTTTCTTTGACTGCTGAAGGGAAGCAAACATCTTTAGTGACTGCTTTTTCAAGGGTGCATTTGTCAACAATTTGGGAACTGTTTTGTCAACAAGCTGTGTCTCCACAAATTGTTTATTTTATTTTTTTAGTTTTTGTTTACCGGGTAAGTGCACTAGACAGAAACTGCCTATTTTCAGGCACGATCTGGGAGAAATACAGCAATGTCAGATAGCATAGGACAGTGCAGTACAATAGGACAGTAAAACACAACATAACTTCAAAAGAAGACACAGTAGCAGCCACAGACACTGCCAGCTATTTCACAAAATTTCTGTGATATTTCCAGAATAATCTCCTGCTTTCTGCATTTCCACAGTAGGGGCAGCAGAGAGAAACTCTTCAGAAATATTGTGAAATATCTGGCAATGTCTATGGCCACCACTGTACAACAGCATCAGGTTACAAGGAATAGTGCAGTGTATACAGTCAGTAGGACACTACGTAATTACCATAAGACATTTTAGGGGTAAGCAGTGTTGTAGTAGGAAGCAGCTGATTAGGCAACATTATAGCTAAAGCGAGTAAGTGCTAAGGTTTACGTGGATGGGTTGCCTAAAAATATAAGGGAGACTCAGGGCACGGCACAGGAGCATTTGCCATTAGCTTGTAGGAACAGGTGGAGCTCTTTCTTAAAAGTCAGGTGAGACTGTAAGCTCCCGATGTGATCTGGGAGGGCATTCCATAGCCTTGGTACAGCTGCAGCAAAAGCATGTTCAACATTTTTTGTTGTGCTTCAAGGGACATGGAGCAACAGTCTACCAGCAGATCTCAGTGGGTACGGTTGAGAGCTATGGTGCTGAAAGGCTTCTTTTTCTTTTTTCAGCACTGAGCAAGTAATTCTTAACATCTCCTTGGGCTCATGCACTTGATGAGAGACAGAATAGTGCCTCTTTGACTTCTATATCAAAATGATTGATGAAGTTTCTGAATGCATTGGTCAGCTTCTGTATATTCTTCTCACTGCATGCCATCTCTGCAGGTCTAGCATCTTTGTGAAAGGACTCCTCCGAGTCTACCATTCCAGCAGTTTCAAGTGTGGCAGTCACATAGCTTGCTCAGGCATGCCTTGTTACACACTACCGATAGTAGGCTGGATAATTCCTACTGAATCCAACAATACCTCCACTGGACTTGGCATGTCGAGTGATTGTTCAATGGTCAGATCAACAGCATTTCTTGATGCTGGCACATCAGATCTACACACACTGAACCTACCATTCTGCAGCAAGACATCAACTCCAGGATGAGTATGCTCTAGGTTCTAGGCTCAGTAGTGTCAGAAAATAGGCAGATAGATACCTTGTGTAGTTTTGATGATCCAGGCTAAAAAGCAGAGAGCAAAGTTGTTCAACACATGCTAGGTGCAGGTTGAGATTGTTCTCCTTGATAGCATGCAGAAACCTAAGCACCAACCAGATTCTGTCCATGTACTGAATCTAAAACTGTGCTATCTTCCCAAGTTTGTCATGCCTCATTTTCTCTTTAAACTTAAAATACTTTTTGCAAAGTTGGAGACGAGTCACTGGCAACTGTCTCATGCAATGTGTAAGACCCTAGTCTTTCTACTAGCCTTTCACATCTTCTTTGGCCTCTTTTACCAATGTCGGTACATCAGTGCTGTTTTGCAATGACTGAAAATGAAGGCATTCAAGTGCCTCAAGTGTAAGCTTATGCACCCATATGGCCCTGTTGTACTGTTTGCCACTCAATACTTTTTCAATAGAGCCCTTGGCACACACCTCTGACTCGTTGATGATATTGGCAAAGCCAGTACCATGTAGCAATTTCTCAAGGGCTCCTATGTATGAGCAAATTGTGTGGAAAACACGAAGTTGCACAATGACAACACAGAACTGGCGTGCATTCTGCCACACGATGGCATATGCCTTCTTTGCAACAGTGAGATCAAAAGTAACAATTGTGTAGTGCTGGCCAACCTCTCTGGTAGCATTTTGTGATACCTGCAGTACATGTTCAACAGTAGAGTTCTCTGTAACAGAAGAGTTGATTAGTGCCATGTAGTCAACATTTGTTTGTCTTTGCACTGATCCTGACTGGTCCCCTGTGGAAGATACCCAGCCTGTCCACCCAGGAACAGATTGTGTTCCATCATACATCTGGCCTCTGCAGAAAAAAACACATTAAATCTGATACACAAGCTTGGTTCACAATCTCTGGAATAGAGGTGGCAGTCTGAACTACAGTCAGATTTGGTTCAACATGTTGCTTGACAAAGCACGGTTCAAGCTCTTGTGACTTTAAGATTATGTTAGTATTGGCTTCATGAACCTCTAGATTATATTCCTGTGATAGAAAAAATAAAAACCTTTTTATTAATACCCAGTTTGTCATTAATTTTAGTCGCATACTTAGATTCACTACATGAAAAGCTACTCCTACCCCTTCGTCATTGGCCTTCAGTTCCTATGAAAATTAATGACACATATGACTCTGTACCAAACAGAAGCTACTGTCAGCAAATGGCAAACTAGTAAATTCCAAATTGCTATGATACAAATGTTTCAAAAATCACAGTCTTGAAAATCCCCTAGAGAGGGGGAGGGTTCCACTATCTAGTCCACGGACTGAGTAGACTGTATTTCAGAAGATGGGTCCTGGTGGGAGTGGGATCTAATAGCCGTTCCAGTCAGTCACTGATCAACTGGTAGGAGGTCGGTCACAAGGAACGGAACTGAAGGGTAAGATTAATAGGCTCTACAATTCCGGTTCAACAACTAAGTTGTTGACCGCCATCACAGTGGCAGATTTATGTCAACCACAACTTGCGGTTGACATAAATCCGACTGGAGACCCCGGCTGCTTTTTCATTGGGGGGGCTTCACCCCCGTACCCACCGATGTAAAGGATTTGAACTCTGAGTTGGAGTTGGATTGGGGAGGGGGTGCAGGACTGGGAGAGAGAGACAGTGGCGGGGTCTCAGGCAGACTATTACAGTGAAAGCGTCGATGTTGTCAGGATCAACATTTTTGCTGTAATAGTGTCGTCATCCAGGGGGCATACCAAATTAATATTCATTGTTGTATTCTTATATGTGTTTGTTGGGGTATGTGTTGTATGTGGGGGGAGGGCTCAGACAGTATAAGGCTAACTTGTGGAGATGTGTGTGTCCTGAGTGGGGGAGGATCATAGGCTTTGTTACTGTAGGTTCCATATTCTTAACTTTAACAAAATGGAGAGTGCAATCAAGGTTCCACAACCTATAGCTAGGGAAACCATGGGTAGTGCTTTTCACTTTATCATATGGAATATCAAGGTGGAGGGGGTTGAGCAAGAGAGAAGAACCACTGTGTTTTATGTCACCTCAGAAAACTCCAGGCAAATATAATGTGCCTACAGGAAACCCATTTGAAAAGGGACCAGATTCTGGGCTTCAAGAGAGAATGGGTGGCTCAAAGTGTTCGGGATTGGGAATAGCACTAAGCAGAAGGGTGTGATCATTCTGTTGGCTAGATCTGTTGCATATCATCTCATTCAAGAGACTTGGGATCCAGAGGGGTGCTGTATACTGATACAAGGTAGGCTGGGCCAGATGGAGGTTCTACTAGGATCTATGTATGGCCCCAATTCTGACTTCCCACAATTTTTCACTATGCTTGCCACAGAGATTGTTCCATTTACACATCTGCTAATACTTTTAGGTGGGGAATGGAATGTGGTGTACCAATCTAATTTGAACAGAACAGGAAGACAATACAAGGGTCCTACACCAGGCCAAAGATCTCTTACAGAATGTATGGATCTGTAAAGCCTGATTGACTCTTGGAGATTGCTGCATCCCACCACAAAAGCATTCTCATTTTACTCAAAACCAAATGACTCCTTCTCTCATACTGACTATTTTTTGATGAGACAGAAATCCATTCCAGGACTACAAACTTGTGAGACAGAGATTCAGGTACTGTCAGTCCATGCCCCAGTATCCATGAGTTTAGACTTTATACAGGGAATCAATGCTAATAAAACCTGGAAGTTTAATGTGAAGCTCTTCCAGGAGAAGTCCTTTATGGACAAAATTCAGCAGTGTATTACAAATTTTATTCAAGAAAATATGGGGTCCGTCTGAGGAGAAATAATTAGACTAGCAACTAGTAGAAAAAGGGAAAAGGAACATAAAACATCAGGGGCCCAATATTCAAGAGTACGATTCAGAGTGCAAAACATTGCGCTGTATCATGAGATTGCCAGGGAGCCCAAGGATGCTATACTCAGTTGAATAGCACACTAATGCTATTTGACTGAATAGAAGGCCATGTCAGTGCACTGCTAAGTCAAGTAGTGCTGCCCTGACATGGATCCTGAAGTACGTCACCAGAATGGATAATGCCAGAGTGCTATCAGCAATATTCAAAGGGACCTATGCAAATGAGCTAACTGGGCATGCAAGGCACTAAGCATTCATTCTCATGTCCTTTATGGGCTCATCTGCATGGGTAGGGAGGCAGGTTAGCGTGGCACTGCCCCCCAACTGCCTGGTCCCAGAACAGTGCAGACATCCCTGGTACTAGTGGATCCCCCCCCCGACTGCCAGCCCATACTGTATAAAGTAAAACTCCCTGCTGCAATGATCCCCCCCCCTTCGATTGCCAGCCTGTACTGTATACATTGAACATCCCTGGTGCTAGTGTTTCTCCCCAATAACCAGCCCGTACTGTATAAAGTAACAATTCCTTGTGCTAGTGATCCCACCTGATCACTAGCTCATACTGTTTACATTAAATATCCCTGGTGCTAGTGTTCCTCCCCCGATTACCACCATGTATTGTATACATTAAACATCCCTGGTGCTAGTGGTCTCATCCCTGATCGCCAGCCCATACTGTATAAAGTAATAATCCTGGTGCTAGTTGTCCCCCTTCATCCCTCCGATTGCCAGGCCTTACTGTATACATTAAAAATTCCTGGTGCTAGTGTTCCTCCGCAGTCACCAGCCCATACTGTATACATTAAACATCCCTGGTGCTAGTGCTCCCCTTCAGATCGCCAGCCCATATTGTATACATTGAACATCCCTGGTGCTAGAGTTCCCCCTCCCAATTGCCAGCCTGTACTGTATAAAGTAATTATCCCCTGGTGCTAGTGGTCCCCCCTTCCCCCTGCTGATCACTAGCTGGTGCTGTAAACATTAAACATCCCTGGTGCTAGTGCCCCCCCGATTGCCAGTCCGTACTGTATAAAATAATAATCCCTGGTGCTAGTGGTCCCCCCTCTGATCACAAGCCCATATTGTATACATTAAATATCCCTGGTGCTAGTGTTCCTCCCCAATCACCAGCCACACTGTACAAAGTAATAATCCCTGGTGCTAGTGGTCCTCCCTTCCTCCCAACACCACCCCATATTGTATACATTAAACATCCCTGGTGCTACTAGTCTTGACTCCCATTAGCCAGCCCATACTGTACAAAGTAATAATCCCTGGTGCTAGTGGTCCCCCTTCCCCCTTTTGATCACCAGCCATACTGTACGCATTAAAAATCCGTGGTGCTAGTGTTCACCCCCCAGTCACCAGACCATACTGTATACATTAAACATCCCTGGTTCTAGTGCTCCCCCCTCCCAATCACCAGTCTATACTGTATAAAGTAATAATACCTGGTGCTAGTGGTCCCCACTCATCCCCCAATCACATGCCTGTAGTACAATGGAAATCCCTCACTGGCATTCACTGGTCCCCCTCTGGGCACTGATCCACTGCAATGCTATAATCCTTGGCATCTAGTGGCCCCCCACTGCAACATCAAACTCTCACTTGCTCATCATCTTACCAGTCCCCTCGGTGCCACGGGTGCATATGGTTGCCAGTGCTGCCCTCCTCACACCTCCTCGGCCATCTGCCATATGTCCAGGTGGGGAGCATGCCTCTCATTTATAGGACAGGGCACATCTTCCAGTCCTATAGTTAAGAGGCGTGCTCTCTGCCTGGACATATGGCAGCTGGCCGAGTTGGTGTGAGGAAGGCTTTGTCAGTAGCCATATGTACCCTTGGCATTAAGGGGACTGGTAAGGTGATGGGGGTGGGTGTTTGGTGCTGGGGTAAGGGGGCTGCTAGATACCAGGGATTATGGCAATGCACTGGATCAGTGCTTGGGGGGACAACTGAATGCCAGAGAGGGATTTTCATTATACTACGGGGTAGTGATTGGAGGGGGGACCACTAGAATCAGGGATTATTACTTCATACAGTATGAGCTGGTGATCGGGGGGGGGACCACTAGCACCAGGGATATTTAATGTATACAGTATAGGCTGGCAATCAGAGGGGGGGGGGGACCACTAGCACCAGGAATTATTACTTTACATGGTATGGGTTGGCGATCAGTGGAAGGGTGCTAGGGACCACAGAGCAGGTGTGCTCCTCCAGCGCCTAACCAGCTAGGTGGCTACATTACATCCAGCAGCCACTAGGGTTGCCTGGAGTAAGTTGAGGTTTTGTTCAGCAGTATTTGCACTGCGCAAAATGCCCGGGGCACACTCTTGTGTAGCGCAAAGCTGACGAATATGGGGTAGCGGGGATATTCATTGCCCCTCCTCTCCCCTTGCATGCCCACATACATTATGTTTTATGTAGTCACTAACCCTCTTTGCCCACACAGCAGCCCCTTTTGAATATGGGGATCTAGCTCAAACCCTGTTTTGCGCGGGCAAAGACCCGTTAGTGCCCTTGCAAACTTTTTAATATCGGGACCCAGCACTTTTGCAGGAGATCAGAAGCATAGAAATAACATTGAAGCCAGCCACTCCAGAAGCTATTTGGATGAGACTCCATCATAGAAACATAGATTTTGATGGCAGATAAGGACCGCTTGGCCCACCCAGTCTGCCCATTTCCCTACCTATTGGATAAGCTGCAGATCCTAGTTAACCAGCAGCCTACTTCTTCCTACCCCCAACCCCTAGAATTGCTTTATGACTGTCCCATGAATGCTTGAATTCCACCACTGTTTTTGACTCCACAACCTCCTCCAGAAGGCCATTCCATGCATCCACAACCCTCTCTGTGAAAAATACTTCCTAAATTACTCTGAGCTGCCCCTTCTATCTTCAAATTGTGCCCCTTGTTCTTGCACACCTCTTTTTGAAAGATGCTGCCCTCTTGGACTTTGTTGATTCCCTTGAGATACTTGAAAGTTTCTATCATGTTCCCCTCTCTCTCTCCTTTCCTCGGGGCTATACATATTCAGCTCCATAAGTCTCTCTTCTATATGTCTTCCAGTGCGGACCACCATTTAGTTGCCCTCCTCTGGACAGCCTCCATCCTGTCTATGTCCTTATGGAGATTGGGTATCCAGAACTGCACGCAGTACTCAGATGGGGTCTCACCAACCCGTCTGTACAGAGGGATAATAACTTCCTGTTTTCTGCTGGTGATGCCTCTCCCTATGCATCCCAGTATCCCCAACCCTCCTTGTTGCCCTCTCATTGCTTGCCACCTTTAGGTCATCTGATATGACTACCCCCAGGTCCCTTTCCATTTTGTTGTTGTTAGTATCTCACCCCCATTGTACTCTTCCCTGGGTTTTGTTTCCCAGGTGCATTACCTTACACTTCTTAGCATTGAATCTAAGCTGCCATACATTTGACCATTCCTCTAACCTTGCCAAGTCCCTTCTCATCCTTTCCACCCCCTTGTGCATCAACTCTGTTGCAGATCTTTGTGTCATCTGCAAAGATACATACTTTCCTTCCAGTCCCTCTGCAATATAAACTTATAAAGGCATTGAGAGGACCCGGTCCCTAATACTGAACCCTGCGGTACCCACTAGTAACCCCTTTCTTCAGAGTGGACTCCATTTACTATTACTCTCTGTGTCCTATTCTCCAGCCAATTCTTTACAGGCTGTCATCTTGGGACCCACTCCCAGGCTGGCTAACTTGTATATTAATCTTTTGTGTGGGACTGTGTCAAATGCCTTGCTAAAGTCTAGGTAGGCCATGTCCACAGCCCCTCCCTGATCTACTACTTTGGTCACCCAGTCAAAGAAATCTATCAGATTTGTCTGGCATGACCGTCCCGTTGTGAATCCATGCTGCCTTGGGTCCTGAGCCCCTCTGGCCTCTAGACACTCAACAATTCTTTCCTTCAGAAGTGATTCCATCATTTTCCCTACCACTGAGGTTAAACTAACAGGTCTGTAGTTTTCTGCTTCTGCTTTGCTCCCACTTTTGTGAAGGAGAATCACATCTGCCTTTCTCCAGTCCTCGGGTACCACCCATCCTCCCATGATTTGTTAAAGAGGGTAGTCAGTGGTGTCACTAGTTCTACCCTTAGTCCTTTTAAATTCTGGGATGAATCCCATCAGGCCCCATTGCTTTATCCACCTTCAGTTTTAAGAGTTCTTTCAGAACCCTTTCTTCTGTAAATGGCTGGTATCAACTTCTGTATCCAGAGTGTTTCTACTGTTTGTTTTAGGTACCTCCCCCACTTCCTTTGTAAATACTGAGCAAAAATATTTGTTTAGTATCTCTGCCTTTTCAGAGTCACCCTCTGCCCACTCCCTCCTCTTTATTAAGCCTCACTATCCCTCCCTTGGTCTTCCTTCACTCCCTGATGTACCTATAAAAGGTTTTATCCCCGTTCTTAACAGAGTTGGCTATCTTTTCCTCGGTTTGGGCCTTTGCTGTTCTGACTGCCTTCCAGCTTCCTTTGCTTTAACTGATACAGTTCCCTGTCCTGCTCCTTCTGTGATTCCTTGTACTTCCTGAATGCTTTCTTTTTCTCTTGAACCTTCACTGCCACTTCCTTTGAGAACCATAGTGATTTCTTACATTGTTTCGTTTTGTTAATTTGCTTCACACAAAGGCTTGTTATCCTGTGATGGCAGTTTTATTATTCCCCATTGTTCTTCCACCCCTCCTTCCTGCCCATTTGCTAGTGCATTCCTTAGGCACTCACCCATTTTGGCAAAGTCAGCCCTCCTAAAGTCCAGTACTTTTGCCTTTGTATGGCTTGACTCTATTGCTGTGTTTATTGTGAACCATACTGTTTGATGGTCGCTAGTTCCTAGATGGCTACCCACTTCTACATCTGTAATCCTCTCTTCATCTCCATTTGAGAGAACCAGGTCTAAGATTGCTCCCTCTCGAGTGGGCTCCAATACTAGTTGTCTAAGGCATGCCCCCTGTAGGGCATCTAGAATAACCCCACTCTTTGAAGTGGCTGCTGCAACTGCACTTCAGTTAACATCTGGCATATTCAGATCACCCATCAGTAATATCTCCCCTTTTTCTGCCATTGTAAGTATTCTTTCTATCATTTCCTTGTCCATTTCCTCCCCCTGAGAAGAGTCTGTATCTAACCCTGTGCAGATTGTGGTGCCATTGCCAGTCTCCAAATTTACCCACAGTGCTTCTTCTCCTCCCTGTTTTCCCTTTTGTTCTGTTGCCTTGATTCCTTCCCTTATGTAAAGAGCTACTCCTCCTCCTCTTTTACCTCCTGTCCCTCCTGTAGATAATGTATCCTGGTATGTTTATGTCCCAGTCATGGTTTTGTGTGTACCATGTTTCTGTGACTGCCACGATATCCAGATGTTCCTCCTCCATCAAGGCCACTAATTCAGGAAGCTTGTTACTCAGACTACGGGCATTGGTACTCATTGCTCTCCATTTTTTGATGGCTTTACCTTCTTTTGCAGCATCCACCACTGACCTGTCTACCTTGGTCAACTGAGAGTTTCTGCAAGATGAGGCAGAATAAGCCATTTTCCTGGCCAAAGTCAATTATATAGGAAATGAAGAGAAAGAGCTGGCTGCTTTCTGCATCTACAGCTCAGGCACCAGGAAGCCAAATGGGTACTAAAGTACCTAAAAGTGCAGGGGCTGGTGGAACCGATTAGTAAATCTAGGCATACCACAGGGTTTTTTCAAAAATTCTATCAGGATCTCTATACAGGTGATTCTCTGTACAGATGATTCAGAGGTAGAAGACACAGAGCAGGCCTTACAGCAGCATCTGGGGAATACAGTTACCTCAATTAACAGAAACACAGCAGGAACTCATACAGTGGCCAGCTGAGGAGACAGAGGTCTGAGATGCCATTGAGATTATGAGCCTTGACAAAGCCTCAGGGCCAGATGGCTTTTTCATCAAATTTTTATAAGTACTTCAAGGAGGACCTGACTCCCTTGCTAACAAAAGTCTTTAATCATATGTTTGAGCATGGACTTTTTGACACCTCCCTGACAGAGGTTAGAATCTCTTTAACACTGCAACCAGGAAAGGATGATACTCAACTGAGTAGCTATTGACCCATCTCTCTCTTATTAATGTTGACTTAATGATCCTGGCTAAGGCTTTGGAAAGGTGACTGAGCAGAATCTGGAATGTTTTGATAGGACCCAAACAAGTGGGATTTATGGCTGGAAGGGTCTTGAGCAACCTCCTTAAAAAAAATTACAGCACCTTATTTCTGCATCCAGGGTGTCTGACCAATAAGCTGCATTGGCCTCCACAGGCACAGAAAAAGCATTTGACAGGGTGGCCTGGAAGTACCTATTTAGTTGGGTAGGTAAAGCATCCCACAAATGTTTGTGAAATGGGTGTAAATATTTTACTGGTCCCCAACAACCAAGGTGTACTGTAATGGGGTGTTTTGGGAAAATATCAAACAAGTCTGAGGGACATGCCGAGAGTGTCCACTGTCACCCATGTTATTTACCTGTATTTGGAGCCTATTACACTTAAAATTAAGGATACTGTGGCCATCCAGGGAATCAGAATAGGTAGCCAGGAACTCAAACGGTCCACCCACGTGGAAGATATTTTACTGCATGCTGTGAATCCTGGTGTATCCATTCCTAAGGTACCATGGCAGAAATTGAACAATTCAGCAAACTTTCAGACAAGTTAAATATAAGAAAAACAAGTGTGTTTCCCCTTAACAAAAGGGTCTGTAAGCACAAAATGTTGAATTTAGGCTTGCAATGGGAAGGTAAACACCTCACCTACAGTAGCTGGGCACTAAGTTACCCCAAGTGCATTTGGAGCTTAAAAACTTGAATCTAGATCACTGTTTAAAGAGACAGGACAAGCTCATCATCATCATCATCAATCATTTTTATTTTATACTGGAAAGGCCAGTGGACAAAAATGCCCATTTTCACAAGCTTCCAGGTTTAGGGTTTTTACAGTGGTGGATATATGCACTTTATACAGACACATAGTTCAAAAAATATAAAGACAAAAATGTATACAGGAATTTCAGTAACATACAAAATGACTTATGTACAACAGCTACAGTATTAACAGCAAGTTTAAACAAAATATACAAATACATGGGAGAAGGCAGGAAATACTCTGAAAGAACTCAGAAGGAAAAAGAGCCATGGAAGCAGTGAGGTGGACAAGAGAGAGGGGTTAAGAGAAAAGAGAGGGAAAAATTATTACCAAAAATTGAGCAAGTGACCTAGGGATTGCTCTGGTCAGTGGCAGAAAAATTAAGATATGCTACCAATGTCAGTTGCAAGGTAGTTTACTGAGTAGGTGCTCCTTTAGTTTGACCTTATAGGTGCCAAGGGAGGGACTACTAACAAGGTTAGGGGGAGAGTGTTAAAAAGCTTGGTACCGCTGTAAATAAATGATCTCTGCCCCAAAGAGGTTTTGAAGTAGGGGACCCAAAAACGGGATGAGGCAGTGTTTCTAGTAAGATGGGTGGGGCAAGCCTTCTTGAACAGAGAGGAGACACTGTGGGGAAGGAGATTGTTGAGGATTTTGTAGATGAACATGGAAGCCTTCCGTGTGAACCTGTCCTCTAGGGAGAACCAATGTATTTTCTTATAGAGGGCACAGCTGTGGGTATGATGGGGAAGCCCAGTCACAAATCTGATAATGTTATTGTATGCCATTTTGTAACATGACATAATTGCTCTGAGGGAAGCAAATGATGGAACCATAGTCAAGGAGCAGTAGCAGTAAGCTGGAAGACCACCTGCTTCTTGAATCTGGGGTAAGGAATTGCCTGATCCTGTAGAGGAGCCCAAGTCTATGGTGGATTTTGTTAATTAATTGGGTTATATGTTGGCAGAAAGTGAGGTGCTCGTCAAGAGTAAGGCCAAGGTATTTAAATTCACTAACCCTCTCAATGCCCATGCCATCATTATCTAGGAGGTTGAAATTGAAATTAGAAGGTTTATGCATGCTGGAGAAAACCATGCATTTAGTTTTCTTTGAGTTTAGGACCATACCCTGAGTGGAGAACCAGGAGTGGAGACTGTGAAGATCTGCAGAGGTGGTCCTCCCTCTTCCTTACACTGTGGGGGAAGGTGAATATCATTAAAATGAATGGACTGCCAAGCCTAATGTATCCTCTGGGCATGTTGAACATAGTCCTGCCCCAATCCTGGTTTAGAAGCCTCCATTCTAAAATCACAAGATTCCCTGGCAAGGGAAATGTGTGAGAAGGGCATATAGCAAATTAGCAAGCTCCAAAGAAGTGTGTTGCCTTAAATTACTTAATTTCTTACTTTACTGTTATGCTCTCATTGGTAGCAAATACTTGAGGTGGGGGGTCCAGTCCCCCACAAGAGTAAAACAGTGGGTATAAACTACAATGGCTATCAATTGAGGAGGGACTGAGTAAAAAACAGAGTTCTAAATTTAGACCCTTTCTGTATACCATCCCAACAGATTCCCTAAACCATTACAATGTACCACAATACATTGGTCTATAAAAGTACACCAACAGATGTGTAGGACCATGGGTTCAAAAGTATACTCAGATACAGCACAGCCCCTTTTTGGAAACCCAAATGTAACAACTGATCAGAGGCGTATAGATGCCCAGTCTTACAGTACACTACAGGAACCCAAAGTTGAGTGCTTTGTCATTGGCAGATACACTGCGGGAACCTAAAGCTGAGCACTTGATTCGTGGGATAGACTTTTTTGTCCTTCCGATCCTTCCAGCCGCAGTCTAGAGTCCCTAACAATGAGGTTTTAAAATTCATGCAAATCTCAGACTGCCTAGCACTGCTTTTGCCCCCACCTGCATGGCCCAAAGAAGGTGGAATACAGATGGAAGTGCTAGTTTTGGTAGCCCAGTTACCACACGCTATCTCCAAGTTGTATGTAGAGTTCCTCACTATAGACTCAAGTAAACTACCATGAAGGTGCCCTTACTGGGAAAGTGAGCTTCCAATGGGTTTAACAAAGCCTGAGTGGAAGAAAATTTGGACAGACATATGAATATGTTAAGCATGATAGACTTAGACTCCAGCAGTTCAGAATACTCCAAAATATGTATTACAAGGCCAGTAAATTATTTAAAATGGGGAAAAAAAAAGAGGATACCATGTGTATCAGGTGTAGTAAAGTGGAAGGCACTTTGTTCATATTCTATGGCACTATGAGAAGGCACAGTCGCTCTAGATACAGTAGATATCAAGGAGCATCCAGATCCCGTCTTGGGTCTGGATGAGGCCTTCAAGCCAGAGATCTGCATTTTGGGAGCTTATTCCGATAGAGTGTTTGGACCCAGAAAGGGCCAAATAGTGTTACTTGCAGCAACTGTGAAGCTAATTATTTTATGTTATTAGTTAGATGATGAAGTACCCACTAGAGCTGAATGACTCAAGGAAATTCTTTTTTGCTCTAAATGTTGAGAAACCCATAGCAAGTTTGACTCATAAAGCTTATTGCAAAAGGTGTGAAATGCTATACCATTTATTACTGATTATGTGACAGGGGCAGTTGCATACAACAGCTGTCAGGGGCTTCCCCTGCAAGTCAAATAATTATCTTTGCCCTTGTAGCAGGGGACTGGAATTGTAAGAATGCTACCACTTGGAATGACATCAACAACTGATCCTATTCACACTCAGTAAAGAGACGATGTATGAACTGCAAAGCCTATAGGTGGGGGGTGGGGGGAGAATGGGGGCTGTCTGTAATGTTTTTATTTTGGTGTCTCTGAAACAAGTACATCGTGAGTCTCGTGTCTTGTGCACTGTATATTAAAATGTTCAATAAAATAAACTTAATTTAAAAAAACAGTCTTACTCTTTGAATAAATCTGATGTAACTGTTTTACCCAAAATCATTGTAACACTACAGTATAAGTATGCTTCTAACAGTACCTAGTATTCTCAGCAATTCATATGTATTTTACCCATCTACCTAATTGTCTGTTACTCAATATATTTTCTCAGTTTTTTTTTCTACTGTTATGGGTCACCCCTGTAAATGGTATTTTACTCACCTGGTAAAGATGATTGTGTGCCTGTATACCCATGGCACTCCACCTCTTACATTTCAGGCTATGTTCACCCGATAGGCTGCCAGATGCACATGTGACCTAGTATCAAATTTTGAACCCTTTCACATAAGCCCCCTGAGCTCCCATTGTCTCCAGTTAGATACTTCCCAAGCTATAGACAGATCTAGAATGAGGTACACACAGACTCTGACAATTGATCATGTATTCTTATTTTAATAATATTCCAATATGATCACTCTACCTGTACAAGGCATTTTATAAGACCGCTGCGTCATACTTATTATTGAATACGGCTGGTGCTGGATCCGCACGGGTGGGTCTGGAGTGCCATGGATATACAGGCACACAATCACGTTTACCCTGTGAGTAAACTACCATTGTGTTATCTGTATATCTATGGCATTCTAGCTCTTACATCTTGGGTGTGTAAGAAGCAGTACTCCATCAGTCAGGTGGGGCGATGCTACAAGATCTGGTGTCAGCCAAGGTTGCTGTCTTCAGTACTTTAGTCCTGATGGCTGCCTTGTTGGGGACTGTAGTGTCCAGTCTATAACGTCTTGCAAAGGTGTGTACTGATGACCAGGTTGCAGCCACGCACATTTCCTGTGCTGTTGTGCAGTTTCTTTCTGCCCACAAAGCTGACTCCACTCTGGTGGAGAGAGCCTTGACCCCTTCCAGTGAGGGCCTGTTTTGGCTCTTATATGCCTGCTATATTGTCCTTTTTATCCATGATTCAATAGTCCCTTTTGCCACTACAAAGCCCTTTTTGTGTCCTTGTGTGATTATGAATAGTCTCTCTGTTCACCTAAGTGGCACTGTACTATCAGTATAACCCCCTGCAATCTTCTCATGTCTAGTGTATGTAGGGCTTCCTCCCTTAACCCTATGTGTTCTGCATAGAACACTGGCAGTTCTATAGTTTGATTTAAGCGGAATGGTGAATTTATTTTTGGTAAGGAAGAAGGTACTGTCCTAAGTGTTACCCTTTCTGGGGTGAAGGATGTGAATGGTTCTTAGCAAGACAGGGCCGTTAGCTCTCCTTTGTTTGTGCAGAACATATTGCTACCCAGAATGCTGTCTTCAGACCCAGCCAGTGTAGGTATATCTTGCTGACGGGCTCAAATGGCTGTTCAGTGAGAACACTAAGTACTAGTGGGAAGTCACATGGCACTACCTTTGGCTTATTCTGTGGCTTGATATTGTTGGCCACCTTTAAGAAGCACAGGACATCTAGATGAGTACCTGGGGCTGTGAGTCTACATGCCCTAGTGCCACCCTGATGGCTGTTAGTTGGACCCTTAATGAGACAGGAGCCAGCCCTTTCTCCAGTCCTTGTTGCAAGCATAACAGAATGTTGGCGATGGATACTTTCTCTGATTGTACTTTTCTTGACTTGCTCCGAGGTGAATATTTGCCGCTGTCTGTCATAGGCTGACATTGAGGATGACCTCCTAGATCATAACATTATGGACTATAATAGACTTGTGGTAGCCCACGTTCAGCAGTCTCTCCCTTTCAAGTGCTAAGCCATAAGCTTCAGATTGTGTGGGTTGGGGTGTGTTACCAGACCCTGAATTAGTATATCCTTTCTGAATGGCAGTAGCCACCTGTCCTTCGCCATTGCCGATAGCATGGCGAACCATGCTGTCCTGGGCCAGTAAGGTGTGATCATTATTATCACCCTCCTGGACTCTCATACCTTTGAGAGTACCTGAGTGATGAGGAAAAATGGAGGGAAGACATATGAATAATTGTGAGTCCATAGTAGGGACAGTGCATTGATTCCCATTAATTGAGGCTCCTTGAACCTTGAGAAAAACTTTTTGGACTGTTTGTTTTTGTTCATCGCCATCAAGTCCATGGCTCTGGCCCCCCATCTTTTCTATATGAGATAGATAGATAGATAGACACTTTATTTCTATAGTGCTCCTTTCTGGAGACTCAGAGCACTTCACAATCAATACAATACAACAATTTTAAAAATATACAAAAATACAATTAAAATCAGCACCATTATCCAAGCAAACATAATAAATAAAACTATCTATCTAATCAATCCCAATAAACTCAATTATCTAAAAATTAAAAGCCTGGTTAAATAGCCTGCCTACCAGTGCAATGGTTGGATTTCCGCTTGCAATGCTGGTGACCCAGGCTCAGGAATGAACCCAGGTTGTCAGAGGGCTGGCCGGGGGGAGAAGGATTGAGCATCCCTTGGATAGCTCTCCTTCTCCGGGAAGGAGGGTGGTGTGTGCTCAGTGCACAGAGTGATGCCTGGTGGAGGCTAGGCACATCACAACAGCACCAGTGCCATAAGAATTCAGGGGCAGGGCGGATGCTGGCCATCATTGCATGTCCCTGTCCCTGCTTACAAGGAGAAAAAACTCTGCTCCCAGCCGTCTTTGTGAAGCCCAGCCCCATTCTTCGATTAGCCTCCCAGCCGGGCTCCCCCAACCAAGACCAGTTTTGGGCACTAAGCCAGGCAGTGCCACAACCCCACCTCTGGGGGCAAGCCAGGGTGACGGGGGAGGTTAAGGTATGGGCAGGTGGAAGTCCATGAGTGCCATGACCGGGCGGATATCCTGATGGCTGGAGCAGCAAAAAGACAAATTAGAAAAAAAAAGCCTGGTTAAATAACTAAGTTTTTAAACCTTTTTTGAAGGTATCCACTGAGGGTGCCTCCCGTAGCTGTTTCCGTGGTAGATTCCATAGGGAAGGTGCAGCCACCGAGAATGCTTGCTCACCCAAGTGGCAAACCTCATCCTAGGAATATCCAGGAGACAACCCTCGGTGGAATGGAAAGCCCAGGATGGGCGGTGGGGCACAAGGAGATCTTGCAGGTAGACTGGTCCCCCTTCATATATAGCTTTATAGGTCAGTAACCCGACCTTGAAGGTAATCCTCCACCTAACCGGCAGCCAGTGCAGTTCGCGGAGGACTGGTGCGATATGATCATACTTACCCACACCTGTCAACAATCTTGTCACCGTGTTCTGCACCAGCTGCAGTCGGCGGAGGTTACCTCCAGATAGCCCTAGGTACAGGGCATTGCAGTAATCCAGTCTGGATGTTACAAAAGCATGTAATAGTGAAGCAAGGTCCTCGGTGGGTAGCAGATTCCAAATCTGGGCAATGTTTCTCAGATGATAAAATCCACTCTTAACAATGGCCGACACCTGAGCATCAAGTGTCAAGCCACTGTCGAGGATCACACTCAGATTCTTCACCCATTCGGATGGGGTCAGTGACACCCCCCCAGTAAAAGACTAGGTGGTCTCCACAAACCCCCATCCCCCCAACGATGACCCGGATCCACTACCAGCACCTCTGTCTTGTCCGGGATGAGTCTCAGCCAGTTATGGGACATCCAAGTCCGGGTCTCAGACAGGCATTTGTTAAATAAAGAATCCGCCGTCTGGTTACTTGGTACACAGGACAAGTATAGCTGGGCACTGTCTACATAGCAGTGAAAACCCAGCCCATACCACCTGATAATGTCTCCCAATGGCAGCATGTACACTGTTAACAATAAGGGCGACAAGACCGACCCCTGCGGAACACCACAGATAAGAGACTTCAGGCTAGACGAGGCCAACCTCATCACTACCCCCTGCACTCTACCTTGTAGGTATGACCTGAACCATTTGATGACCTTACCGGACAGGCCACACCAGAATCGCAGTTGGTCAAGTAGCACCTCATGGTCCACAGTGTCAAATGCTGCTGAAAGATCCAGGAGGACCAAGATGAACGATCTCTCCTGTCTCTCGCCATTACGAGATCATTAAGCACCTTCACCAGGGCGGTCTCTGTACTATGCCCAGCCCTAAACCCAGACTGGAAAATCTCATAGGTGGAGGAGGAAGTGAGACATTCCTCAACCTGACTTGCCACCACTTTTTCTATAACCTTCCCTAAAAATGGGAGGTTAGAGACCGGCCTGTAGTTGGCAAGACAGTCTGGGTCCAATGAGAATTTCTTTTATAGGGGTTAAACCAAAGCCTTTTTCAGGACCAATGGGATGACCCCATTCCTCAAGGAACTCTGGACAATCTCGGCAACAACAGGTGCAATCAGGTCCATACACCCAATGAAAAGTTGTGTTGGACCTGGATCCAGATCACAATGTGTTTGCTTCAGTCTCGAGACAACCCTCACCACCTCCTCCACCCCAACTGGATCAAACTCAGCCCTGACAGGAGGAGTGTTCTGCAACACCTCAGAGTGGACCCCACAATCCCTTTGAGTGCCGGTGAAGGTGATCTCAGCTCTGATAGTGGACACTTTGCCGGCAAAAAACAGAGTAAACTCCTCGCACCTAGTGCTTGAACCTGCTCCCCCCACACGGAGGCAGGCAGGATGTAATAACCCATCCACCGTGTAGAGCTGAGCCAGTCTGTTCCTTGCCACAGCAATCTCCCTTGACAAAAATTCTGTCTTCTTACAGGAGATTGTCCCCTGATAATCCTTATAATGGGACTTCAGGGCCAATTTGTCCTCCATAAGGCCAGATCTCCTCCACCGTCTCTCTAACCTCTGACCCTTAATCTTTAACTCCCTGGGTTCCCCATCAAACCAGGGAGGTCTCGTATGAGTAGATAAGGGTCGGACATGAACGAGTGCGATTGAATCAAAGGCAGCCGCGATGGCACCATTATATGCTGCCACCTCCGTTCCAATCGTACAAGCAGTCCCCACACTCGATAAGTCCAGCACCGCCAATAGCCCTGATGGGGACAAACCTCACAAAGGGTGTTAGCGGACCATTTCCACAGAGGCAAGGGCTTCGGGGGGGCCCAAACCTGAAACACCTCAGGGTGTAGTTCCCATTCTCCTGGTTGTATCTGTTGTCTGCTTAAGCAATAATTTGTTGTATTCAGCTTTCCTGCCAGATGTATTGCTGCTATGTGCTTCAGGTTCTGTTGTGCCCATGTCATGATTTTGGTGGCCTCTTTTTGCAGACTGATGCTTTTTGTACCCCCTTGCTTTGCTATGTAGGACACTGTTGCCTTGTTGTCTGATCTGATCAGTATGCTTTTCCCCACAATGTGGGTCTTGAAAGCTTGTAGGGCATTCCCCACTGCCCTCATCTGTAGCACACTGATGGACATTTTTCACTCCAGCTGAGTCCACCTGCCCTAGGCTATTCTGTGTTCCATAGATGCCCCCCCCACATCCCCACAGGCTGGCATCTGTGTCCATTGTGACCTCATGAGCCACTTCCTTTTTTTGAGACTTTATTGAGAATAGGTAAATCAACATTGGTATAACACCAATCAAATATCCACGGACAGAAATTGCAGGTATATTTGAAATTGTCTTAAATAACATGTAGCAAAGTAATTTATTTACTTTCTATATAGATAGAGGGGGAGTACTTAATATTTATATCTACATTAGTTAGACCTTAGCTTCTCTGACATACAAAGTTTGACAAAAGGAGCCCACATTTTCTCCTATAACTGTCGATTATTCCTAATACAATAATGCACCTTTTTTATTTTTGTAAGGTCTATCGTGGTGTTTATCCACTGCTGTATTTCTGGTGGTTTTACACTCTTCCAGTTCAAAAGTATTACCTTGTTAGCCATAATAAGTGCTAGGTGAACAAACTTCTGTTGGAATGTGGGGAGGTAACTATTCATATATTTACCGAATAATATAAATTCAATGTCTAAACCTGACTGATTTCCTGTAATTTTAGAAATGATTACCAAAATATTGTGCCAATATTTTGAGAGCATATGGCATTTTATAGTCATCTGTTGAAGGGTTGCTGGGGATTGTTTACATCTTGGGCAAGAATCAGAAATACCGGGATTAATTTTGTTTAATTTAACTAGTATAAAATATGTTCGATGTATATTATATTGAATTTGTTGTAACTTAGAGGATATGAGTATTTTAAAAGGAGATCCTAAAATCTCTTGCCATCTTGCATCTGAGATTGGTCTGTTTAGGTAGGCATTGGAGAGGGCCTGTTTTCATTTGGTCTTCAAATTTATAAGTGATTTCTCTATAGAAGATAACAAAGTTGAATATATTATAGAGATTTTTTTTTGGCAGGAGTTCCTGGAATCATGTGATTTAAAATAGGTGAATTATCAGGTACCTTCAGATCTTTATTAATTTTATAGAAACAAATTCCTTAATTGTAAATATCTAAAAAATGTTATCTTGGGATTTTACATTTTTCCTGAATATGTGAAAAGGTTATGAAAGTACCTTGATGAAAGCATTTTGTCTAGATGGGTCAGACCCTGTATTTTCCATATAACAAATTCTGGTGATTTCGTCATCGGAGAGAAAGGATAGTTTCTGGCTATAGATGAATATAATGACGTATCCTCCCATTTTATCAATTTATGCATTTCATTCCAAATCTGAATTGATGAAATTGTAGATGGCAGTAAAGCCAAATAATTCCGTATTGGAAGTGCAGCATATAAAATCTGTGGAAGCTCTAAATAGTTAGCTTTGTCCAGTTCCATTTGGCAACATGCTATTATGGAATTTCTAAATCAGCTCTGTAATTGACTTAGTTGCCCATCATAATAATATAATTTAAGATCTGGAAGTCCCAAACACCTTTAAATTTAGGTAATATCAATTTATGCATGGCTAGTCTAGGTTTCTTACTTTTCCATGAGAATTGAATTACTGCTTTATTTAGTAAAGGAAACATTGATTCTGGTAAGTTAATAGGCATGGTCTGAAAAAGAAATGACAATTTGCGTAGGACTGACATTTTAATTACAGTAACTCACCCGATTAGAATTAATGGGAGGGGTGTCCGCTTTGTAAGATCCTGAATTATATTATTCATCAAGGGAATAAAGTTAGTATTATAAATCCATTGAGTATCTTTTGGGATAGTAACCCCCAGATATTTAATTTCATTTGTTACTTAAATAGTATTATTAAGATCTAAAATGGAATTTGACTTAGCCCCCAATGATATGAATTCCATTTGTTGCCAGTTTATTTGGTAGAAACATAGACTTTGATGGCAGATAAGGACCGCTTGGCCCATCTAGTCTGCCCATTTCCCTACCTACAGGATAGGCCGCAGATCCTGGGTAACCAACAGCCTATTTCTTCCTACCCCCCACAAGAATTGCCTTATGTCTGCCCCATGCATTCTTGAATTCTCCCACAGTTTTAGACCCCACAACCTCCTCAGAAAGGCTGTTCCATGTATCCACTACTCTCTCTGTGAAATAATACTTACTCATTGCCCTGAACCGCCCCTTCTATCTTTAAATTGTGTCCCTTGTTCTTGCGTCTCTTTTCTGAAAGATGCTACCCTCTTGGACTGTGTTGATTCCACTGAGGTACTTAAAAGTTTCTATCATGTCCCCCTCTCCCTTCTTTACTCAAGGGTATACATATTAAGCTCCTTTAGTCTCTCCTCATACGGCTTCTCTTGCAGACCCTGCACCATTTTAGTTGCCCTCCTCTGGACTGCCTCTATCCTGTCTATGTCCTTGCAGAGATGGGGTCTCCAGAACTGGATGCAGTACTCCAGATGGGGTCTCACCAACTGTCTGTACAGAGGGATAACAACTTCCTGTTTTCTGCTGCTGATGCCTCTCCCTATGCATCCCAGTATACCCCAGCCCTCCCTACTGCCTTCTCACATTGCTTGCTAACCTTAAGGTCATCTGATATGATTACCCCCAGGTCCCTTTCCTTTTTTGTTGTTATTACTACCTCCCCCCATTGTGTATTCTTCCCCTGGGTTCTTGTTTCCCAGGTGCATTATTTTGCACTTCTTTGCATTGAATCCTAGCTGCCATACTTCTGACCATTCCTCCAACCTTGCCAAGTCCCTTCTCATCCTTTCCACACCTCCTTGTGTATCAACCCTGTTGCAGATCTTTGTGTCATCTGCAAAAGGGTATACTCTTCCTTCCAGTCCCTCTGCAATATCACTGATGAAGACATTAAAAAGGACTGGACCCAATACTGAACCCTGCGGTACCCCACTAGTAACCCCTCTTTCTTCAGAGTGGACTCCATTTATAATTACCTTCTGTGTCCTGTTGTGCAGCCAATGTTTTACCCAGGCTACCACCTTGGGACTCACTCCCAATTTGGAGCTGCTCCAAATTTAGTAATTATATCTTGAATCAATTTCATTGATTTATCTGGATCTGAGATCATTAATTATATATCATCTGCATATAAGCTAATTTGCATGTGGGGAATTTGTCTACTAGCTATAGCCAATGGTTCAATTGCTAATGCAAAAATAAGCGGGGATAATGGACATCCTTATCTTGTTCCCCTATATAACTTCAATATAAAATGTATCACTGTTAGTTTTTATATATGCAGTAGGTGATTGGTAGAACAAGTAAATCCATTTTCTAAATTTATTTCCAAATCATAATTTTTTAAATAGGGCATGTATATAATCCCATTCGACCCTATCTAATACTTTTTCAGCATTGAGGGTAAGTATGATAGAATTTGTGTTTTTCATACAGTTAATTGTTCGTCTGATGTTATTAGCTAAATATCTACCCTTAATGAAACCTGTCTGATCATTATGTATCATGAATGGTAAAATAGTCTCAAGTCTTGATGCCAGTATTTTTGCTACAATTTTTCAGTCGCTGTTTAATAAGGATATTGGTCTGTACAATGAGCAGTGATGTGGGTTTTTATCTTTTTTTTTTAATAAATGGATATTAGCTTCTGAGAATGATTGTAGCAATTTTTTTTCTGAAAAAATGCTTCAGAATTTGTATTAAGTAGGTGATCACTTAATACATGTTTATATATTTTTTTTATAAAGAGCAGCTGGAATACCATCTGGCTTGGCTCTGTCCCAGAAGCTACTGTAAACTCTTAATTGCATTCTGAATTTCAATGAGAGATATATATCTGTTTCTAGATTATTCATTAAACATATGGGAATCGGTGGTATTATGATGGTGCTTAAAAATTCCTCCACAGCGTTAGGATATAAATATCTTTCTGAAATACAGAATATAGTTCTAAATAGTATTGTAAAAATGTATGATTAATCTCTTCAGGGTGAGTTACTAATGCCCCATTTGTATTCATAATAGCATTAATGCATATTGAAACTGCCTGTTGTTTTAACTGCATAACTAGCATTTTGTCTGGTTTGTCACTCAGGGTATAGTATGTGGCACTGGATTTAAATAAAACATTTTCTACTTTAATTGTTAATACATTATTATAAGTTAACTTAGTCTAATTATGGATAGCTATAGTATCTGTTGGTTGATCTTTAACCATTAATTCCAAATGTTAATGTTTTTTCCCAAACTATTCCATTTTATATTAATATATTTGCATTTAGTAGCCGAGTAAGGCATACAGATACCTCAAGTGTGTGCTTTAAAACAATGCCATATAGTTTGCATTGAAAGTGACCGGTTCGATTAATAGTACAATAAAAAGGGATTTCCACAGTTAATTTTTCAAGTAGAATATCATCTTTGATTAGTGCAAGACGCATATGCCATGGTTTTATATGTTTTTTGTTCAGTAATTTGTCATTATAACTAGTGCATGATCTGATATTAATATACTACTATACTCAATATTTGATACTGCATAATTTAAGGATTCTGATATTAAAAAGAATTCAATCCTAGAGTAACTGCTATGGCCTGCGGAGTAATATGACTACTTTATAGCAATTGGATGTTGATGTCTCCAGATAATCCAATATTTTAAAATCTTGTATTAAATGTCTTAAGGTTTTAGTAGCACTTATCTCTGCCTTTACATCTGAAGGATGTCTGTCAAGAATATTATTTAAAGTGGTATTAAAATCTCCTCCTAATATATAATGTGCTGTAAATGTTGAAAGTTCCAAAAACAAATTTACAAAAAGTTGAGGGTCCTCTTCATTTGGTCCATATACATTTATTAGTGTGAATCTAAACCTTGGCAGTACTATCCCAGTTATTGCAAAGCATCCTTATGGATCTGAATAAGAGTTTCCAAATTTAACAAATGTGTTTCACTTAATGAATGCAGCAACTCCTCTGGAATTTGTCTTAAAAAAGGAACCTACCCCCACCCCAATTTTTGCTTACAAATTTTAAATATTTTGGAGCAAAATGTATTTCTTGTAAGAGCAAAATATTCACATGCTTTCTATCTGCAAAATCTAAGATTTTCCCTAATTTAATTCTATCCCCCAGACCTTTTACATTCCAACTTAATAGTTTCAACTCAGCCATTTTTTTCTTTTTTTAACTCCCTATCTTTATTTACATATATCTGATTTAGATTCCCTGCATCTCTGTCTTCATATCTGCATAGATGTCTCATTGTCCATTTTTCCCTTTGATCCTTTGACCCCTTGTACTGCCCCATACCCCAAAGTTTCATAATTAAAAGGAAAAAACATTATACACAAATCACTCAACAAAAATATTGGGAGGCCCAACTTACATCCCTTCCACCTCCTACTTTAAATACCCATCCCTTAATTAACAAAGATAACCCGAAGAAATAGGACAGTCCCATTTACTCACCAATGTAGAGTGCAAGGGCCACCCGAGTGTAATTTAAGATAAGAATTATATATATTATTAGTGCCTTTATATTCATCTGGGTTACCTTTACAGAACAAAGAGAAAGAACATCAGTTACTTAATGAAAAAAAGAAAAAAAAGGAGAGGTTGTTTGGTATCTGAGGGAGGGAAGAGAAGGGAATGAAGACCCCCCCCATGTAATTCATGCATTATTAGAATTTCTTAAGATAAAGTTCTAAATTCATATTATATATATGTTTCCACTCATGTCACTTCTGTCTCTTTTCACATTGTCCATGTGTTAAATCTGCATATAAATCTTCATCTTTGTAGTCTTCTCTATTATCTTCATTTGATCAAATTATCATCCTGAAGATCCACTGTTGGTGTCTAGTAAGTGATTTCTCAGTATCTCTTGACAAGTATCAGCTAATTTGTTTACTGAAGCTAGAGGTTCTTGTTACAGGTATGCTATGGTAGGTACAATAGCATTTAAGTGTAAAGTTTGTATTGTCATATTAGTCATCAAAGGAGTGTAGCTGTTGGTCAAAGTTATCTGATTTTATTATTGCTGTAGCCCCTTTTGAAATTCTTGATCTCTTAGATCTTGTGGATGGGTATCTCCTAATTCCAATGCCTTACAGGCCTCTTTGGGGTGAAGTGAAGTTAAGTAGCGTATTCTCCCATTCAAGTAAAAAATGAAATTTTGCAGGTGGTAGTAAAGTATACTTAATACCACTCTTTCTAAGGATGTCTGTGACTTGATTAAAAGCTCTCCGCTGTGTCATTGTAGTTTGACTAAAGTCTGGAAATACTAAGAATTTATTTCCTTCATAAGTCAGTCCCCCCTCAAGCCTTGCCTTTCTTAAAATGGCTTCTTTATCCTGGTAATGGTGCAGTTTAATATAGACAGCCCCCTGGGAATCAAACTGAGCTGCTTGTGAGGAAAGGCGTTTGTTGGGAGCTGCCCAATGGGCTCTGTCCAGTGAAATTACTTATTCAGGATACTTTTTGCCCATGGCTTTAGAAATTAATTTCTCAAAAATATAATAGAATTCCCTGTTCCCACCAAACCCTCTGGGATCCTAATCAATTTCAAATTGCCTCTTCAGGCTCGATCTTCTTGAGCCTGCACTTTGGCCAGCAAGTATTTACTTTGGCTATTATGTGTGGCTACTGTATCAGCAAGAGGGGCTACCGTTTCTTCTATTGAAATCATTCTTGTTTCTAATTTGGTTGTTCTGATGGTAAGAGCTTCCATGTTAGTGTTTAACTGAGTAATCACCTGAATAAGAGAATGTAAAGCGTCATTGATAGCAGTGAGATCAGTTTGAACATCTGATCTAAAAGGAAAAAAATACCCTTTCTTAGTTCTTTTGCTCATCTGGGAGCCATAGAGTTCTGGTTAAGTTGAATCATATCATGATTACAGCTACTTTCTATCGTTGTCTCTGTACCTTTCTTAGCCTTGTCTAGAGTTAGCTCTATCACACTGTTACTGAGGGAACGGATCAAGTATTCAGGAAGCAGAGAAATCATGTTTGGTAACCCAGGTATAAGCTGTAGTACTTGCCCTACAGAGTTATCTTCTCTGTAAGTAGTGGCAGGTATCAGGTTAACTTTTACCTGAATAGTTTTGTTGCAGACAGCTGTTTCCTCCATGTTAATGGAGTATGTTGCTCCCTTATTTACATAATTTCCTTTCTCACAAAGGTATGAAGGTATTGCTGCTGTGACTGCATTTAAAACAGTCTCCCGGTTTGTTCAACTGTTCTGGTTCCTCTCATCCTGTAGTATTTTCTGACTTTCATCTTGTGCTGTGTCAGTTTGGGGAAAAGAAATGCCGGGCGTTGGTTTTCCAAGAGCAGCTGCACCACTGCCAACAGCCACTGGATCCACTAAAGTTGTTTCTGATTCAGAGTAGTCCCATGTCTCTAAGTTTAATAAGCATTCTTCATAGATAGTTCCCCCACATTAATAGAAACATTTTCAACAGCCCTCTTATTTTGTATTGGTTTTAATGGAGGCAGAGAACCATGCTAGGTAGTACCTCCTGGAATCTCCCGCTTGGAAAGCAAAAGTTTACCCAAGTCTAGTTTGTTGGAAACTGGGACAGCCTTAGCCTCGCTCCAGGAAGAAGCATCCAACACTTCTGCTATTTCTGCAGATAAAGGCTTCCTTGCTTTGTCATCTTCTGTTCGCATTGTTAAAAGTGCATCAGTTATGGAGCCTGTAGCCGTGGTTATTCCTGAAGGTCCTTGTAACAATGTAGATTGGGGTGTTGACTTTTTGAAGGCAGATTTCTATTTTTCAGACTGTAAAAATTCTGAAATATCCTTTGCTCATCTGAATTTTTTTAGACATTGTATGTGTTTTCTCTCCAGGGCAATAAAGGTTGCTTATTTATTGCTGGGTAGTTTGTAGTGTGCCTCAAGCAGAAAAATAAGGCAGAAATAGGTATTGTGCAACAAGCACTCTAGCGGCTCCAAGATCTGCTACAGCATTGTGTCTGCCATCTTGGATCCATCCTCTCAGTTCCTCGTGAGTCATTTCCAATGAATTGCCTTTCAATCAATTTTCCTTGTTCTTTCACCACTGTAGTGATCTTCTGGCCACTTTGGTCAGAATCATTTTGCAATATAAGTTCTCCTATGATGGCAAGCCATATTGGAGTAGCAGCACTTGCAGGGGTCGCATGTTCCACCTCACCCATGGTATCAGATTGATGCATGATGCCATGCACCCTAAGACGTGAGCCACTAGAGCTATTTTGGGTGATTGTTGCATCATCAGCTTTTTGCATGAGGTTCACCAGGTTGCCTATTCTCTTCCTAGATTATTTTTTTTACCTTTGTTTTACCAGGAGAGACACACTAAACTGAAAGCTTATTTATAGGTGCAACCTGGGAGCACAAGGAAGTTAAGTGACTTGCTCAGGGTCACACAGTATGCAAGTGGGGGCTGTGGGATTCAAACCCAAGTCTCCAGGTTTGCAGCTCAGGACCTTAAACCACTGCACTATACTGCTTCCCTGACCACACCCACATTGGTGTCTATCTCTGCCCCACGTGTTCCACGTGTTGTGTCAGTGTCAGGCAACTCTTGGGTGTGTTGATTACCCATCCGTGATTGGTCAGTGTCTTCATCACTGTGTCCTTGATTGATTCTTGTGGTGACTGGGTTCTCATTAACCAATTGTCTAGGTATGGTATGATGTGGATTCCTTGTTCTCTTAGCTTTGCTGCCAAAACAACTGAGACTTTTGTGAATACTCTTGGTGCCAAGGCCAGCCCGAAAGGTAGCACTCAATACTGGAAGTGCTGGCCTAGTATATGGAACCTCAGATACTTCATTTATAATGGGTGAACTGGTATGTATAGATATGCATATTTTAGCTCTATGGACATTAGGAAGTTGCCTTGTCTGATTGACCACAGGGTGGACCTTATAGTTTCCATTTTGAATCTTTTTGTCTGCATGAATTTGTTCAGGAATTTCAGGTCTAGCACTGAGCTGAAGTCTCCTGTCTTTTTGGGAACCAAAAAGAAGACTGAGTAAATGCCTCTAACTCTTTCTTCCTCGGGAACTGTCTCTATTGCTTGTGTTACTATTAGCTTGTCCAAGGTTTCTCTGACCTGTTGTGCTGTGACTTTTCTTTTTGACACTGGTGATATTACCACTCTCTCTCTGAGTGGTTTCTCCTTGAATTCAATGGTGTAACCTACTTTTATTACCCCTCTTACTCACTTGTCTGTGGTTGTCTTCACCCATGTTAACTTGAATAGCTGAAGACATCCCCCCACTGTGGGGGGTTCCTCCTGGTGTAGTTTTGGTATGTCTTGAGATGTGAGTGAGTCAGAGTAACCACTGCTAAGACCTTTTGGAAGATTGTCCTCTGTTGGATGTGAACCTGCCTCTAGTTGCTCCTCCTCTATTGTTTAAGTTGGTGCTGTTTCTAAGGGAGTATGGCAACCTATTGCTGTAGGAGCTAACTGCCTCAGAAGTTAGTATTGTACCTTTTATGGTGCTATAGTCTGTAACCTTGCGGTCAGCCTTAAAAAGATGGTAAATGTGCAGAGTTATCCTTGTCACTGTCTAGTACTTTTCCCTGGCCTCACTGGCCTTTTCTCTTGAGGAACTTCTGCAGGCCCTCTACAAATATAAGGCCTCCCTTAAATGGAAGCTTCTGCAGTTGGGCTTTCGACTCATTGTCCATATCCCATATTTTGAGCCATAGCGACCGATGTATCCTGTTGACTAATGCTGCCATTTTGGCATTTAGTTTTAGGGTATCTATTGTCATGTCCCTTATGTACTTTGCTGTCTGCAGCGTGTATTCCAGTAGCTTGGCCTCTTGTGATTTGGGGGCTAGATTCTTCGCTATTTCTTTGAGCCATCTGATCTGTGACCTTACTGCATATATAGCTGATGTGGTAGCTCTGGCTGCTAAGCTGGCCACCTCGAATACCTTCTTAAGCCTTTCCTCCATTTTCATGTCTATAGGGTCTTTTACAGCAGTTTTGCCTTCTGCTGGTAGCACCATCTTCTTGTTCAATGCGACTATGTGGGGATCTATTTTAGGGGCCATGTACTGCAGCTTTTGCCTGATATTTTGGGATAGGATACATCATGTCTAGGGATCTCTTTTCTGGGATTTGGGATGGGTCTGTAGCTTCCCATTTGTTCGCAACAAGGTCGTCTATGGCTGGGCATATGGGAAAGAAGTCTTCCTGCTTTGGCTTCTGTTGGTTCATGAGATCCAATTTACTTTCTGGCTGGGTTGCCGATGGTTCAAACCCCACGGTTGTCTTGATCCATCTTATTGAATTCAGTATAACCTCAAATGAGCATAGCTTTGACATCAATGATGACTCCTCGGAGGCTCCTGGGTTCTTTTCCTCATACAGCTTTTGATTTAATTCCTCATCTCTGTCCTGCTCTTCATCTGAGCCCTCCTCCTCTGGGCTGGGATTAGATGAGGGTCTATTATAGTTCTCAGACACTAGGTCCACTGTTTTGCTAGTCTTTTCTGCCCCCTGTCAGTGTCTGGGGGGACCCACCCCGTTATGGGCCTTACCTTCACCACAACTTCCATGCACTCAAGTATCTTCAACATGACATTCTGTTGGCTTTCCATTATCACCATGGTGGCCTTTTGTAGTGCCCTTGTGGCAGGGTCCACTTGCCATCCTGCCCTAAATGGACCTTGTCCCATCCTGCAGGGTTCTTGTGGGGGACAGAACAACTATCTCTGACTCTAGCCTTTCAATTTTGCAAGAGGGACACTGTGGACCACTTTGGTGTGGTAAAACAGGCAGTCCACATGTCGAGCATTCTCTGGACTTGGGCATCTGTAAGACAACAGTGGCAAGGGGCATTGTATTAGAATCCAGAATTAATTTAAACATTTACATATAGTTATCTGCCTCATGTGGGATGTCCCCATCCTTGCGGGAGGACCCTACCACTCCCCTCTGCTGCTTTGCCTCAGGTATACATGCTTTATGGCTTGGGCTGTTAGATGGTTCCATTATACATTCTGCCCTTCTCAAGATGGCTGCTGGCTTATGCCCTCACAACTGCTCCTCTTGTGTACCCTCAGTATGGCCGCCGTGTGTGTTGCCATGTCTGCAGTATTCCCCACACAGTATGGTCACTGTATCCATGCACATGCATGTGATGGGAACAGCCATTCCAGTCACACATGCATATATGCACTAAGATGAAGAGTGAGGTAGTGTCAGTGATGGCGTCCGTTGCTATCTTGAGGTTGGGGCACTGGAGGCCATGGATCAGGCAAGAGGAATGGTTGTGCACGTATGGTGACAGAGACGGAAAGCTGACATTGCAGGACTTATTTAGGATAGCTGTACAGGTACTTGATTTATTTAGTCACCTGCTGTCCTCTGGCCCAAGATCCTGTGACCGCTCTGTGAGAGGCCAAGGGTACTGAGTCTTGGGCACTAATGGCCATTGCCGCCCCGTCACATGAGGGGGAGTGGTCTGGCAATGCAACATTGTGGCAAGAAGCACTTAAAGTATCCTGCACTGTATTCCTTGTGGCAGCACCATCAGTGCTCACACCTGCTGAATCAGGGACTGCAGGCATGCTACCACCCTTAGCATTCTCGCTCTGGAGGGAAGACACCAGGACTGGATTAAACAAGGCACCACTTTTAAAACACTTCACAAAACGTGCATGCTCCTGTCTATTCCTTGAATTATAGATAGAGTGTTCAGCCCTTCACTGATGTCCAATGCGATGCTGAGACCCCAGAGTTGTAGGTCAGCCCAATTAGTGGAAAAAAGAGAGTATTAATAGTAACAAAAAAAAGGTCCTGTCTAAGTATGTGCTGCATAACAGAAAGACTTTTATATGATGGTCCTATTTGTCAAATTCTTATTCAGAATGGGAGCTTGGTGATGTACTGCAGCTTGTTCGGATGCACAGAATAACTGGAGACAATGGGCTTAGGTGGAAGGGTTTGAAATTTGATATTAGGTCATGTGCATCTGAGGTGGCGTGCCATGGATATACAGACAACACAATGGGCCTTGTGCCAAGTGAGCTTTGCTCAGTTACTAAATAAATACATTTATGCAATAGGTGTGGACCCAAATCCATGTCATAAATCCATTTATTTTCACATATGCGTGATAAATTTTAGAACCCAAACTTTATCACACACATGTATGATAAACGCAACCTGTTAATCAACCCCCATCTCCACCCAGCTATCACTTCTAGCTTTTACACACACAGTAGTACTAAGCATATTTAAATGTGAATAACTTTAAAATGATACCTTTTAGATTTTTTTATAATTAGCAAAAAAAAAAAAACAACAGTAGAAATGCATTGCCCAGGGAGCTGGTAGAGAGGGACACTGTGGACGGGTTTAAGAGGGGATGGGACAGGTACAGGGGGAGGGTAAATCTGACCAGGCACAATACAGGTGGAACATCTGGGACTGGGGACAGTATAACCCAAGGGGGAGGGGGGACACCAACATCAACCCTCAGTGTGGGTGCTGAAAATCGAGCAGACTTGAGAGACCATTAGGCCTATTCTGCTGGCATTTTAGTATGTTAGAAAATTAAATTTGTTAAACATTTTTTCAACAAACAAATGTGAATAACTTTAAAACAAAAAAAATTACAGCATGGTGCTGTGAACATGAAGTTTGTCCAGCACAAAAATATCTACAAAATGAGTGGCATTTCATTTATAGATATTTTTTAGATTTTTTATAATTAGCAAAAAACAACATAAAATTAATTTTTCTGCACTTTTTCGACAAACAAATACAAATAACTTTAATAAGAAAAATGATAGCATGGTACTTTGAGCACAAAAGCTGTTCAGCACAAAAATATCTATGAGGTGTTTCATTTATAGATACCTTTTAGATTTATAATCAGCAAAAAATGCCAGAAAATGAAATATTTATTCACTTTTTGACAAATACCCCGCCTCCAAAAAAGCAAATACAAAAGAATTGTGCATCAAACTTTTTTATTATGTACTGGCCATAATGTAAAGTTGAAGCATCCATAGCAACTGCTTAGCAACCACTATGCTAAATGGAGCTACACTGAGAAAACCACAAAAAAGTCCATGTAAGTTTACATTAAAAATTAAATTAAACATTTTTTTGTATTTTTTTTTCAAATTCTATTTTTTCCTTCCCTTCTTGTACCCCGACGAACTCTCTCTCCGGCGACTGCCCAGTCCTTGGACTCTACCTTCCTGCATGATCCTGACTCATCTCCTCTACCTCTCAACACCGGGCATCCCCCAGGTCTACCCTCCGGGGAAGGGCCGCCACTGCCCAGGGTGCTTTTTCATATAGGGTTCAGCATCAGGCCAGGGAGGAGACAGGATGAGGAGACAGCCGTGCCCGACTTCTGGGAGTGTGGTCCTTGGGTGGGAGGCGCCACTGCCTATCGGTGGGAGAAGGGAGGTGTTTACTTGGTTGGATCCCCTGTGGAGCCCAGCTATCAAGGCAACATACTGCTGTGGCTCCACCCCCCAGGCATATGCCACAATGTTGCATTTGGCTACCTCCAGACGCCGCCAGAGGTGCTCCTCGAGCGAACATTACCCCCTCCCTCTCTGGGAAGAGACAGCAGTCCTCTGGATGCTCAACCTCTTCCCTCCCCTGCCGACCCCTGGCACCCCGGGCTCGTTCCTGAACATGGGTCACTGGCATGGCACGAGGTGTGGCGTCCAGCGCCTCAACCCTCAGTGCCACCGGGCTGGCGGAAAATTAAATTACCAATTGAGAACAAAACCCTCTGCACTATCCTAAAGGATCCCTAGTGCATAAATGGAATACAAAACAGGAACCTTGTGGAGTATGTGATTTATTTTCACTTGAGCTGTTTGACCTTGGTCACATCATTCATTGCTTATGCCACTTGTAAGGTTACCCAAAGTCAAACAACTCTTGTGAAAATAAACAACTTATTACACAGGTCTCTGTTATGTATCCCTTATAGTTTTAAGTGAGTGCACATTAAGAAACAAAGATATATAGTCTGTTGAGATTCAAATGCCTATTTCAGTTGTATTCATTTGCCAGTATTAACAAATTTGGGCTAGAATGCTTTGTGTTTAGGAATAGGCATGTTGTCTGGTAGCATAGTACGCATAATAGTAGGGTGCACAGAAAACAAGCATTTCTTGGTGCGGTGCAGATTGCAAAAGGAAACAATATTTTGCAGGGCAGGTAACAATGACTGCATGCCTGCATTATACTGTTTTATTTAAAATTCCTTTATATTGTAGGTTTAAGAGACTGACATATTTCTTTGAGAATGAATATCTGAGAAGATCAATAATTGCTTGTACAACAAACGTCTGGCGCCTCTGCTTGACATGTACATGCTATCACAGTACTGTACTCAGACTAAGTATCCAGTTTCACAAGTCATAATAGGACTGCCATCTCTGTACACATTATGAACTAACATTACCTTAACCTTAAAAAAAAACACATCCATGTGAAACACACACAGAGATATTTTTCTGACAATTTAGTTAATCAGGATAGCCCAGATGAACCTATGTGACATTTCATTTTCAGTGGGCTCCTGCTTTAACCCATTTCCGCAGCTGAGCAGACTGCAGCAATGGGAGGTTCAGTGAGTTGTTCAAGGTCACCAATTGAGTATTTGGCTCTAGTGAGGTTTGAACCTGTGGTCTCCTGGTCCCCTAGCAGATGATGTAACCACCAGACCACACTGCTTCACACATGTTGCAATGTGAAAAAAGTTCAGATCCACCGTCTCTATGCACAGCAAAGTAATGAGTAACATACTACAGTTAGATTTACTGTCACTTAGTGTAGTAGACAGTTCATGTTGCTAGACTAATATTATGCAACAAACATCTGCCGATGTAAACAGGAAAGTGAGGACTATCAGTGTATTAGTAAACACAGAGTCCCCCCATCATAGGGAAAAGTAACTGCAGACAGTTATGACCACAAGTTAAAATTAATTCTTTTTTATTTCTTCAGCTGTGTGCTTGAATATTCAGGCACAGTACAATACATTTCAAAAACAGGAAACTTTCCGACCTGCTTCAGAGTTACAAGTCTACTTCAGCTGGGTAATGTCCTTGTACTGCTGACAAGTTCAGTACTTGTTGACATCCAACACAAGGATTTAGAACAAGTACAACATATGTAGATATTAGAAAACCTGAATATGTTGTACAGTGCAAAGTCCAAGCAGATCAAAAGTGAAATTTCACCCAAAGGAAAGAACAAGAAACATCTTAAAATCCTGTGATTTCTTGCAAACACATTACTTATAAAATTCATCAGGTAAAAAGTGTTTATTTACCTTGGGTCTTGGTTTCAGGTCAGTTTATAGACTAATGTTGATGAGCTCCTTTAGCAGTTTGCAATCTGAATCTCTACTGGTCAACCAAGTCACATTTGTTTTAAAGTGTTTTGTGTTCTCTGCTGTCTGTTTCATACTTGGAAATTTTAAAAACATCGCTGAAGCCCCTCCTCTGTTATGCAGGAAAAAAACTTATTTATAATCCTCCACTCAGCTGGCAGTTAGGCTATCTTTAGCAGCAAGGTTATATTAGTACGTGCCATACTTTGCTTGAGAAGCTGTATAAACATGCCAGAGTTTCCTCCCACTGTCTAGATACAGAGATACATAGAAGTGACAGCGGAAAAAGACTTGAAGTTCATCCAGTCTGCCCTCTAATTTAGCTATTATATATATGATATCCTGTAGGTCTATTGCCCTTACAGGACTAGCTCCCCTCTCTGCTCCTGCCCCCTTTGTTCTTACCAGTCCCCTAAATCTGTCCCAACCAGCCCTGAACCTGTTGATCATTCCTGTCTCCATGACAACTTACTCAGCTCATTTGTCCACCACCCTCTCGGTAAAGAAGAACTTCCTGAAATCCCTACTAAACCTCCCACCCCCCTCAGTTTTCAATCAGGCTGTCTCATAAGTGGGGTTCATTCCGTCCAAACAGGTCCCTATTAGCCACCTTTCTATACCCCTCAGAAATGTGTATGTTATTTCCCCTTTTCCCATTTGTCCTTCAGTGAGTACATATTTGAGTATGCAAGACATTCCTCATATGTCCAACCCTGCTGCCCCTGGGTCATCCTGGTGGCCCTTCTCTGCAACCCTTATAGCCTGTCCTTGTCCTTCAGGTGAGGGTTCCAGAACTGGGTACAGTACTCGAGATGTGGCCTCACCAGGGACCTGTACAGTGGAAAGATCACCTCCCCGTTCAACTGTTAAAGTCTCTGCCTATACATCCCAACACCCTGTTTGACTTGCTGCAAGCCCTATTGTGCTATGCAGAGAACCTGAGGTTGCCACTAAAATTACCCACCAGGTCCCTCTTCTCCCCCATCATGGGTAACTTCATTCCCTCCCCTCATAAAGTATTCCTTGCATGGGTTTTCCCTGCCAATGTGCGTTACCTTGCATTTTGTTTTAGCTGAAATGTGCCTGTCAGATTTTGACCATTCTCTAGCTTTTCTAGATCTTGGCACAACTCTCTGTCTCTGCTTCATTATCTACTCTGACAATAGTTTTGTGCCATCAAGAAAGAGGCACATCTTCCTCTTAATACCCTTTCCTACAGTATGTCACTTATAAACACATTGATCAGAACAGGTCCTTGGACTGATCCTTTCAGTATCACACAGGTGACCTCCCTCACCTCATATTCCTTTCTTTTCACAGTAACACCAACATTTGTTGTGTCCCAAACCTGTTTTCCACCCACCTAGTCAGCCCCTCCCACAGCAATCAAATCCTCCATCTTTCTTAGGAAATTTCTATGTGACACAGAGTCAAATACCTTGCTGAGTCAAGGTGCAGTATTTAGACTGTATGGCTCAGGCCCTTACCACAGCCTCGGTAGCACAGCTGAAGAAGGCAATCAGATTGGTCTATGATCTTCCTGCTACAAACCCATACTGTACTGAAGCCTGTTATATTTCAGGCATTCCACCATCTGCTCCTTTATTACGGTTTCCATGAGTTTTCCCACGATCAGGGTCAGGCTGACTGGCCTGTTAGGGAACAGCTTGCTCTGGGCCCAATTCCTTTAGGAATCTTGGATGCAATTGATCCAAGTGCTTTGTCTACACTGCGTGCTGCTTCCCCTCTCTTTCCTTGTCCACAGTGATCTGCACAAGCTGCATTCCCTCCATGCCCCTCTCGGAAGCCTTCATACAACTCTCAGGGAGTGCCCCCCCACAGCAAACACTAAACAGAAATAACTGTTGCGTACATTTGTCTTTTGCACCTACTCCCCTACCCACCACCTCCTTTTTTTGCCTAGCAATCCCTTTTTTTGTCTCCCATTTCTGTTTCACATACCTAAAGAATCCTTTCCCCTCATTTCCGCCCACTCTGCTACTCTTAACTCTTCATCTGCCTTGGCCCTTTTGACTGACTTTCCTGACTTCTTCAAAATTCCCAGGTAACCTTTTTCCAATTCTCCTTAGATTGACCACTCTTATATTTTCTGAAAGTTATCCTTTTGGGGATCTACTATAAGATCCCAACTTACACTGTCCTTACAGACAACTGCCTGACATTGTTTGCCCGACATGCAATTGCCTGACAGGTGTACAATCCTGACAAGGGATTGCCTGACATTCAGAAAGTCAGAGACCTGGAGTTGGTTATATTAAATCTGGGGGTGTGGGATTATGATGCACACTACATACAGGGGATTACAGACCCCTCTCCCCTTCCCCCTGCATGTTAACTCCAGGCCACTGACATTCTGAATGTCGGGTAATTCCTTGTCCAGACTGTACACCTGCCAGGTGACTACATGTCTGGCAAAAAATATTGGGCAGTTGCCTGTTAGGCAAGTATTAGTCAGGCAATCATAGGACTCCCCCTTTTGGCCCTCACTGGTTCCCCATCTTTGGAAAATCATAGGGGTATCCGATGCTTGTTTTTCTTTGCCAACTTTCTCATACAGGTATCTGTGACCTCCAGGATACCCCTCAGGTTTCACCCTTGTCTTCCACCTGCTCTGCTTCCACCATCCTCTCAATTTCTCTCTAATTTTCTCCTTCATTTTACTGAAGTTGGCTCTCTGAGGTCCAGGACCACAGTACAATGTGGACGTCCCTTTCTCCGTATCCATTTTCAAACTACACTGAATAGTAGTCACTGAACCCAAGTGTTTTTTTTTTTACTTCTACCTGTTCTACCACTTCAGTATTGGTCAGTACCTGGTCTAGTATCACCTGCTCCCTTGCAGTGCCTACACTAGTAAGTAGTCCTGGAGGATGTTCAGTACAAATTGGCTCCCTGCACGCCTGCCCGCTGGAGCCTCCCTGTGTATATCGGTAGATTGAAATTACCTGCTGCTCCCACCCCTGGCAGATACTCTTCCGATTTTCTGCCCTAGAATCTTGTCTCCCTCTTCTTTGTGAACTGGTGATCTGTACACCATCCCCATCCTTAGTTTCATCCCTCTTTCTGATGTGAGTTGAATCCTTAAGGTTTCCAACCTCTGCATCCCATTTGAGTGAAGCAATCTCTGCTGCTTTGATGGCCTCACTCACATACAGAGCCACCCCCACCCTTATCTATCCTTCTAAATCTCTGAACCGGAAGTATCCAGGGACCGCCCATGGTTCTCCACTGCCCATTTTTCTGTCACTGCTATTACATCAGGTTTAGTTTCTGCCACCACTGCTTGAAGGTCACTGATTTTGTTCCTGAAACTCCTGGCATTTAGGCAGATACCCCTCCATTTGCTTTTAGGGTCTCCCTCTGACCTCTGAGATTAATATTTTTATTGCTGCTAACCCCTCCATTGTTAGCTGCCCCATTCCCTTTCCCTCCTATCTTCCCTCCATGTCTGCATTTCCTTTCCTGCTGCCCTTCTCTGCCTGACCTCCTACCCCACTACTCCACACTACCTCCCTCTCCTCACTGCTTTACTGACTTCTGCACCTCAACCACCCTGCTCCCCTGTCACCCCCAATTTTTGATAAGCATCTTCCCTCCTGCTTGTCCACTGTAGCTGGGGGAGAACTAAGTGGGTCCCCTACCCTCCTCCCTGCTATAGGAGCCCTCAGATGTAGTCCCCCCTCCCTATTTTAAATGCCTGTCAAAGAAGGTATCCAACTTCTTCCCCAGTGTGCTAGCTCACTCTGCTGTTGGATGGAGGCCATCTTTCTTGAAAATCTATCCCAATGGTTGCCCCAGTCCCCTAAACTATGTACCCTCCCTTTTATATCACCCCTATTAGCCATGAGTTGAATGCTTGGAATGCTAGACTTTGTACAAAATGGCCCGGATATTCAAACTGAGCCAGGCTGTGGCGCAAGCCTGGGCGCAGCTCAACTTTGTTGCGCAGGGGTGTGGCCTGGGCGATATTCAATGGAGCTGCGCTATGGCGCAGCAGCTTTGAATATCGCATTCTGGCCACCCCACTGTACATGGCACAGTGGGCATCGTGCCAGCGCAAGTGGCCAGAGGGAGCACGGAGATGCGCTTAGCGTTAGTGCCATTAGCGCCCATGCACAGCACCTGCTATATTCAAAGGACATGCAAAATAAAGCATATTTATGCAAGGCGACATGGAGCCATTTGCATCTCATTGTGGCCCATTTGCTACGCCATGCATGCAGGTACTGCGATCCGGCGACCTGCGCCTGGCGCCTGCCAGGCAGCAGCCGTTGGGGACCGATGCCCCCTGCAGCCTGATCATGGGCATTCATCTAAAAGAAACCCCCCCGGTCCAATATCCCTGGTGGTCCAGTGGACTGCTATTTGTCCAATCGCAGGCATTTGTCTGGAAGAATAAGCCCCCGTCCCATATCCCTGGTGGTCCAGTGGACCGCACTCTGCCCGATCGTGGGCATCGGTATTATAACCCCCCCACGTCCAATATCCCTGGTGGTCCAGTGGACCGATCGCTGCCCAATCGAGGGCATCTGTAAATCATAAAATACTCCTACTACCCTGGTGGTCTAGTGTACCCCCCTCCCCACCTGCCCACTGAGCCCCACTGCCCTGCTCCCCCACTGTCAGCCAGCAGGCGGCAGCACCCCACCCGCCTGCTTCCCCACCGCCCGACGATTCACAGCTTGGTAGGGCTGCACACCCATTGGTTCATAGCGTGAGCCAAAGGGCATGCAGCCCATACTGTACTACTCAGTCCAGATATGTGAATGAATTTTGCCCTTTCTTCCTTTTGAACCCCCCCCCCAACTGGGTCTCACCTAAAAATAACTGGCTTAGCCCGAAAAAAATTGCTGGCCAGTTATAAATGTTTAAATTATTTTTTTTTTTTTGAAGAAAAAAGATGGCCACCACATTTGGCTTAGAAATAACATTTTAGACCGGGCAAGCATGTTCAGCATAGGAGGTACCTAGAAAATTGGGTTTGACAGGTATGCTAATATAGTAACTGGTGACCCTTGATATCAACCTGTTTTTGAGACTAAGTCACATGAACCTGCAAGTTGATATGGCAAAAGTCACATCAACCTGCTGTCTCACGCTGGGTTGTGTGTACCAGCTAAGGTACTTACTGAGTCGGAAAATTGAATGGTTCAGTTTTTTTAAAAATTTTAAACAATGGAGAAGCCTTTGAACCTTCACCTTGTCGTCATAACAATCAGCATGCCATGGAGCCCATACAGAGGTTGAATCAGCAACGCAGGAAGCATATAATGCTAAGACTCTGAGCTTTGTTTACTTACTTAGCACCAGTTATTATAAAAAATAGCTTTGCTCTCCAGGTTTATATATTATCACACACCTTGGGTGTGTAAAACAAACTGCATATCACACACCTACATATGCATTATTCTCTATAGTTTATCAACGGTAGCTGAAACTAGCTTTTTTGGAAAATCATTTTCACTGTGCTGCTGGCAAACTTAAATTACTATATTATTATGGGTTACAGCTTCAGAACTGAGATGAGGAGTGTTATGGGATATCAGCAGAGTCCCCAACCTTTGAATGGGCTGATGTGACAATGTCAAACTTTTGTTTCATACATATTACATACAAACTGGTGCTCTCATACCTTTTCACAGTTAAGAGATCATAAGACGTCAGGACCTCAGACTGCTCCAGAGCATAATGCCCCACACAGGGAACACTTTTCAGTGGTATGTATGAGACAACACAAGGCAGGATGTGTGGTTATAAGGGATTAATGCATGCCACAGGCTGTTGTTAGGCATGAGACATAATCGAGTGCTGCAACCACCTGGGATGTGCATTATTCTCTTATGACCACACACCCTGGAGTGTGTTATGCCACTTATAAAATGGGCTTTTTTTAATTATGTAGGAAGCAGCAGTACAATGAAATCTGGCAAAAATGTGACCCTACCAGTTTTTCACTTCAAACAATTCCCAGCATCTTCCACTTTTCTGTTTTTGGTGGTGCAATGTTCACGTTCCACCAAGATTTGGGTATTTTATAAATGTTAAAATCTCTTTTTTTCTCAAGAAAAAAAGATGGCCACCACATTTGGCTTCGAAATAGCATTGCAGATCTGGCAAGGGTTGGGATCAAGAGGGACAAAAGAAAAAACATGATGTGCAACATAGGAGGTATCTACAAAAATGTTGATTTGACAGGTATGCTAATATTTTTATCAATGGCAGCTGAAACTAGCTTTTTGGAAAAATATTTTTCACTGCATAATCAACTCCCCATTTCCCATGAACAAACCCCATGATTCAGTCTCCTTGGAAACAACTGCTAACTGATCATAGTGGGTTCTATCATATTTTTTTTAATAGGCACATTAAGTCAGAAGAACTATAATATAGCCAGCAAAGTGATGATGGTAGGTTTGAGGGCATGAGACTACCATGAGCTGCTTAGTGGTCTAGAATGAGCAAAATATGCATTTCCCTCTAAACCCTGCCTCTTTCTAGCTTCATAGATGAACCTAGGATAATAGTTGGGCAACAGATCACATATCTTTCCTTACCTCCGTCTAGAATAACCACCCTATAAACCCTTCAAACCTCTTCCCCACCCGTCTTTCAGAATTCTTCACTGACACCATGCCCTGCTCACCTGCCCCTGCATCTAGCCCTTTTTCCCCCTCACCTTCTTCCCATGCCACTGGCATCCCTCAGTCTCCTTTCTTTCTCCCTGGACTTCCCTCATTTTCTCTCTCTTGGGCCTGACCTACAGAGTCATTTCCACTCCTTTTTTTAGCTTTGTATGTTGCTGCGTTTGACTTACTAGCCTGGACACCTTATAATATCTGCCTGCTTTGATTATGTTGCATGGAGTTTTTGTACGTACCATATATAATAGTTACTGTATTTTATTCTGTAGTTTCATTTTGCCCTTTCTTCCTTTTGAATCCCCCAACTCAGTATGCCTTTCCGGTCACCAATTTTAACTAGCTAGCTAACTAACTATAAATAACTACATACATAAATATGTCTGATATTAGATGGACAGCCACTGCCTCATGTGATACATTTGATTTATTTGCACAAGAAAGTGTAAAATAATGGAGGCGGTAGACCAGAGATCAACAATGGCTTTGGGGATCATGTTGCTTGATATAGTATATGCGTTGCTTGGTACTGCTGTTCCTGGGTTACCTAACTGACATATTATATCCGTCTTTCTGATGAGACGTTAAACCGAGGTCGCATCTGCCTGGATTGGTGGTAGTTCAGGTGGATGTTAAAGATCCCATGGCACTTATCGAAAAAGAGTAGGGGAATTTCCCTGGTGTCCTGGCCAAATTTCCCTCATTCACTAATAAATACCACCAACAGCTTAATCTGGTTCAAGGTCAGTTGGTATTCATCTGTATCCCCCTCCCCCGGGTCGTGCCTGAAAATAGGCAGGATTTGTCTAGTGCACTTACCCGGTCAACAAAAACTAAATAAAAAAATATTCCACCACACAGGGATCTAGGAAAAAAAATTTGTTGTGTTTGCGCTTAAGTGATAATTAAAGGGTCATCAACAAATAATGTCTGCACTGCTCAACCAGTGAACGCAAGCTCCGAAACAAAGAAATTAGATATGTTTTACTTCAAAAGTGCCAGTGTGATAACAACAGTTTTTTTGATCACCCCCATTCTTCTACACCCTCCAGTCCCTCTTTTCCTTTTTGGCTGGACCACAGTAGCATATAATTTTGGTGTGATGTTATGCCATTTTTATTATTTTTTTAATTTTGGTTTGTGAGCTCCCTGATTATAGCGAATAAAATCGATAAGCAAAATGTCTCTTTTTTGTGCTTAATTTACAATTTAAGGTATTTTGACATTTCTTTGTAAAAGTAGTATTTAACTTTCATATTGTAAAACTTTTTTTTTTCCCCTTTTTCCTTTTTGTACCTGGGCCATAGTACCTTTATAATTTGTCTCATGGCTTCTCTTATTATAGCAAACTAAACCTACATGACTTAAAAAAATTGGCACTAGCTGCCCCCTTTATCTTTATCATTATCGTCTATCTATGTGAATGTAGCTATTATTACAACATATACAACTTCATAATGCACTTTAAATGGTTTAACTAAAAACATTTATTCATGGTGGCCAGTTTGATTCCCTGTATATGTTTCATTCAATAAGCTTGTATTTTTACTCATTTTTGTCTCTTATACTGATGTGCCTCACAGTGAATGATAAGACCACATTTTTGATAACTGAAGCTTTAAGAATTAACTTTAAAGGAGTGTAATCTTTACTGTGCAGCCATGCCCCCTGATGAAGCCCTATGTTTATGAAGCAAAGTGCTGGGGATCAGTGCCATGCTCTCTTTTGGTGGAATAGTGTTTGGATTTACTATATTTCAGTACTTGATTTGTCTTTTGCCTTCTGTGCCGAGTGCCACCGTTGTACTGTTTCTCCGTTCAGCAGCTGGCTTGGCACCCATTCTTATTGTGAGTGTGCGGTGGTCATAACTGAGCTCTTTTTGCACTACTGGCAATTTTTAAATAAAATGAATGATATCTAATTTCTTCATTTCGGTGCTTTTCTTGATTGGTTAGCTGGTGCTGCCATTTTTTTGTACTTGTATGTTGCAGTTATAGCATGCACTGCAGTCCCAGGATTTTGCCCATTTTTTTATTGTTAATTAAAGTGTTTGTAAGCCTCTGTTCCCATGTCTAGGGGTACCAATGCTAGTTTTTGTTTTGGGGGTGGGAGGACTGCTCACATCCAGAACCTGCACATACCTTGCCACCATGAGCCTGGAAAATGGGAACAATAGGAACCACTGGATATCATTAACAGGGAAACCACTCACAAATAGACTGTCCACACTTGGAGCTGGAAGCAAGCAGGTTGGCTGTTTATTTATCCCTCTTCAGATGTTACACCAGTCCCCTGAAGCACTACTTCTCATTTGGGCTGCTACTGTTTAGCCATCTCAAACCCCTTAACTTAAGTAGGGTTGGCACTTCTGGTTACTATGTACAGTTGTCTGGAACAGGCCTCATTGCTCAGTTACTTTGTGTCTATCACATCCATACAGGATTCTCTCCTATGTTACAGTTACTTTGCTACTATCCATTTAAGTTTCTTACTATTTACAGTCACCAAATTCATATTTACAGTGACCTATGGAGGAAATAATTATCCCACAGGTACGCACACCAACGGAATTCAGCCCAGACAGGGTGAGACACCATAATGAGGGCTACAGTACCTGTGGTTAGAAACATGGAAACACAGAACTTGTCAGCAGAAAAGGACTACTTGGCCCACCCAGTCTGCCTAGATTGTGTCTGCCTAGTCTGTCTCCGCAGACCCTAACTGGTCTCTGGCGACTCTCTCTCCTCTCGGTTCAGTTACTAGTATTCCCCTAAGTTTTTCCCATGCATGCTTGAAGCCCCCCTACTGTTTTTGCCTATACCACTTTGGCTGGCAGTCTGTTCCAGGCATTCACCACTCTTTCAGTAAAGAGGTACTTCCTCCCATCCCTTCCAAACTTCCCTACCTCCAGGTTCACTGCATGACCTCTGATCCTGGTGCTCTTTCTTATTTGAAAGAGGCTCCCCCGACAAGTTCACCCCCATGAAGTACATGAGGATCTCTATAATATCCCTTCTCACTCTCTTCTTTCCAGGGTGTACATGTTGAGATCCCTCACTCTCTCTCTTCCCAGGGCTTTTGGGTGCAACCCGTTAAATTGGAAATGCCAAATAGTGACATACACCAAGGAGCTAGGGACCAGTGTATGACTCCATCAAAGTTATCTAACTATTCGATTAATTCCTTGTATAACACCTCATTCATGCAATATTACCGTGGTCCTTCACTGACCTACCAAAATGGGCTTTCATTTATTTGGCTCAACTGCTATGGGATTTCACTGACCCTGACTCTTACCATGGACACTAGTACCATGACGATTACTCATTTGCCTGCTGCTGAGTTACCTGATCACACAGAGGTTCACTCCTGGTTCTGTTGTACCTAGGATTCTTTACCAGATTCCCTCTTTGCAGGAGGTGACTCCACCACTGCACTGCTTCTGCTTTGATAAAAGGCCCACCACTTCTCCCAGCTCCTCCTAAGGTGTATTTCAGGTGAAGATGAGCTGGAAATGCCCCCTACTGGAGCAAGAATTCTGGGGTTTTCTGCCATTCTGGCAGGCAGAGGCCTCTCCCCTCCCCCGGAGGGGTGAAAGAAGTGGCGCTTCCCTCTGGGCTTCTCGAAAAGGTGCCAAACTCCTGAGGCCAAAGCCCTCTCTCGATGTAGGCACGGTAAAGGGTGGACCCATGAACATTCATGACCAAGCCTCACTGGCCAAGCCAGGAAGTACACAGCACCACAATCCTGACACTTTGTCTCCAACTGGGACCAGGAAGGAAACAGCTCTAACGGACCAAGGTAACCCTTTAGACTGTATCTTTAGTAACTGACCTCAAACTCATAACTTTAAACCTCCTGCCTCATAAATCAGGGACAAGGATTAAAAAAAATCAGGGACAAAAGACCAGAATCAGGGACACGTCATAGTAACTGGTGATATCCACTCAGGAAGTTGGTTGAATAATGGACCTAGTGTAGAAGGCATTTTCTGAAGCAGAATAACTATGTAACTGTAATGTTTCCTGTTATTATTGTGCTTACAATAACCACTTTTCGGTCACAAAAACATACATTTTAGGCAGAACAGTGGAAAGTTTTGAGAAAAAATCTGGGAGGTCCCTGAAAATCAGGGACAGCTGAGAGGTATGCTCAAACCTGGGAGTGAGATCCTGGTTAAAGGTTTCGCACGTTAGTTTGGTCCTGTATACTGTACAACATCATAACTTTTCATGCAAACTGTGCTATCAAAAAAAAAACAATCACTATTTTGTCAAGGCATAGTACTGGCTGAAAAGAAAAACATGGGGGGCAACACAATGCATAAATGCTTTACAGAAAATATGGGTTGTAGATTCTTTACGCATTCTCTAGGACTACTGGCACCAGTCTTTCCACTGCTAAATGTTTAGCACATACCGGTTCTCAGATGTAATTCACTGATTAATGCTTGCTACTACACTTACACGTCTCCTTCCTGAAAGGTGTGTGGGCATTAATAACAGTAAATGTGAGGTGCAGTGTGGGAGCTACCCATTCATGTTGGTAAGGACATTCCTGGGTTAGCTGACTGCATCCTGAGCAAAACCAGGAAAAACATGAAGGTTTTGGGCTACATAGAGGAAAGCATCATTTATTTAAAAAATGGGTGGCCCACTCTCGTATGCACTGCATGCTTACTTCAATATATGCTGCTGCCTTCCAGGGTAGATCATGTCACATAAAAGTGTTCAACTACTGTTTTGCTATAAATGTCCTTATTCAGGCGACTTCAAATATAGTGACTTGAAGATGGAGGTAGTTCAGAGCCTGGTCCTTGTGTTGTGGAAGGCTCTAACCCCAGAAAACAAGGCAGAAGATAGTTCAGAGTCCTGATCATCAGATTTTTTCTTTTAAATTACTTTTACTATATTGACTTTTAACAAATCAATACAAAGTGAAGCAGCAGAATGTACAACTTAATGAAAAAGACTCCATGAGACACTGTCTGTCACAAGATTGGGGGGAAGGGGCAACCTGTATTATATATAATAATAGAATGAAACAGACATGTTACTGTAGCAATCACATTCCTGTGTTCAATAAAAATTTAAGTATGCAGCCAACTCTACCCGAATATTATGGAATGACAATTAAATAACATAAATGAGTCTAACAGAGGCACATCTGCAATATATAGTCTTCAAAACTAAAGTTGGAACAGTATGCCAAATTGAAAAAAAAAATACACAACCACTTTAATAAACAGAGACTACATGCTGTTGATAACATGAGGAAGACACACAGCCTAATTCAAAATGTAAACTGCTGTATAAAAGAGTTTCCACAATAAAGCTATGGCACTGTGAGTCCTTCTTTAACTACGGAAGCAGGTTCCACACAAGTTTCTGAGAAATCCCACACAACTGTTAAGTATGCAATACGTCATGAGAGGGTATTGCTTGTGCTGGAATAATACTCCAAAGGCCAAGTGCCTTCAACCCCTGGAAGTGCATTTATCCCACCATAACCAACACTCTGGAGTGTCTTATTGTGCCTATAAGATGGTGTTTCTGCCAATTTAAAAAAAAAAACAATATTGTTGAAAAATGTGCTCAGATAATCTCTCTGCACCTGAGTGACACTAGGTAATACTCTGTTTAATGTTGGGGCTGACTTTTTGCCTTTGTCTTGGTTTCCCTCACTCCCCCTTACCCCCATTTCAGAAATGAAATGGTTTAATTATGAAGGTTGTTGATGCCACAATGGAAAGAGTGGTATAGTAAAAACAAAGTCAGCCATTTAGGAAGCATTTTAGTGTTTGTGAAACAGGTGTTCAATCATTACTTTTTAAACGTTTATGCCTGACAGAAACTCCCAGAGGCAATAGCTCTGCTTTAGATCAGTAGCATGCAAGTGCTTCTGGGAGTTGTCATCTCAGAAGATAATGAAAAATGGTTTCACAGATAGAGAAAATGGTTTTACTAAATGGAGTTTATTTTGGTGATTCAGTAGGCAACTAACGGGGAGGGCTAGTGGGCTGCATTGTGGATATTTGTGAGTAATCGAGGTGGCAGTCAGTTGACAACATGTAGGTTTGTGACACACAAGCTGGGAGAGGAGTTGTAGCACAGCACATGGAATTGAGGGGGGATTATTTAAAAAAGAAAAAAAGAGTATCAAGCTAAAAACAATACAAGGCCTGCCATCTGGAAGTGGCAGTGAACAAAGTATGTTTTTGAGTGATTGAAGGCTGCAAGTAAGACAGTTGACTGTTCATTGGTTAGAAAAATTGGTTGCCAATTCAAAATCAACATTATAAAGCTGAGCAGACTGTTAGCACTCCCACATGCTCTTGCAAGGTTCTGGGCTGTCAGGGTGTGTCCTGTAGTTTTGCTCAGCATGTTGCCATGGTAGCATCATGCTAACATTGAACTGTGCTGCGCAATGCACACTTCCACGGTGAACCAGGAGAACACGCAAGGCATGGGGTGGCACATGTCTGCATGTGTATGCTGCATATGCACAGCCCTGCACAGGACTGTGCACTGCAACTGCACAATGGCATGGCGCACAGGGCCATGCAGTCTGACATCATGTGCAGAATGTGACGTCATGCCTGCACCATGGCCCAACATTGCACAAGTGCGGGCACTGCACAAAGTAGCACAAAAGCACAATCACATCAGCACGGTGGGCAAAACTGCAGTATTCAACTGAGGTATGCAAATGAGTCAGTTCTACAGTCAGTGAGCAAACAATCACATTTGCATGTCATTACTGGCAGCTATGCATACATTAGCATGCCTGATTACACCGGGAGTATATAAAGGAGCACAATGCACCACTTGGATTCCACAGCTGAACTGCAGTGGATAGAAGCAGACGTCCTGTGGAATGGACTAGGAAGGGACATGGGTGAACACTGAACAGTGTGTGTACTGTGTGCAGTGGTACCCTGGAAATGCTGAGGTGGTGGATCTCCATCTGCATCTAGTGGTGGTGGTGTTATCATGTCTAGGTGGAGCCACCCTCCTATAGTAATCCATGTTGCACAATGACAGTGGAGGCAATACCTTCTGATACATGTGTAGGAGGTGGTGGTGGCCCTAGGTTCCTTTGGGCACCTGCCTATTTCAACCTCTTGTCTGTCTGTTCCCCTGAAAATAGCTGTGTCTGTGCATGGGCCGGCCCATGTCAGGTGGCCAATGGCTATTAGGGCATGCATTGCGGGGTGGGGCTCCGCCACTGTACCATGCAGATGTATTCTGCTGTGCGTATTCCTTGGTCACCTGTATGCCACTCCCCTATCCAGCAGGTCTCATGGAGCCTATGGGCCCACTGTTGTTCCACGGAGGGGTTGCAGGCTCTGGTACAGGCCTACATGGCCAGGGAGGAGGTGCTATCCCAGAGGCGGGCCACAAATACCCTGGTATGGCAGGCCTGGGTAGAGATCACCGCCATATTCAGTGTCATTTGAAACTGGAATAGGCCCAAGGAGGCTGTAAGGAAGAGCTTCAGGGACATGAGGATGCAGACAAAGAAGGTCATGGCCATGTACTGCAGGGAGATGCATGCCACAGGTGGGGTCCCACTTGCATCAACAACTGCACGTACCCTGGATCCTGCAGAGGAGGCAGTAGCCTCCACTCTACAGCCTGTGCAGGTGATGGAAGTAATGGGTGTCGGACAAGAGCCAAGTGGGACCAGCCCAGCCATGTGAGTGACTGACTGTGCAATGTCCCACCGGTCATGTGTGTATATGTGTGGGTCTATACATATGGGTGCATGATGCACATGGTAGTGCTATATGACACACTGGTTGTAGGCCACACTACTATGTCCATGTGTCCAGGTGTGTAGCCATCTGTGCAGTACTCCACTACTTTGTCACGTGTTCTTGCCTGCATGTTCACTAGTGCTGGGATGTGTGATCACTGGTTGTAGGGTGTGTGCTCACTGGTGCTGGGGTGTGTGCTCACTGGTTTTGGGATGTGTGCTCCCTGGTGCTGGGGTGTGTGCTCACTGGTGCTTGGGCATGTGCTCACTAGTGGTGAGGTGTGTGCTCCCCAGTGAAAGTGTGTGTGCTCACTGGTGTAGGGGTGTGTGGCATGAATGACCACAGGGGGTATAGGAGGTCCACTGCATGCACAGTATGGGCATTGTGTTACCATATGCTAGGCACGCATGCTGCCTTGGCCGCCACACACCTGTACGGTTCATTGCTGTATACGTTTCTTCTCCACTCCCAACAGCACACCACATCGTACTGGACAAGGAGGAGGCTGCCCCAGGGCCATCTTGGCAGCAACTGCCCCTGCCAGTATGCACAAGCTATTGTACATCAGCAGGGAGGATAAGGAGAAGGGCACCGATGGGGCATACAGTGGCAGCTGGAACAACTGGGGTGCACCCATTACCAGGAGGGGCTGCCCCTCCGCCAGCCCCACTGACAATGGGGCCCAGCCACCATCCCTGTGTGGTACAGTGGTACAGCCCCCCACAGGCCCTGGTAAACTACCAGTGTGCCAGCCCAGGATCCCATCTCTGGCATGGACATTGCCCTGTCGTCCTCGGTCGATACCACAGGGTCAGCCACTGCTGTACCTCTCCAGGATCCATCTTCCAGTATGACTACAGCCCTGCCACCCCATCTCACCAGGCTGGCTACAACCAGCTCACAGCACCCCACAAAAGACCTCAGCCCCAACTGCGTTGCAACCCTGGACCATACATAATCTGTTCCTCTCTTTTACCCAAGTGTCATTGCCCCCAGCCCCTGTGGCCTATTGCATTCATGTCCCCCCTGCCTGAATGGATTGTCCTACAGTGAATCCCCTCCCCCCGGCTGGCATATATTTTTGTTTACACCCTTTTGGGCCTCCCCTTTGGGCTGTATCTGTGCGTAAACCCCATTTGCTACCTCTCACCTGGATGGCCTGTATTTCCATCACCCCCCCTTGGCCACCCCCTCTCCCTGGCTGGCATGTATTTATGTTGACACCCTTATAGGATGCCCCTGCTAACATGGACTGTATATGCATGGGCTCCGTATGTGCCACCCCCCTTCTTGGTTCAATTGTATTTCTGTTCACCCCCCTTTTGATATCCCCCTGCCTGGACTGATGCTCTGTATGTACTATTATTGGTATATGATAAGACACTGACTAACCACATTACCGTCTCCTGTCTGATCTGTGCTCACCCTTTGTGTCCGAAGATGTCTGTTATAAAGTGGGCTCTGTACTCCTGGGCTCCCTGACCATTGTGGGGTCATGCTTATGAGCTGTACCTGTATCCCCACATCCTCTGAATCCACTGCTGGTTGTTCCTCTGGGGGCCAGCATGCATATTCCATTGTTGGGTGCCATGTTGTGTAGTACATAATATGCAAGGGATATGGCATAGACCCTGTGAGAAGTGTACTGTAGGGCACCTCCGGAATGGTCAAGGCTATGTAGAGCTGTATCTTGAGCATGCCAAAGATACATTCGATGACGTTGAGCATGGTGCTGTGCCACATTGTACCTGTCCTCTGCAACAGGTGAGAGCCGTAGGACAGGTGTGAGGAGCCATGGATGCAGGGATAGGCACTGTTCCCTGTGTAGGTAAAGGGCATTGGTTAGTGCCATCATCAGCAACATGGGGAGAGAGGCCTTTGGGATACACTCATCAACGAGGTTGTCACTAAGGATGTCCCCACATTCAAACATCTGGCACAGGATGGAGGAGTGTAAGATGAAGGTGCCGTGGGCCCTGCCAAGGTACTGTGCCAGCACATCGATGATGCACCCTGTTGCATCACACACTACTTAGAAACTGACAGACTGGGACCCTTTCTTACATAAGCTTCCACTCCATCACTGGTGGGTACCCGAATGGCAACATTGGTACAGTCCAAGGCAACAAGTACAGCAGGCAGCTGCACAACCTGACAGAACTGCTGCATGGTTGCTGTCCATTCAGCCGGCGTGCTGGGGAATATGATGGCATCCCCAACATGGGCCAGCAGGACATCTAGGAACTGGCCCAACAGACGCAATATGGTTGACTGCAAGATGTCAGTGGATGTCCAATGGTGTCTGGAATGTTTCAGCTGCCAGGAGATACCATGCAGCTATCACACTGAGCTCTACATACATTGAATGGCTGAGCTGGGTGTCTATCTGGAGCCGGTCATGCAGCAGCTCATACATAAGTATGCACCTGTTGAGCCTGTGCCAGCCCATAATCTGGTCATCACTGAGGACTGCAAATGTGACTCATGGACAGTACTGTACGTTTGTAGCACAGTGGCTCTGTGGTCGACGTCTGGGCCCAGGACTGGCATCGGCCCTCTGCTCATCCTCCATAATCTGCTACGATAGGTACACAATGTGTTCTCTCATGAAAGCCATCTTGGTTTGTGGCCTGCAGTGTCTCCCTCTGCCTCTAGCACTAGCCCTGGTTTAAGGTGATCTTTATATAGGCAGTATTTGTGCAGTGCTGTGTGACCTGCATAACTCCTGTCTGTGTAGCGCTAACACACTGAATATCATGCAGGCACATTATGTGGGGTACTGCCCCTGCATGCTGCATATGGGACCTCTGTACTTTTTTTTTATTTTATTGAGACACATCGGAATTAATACCTTTGAGTCAGAGACTCCTTTACAAAGGCTCCACGTCATAGAAAAAAAACAGTACAAAGCGTACAGTGTCAGACATTACAGTGCAGAAATTGATACAGAGTATAGGACAAACAGGCAAATGCGGTACAGGATATTTACAACAGTCAGAGACAAATGAAGTACAGAGGCAAAATACATTGTACAGTATCCATAGAGGTGATCATGCAATAAAGCAGTTGTAGAAAATTTTACGACATGCAAGTGCATGCAGTGCAGACCAATGATTGGTCTGAGACCTCGGTCAGACAGTGGCCAGGACAAGCACTCTGGAGGCAGGTACAAGAGGGTCCATTGTCGTGGCACAGTTTTGGATGGGGGTAGGTCAGGTACAGTCACAGGTTGAGTCCTGCGAGATGTGGCTACAGAGAAGGGATATGAACAGATCCAGGGTTGGAGCCGAGAGGACTGTCCTGGGCAGTGAATTCAGCCAACTGGGAGCACGGTACCTGAACGTTCTCTGATCCATTGAGGTTTTACAGTGGGAACCCAGAGAGCACTTTCTCAGTGTGACATGCGCCCTGGTGTCTTGCGCGGGGGGCAGTGCCAAAAGGGCAGGGGGTGAGGCCGGCTGTGATCTTCTTGGCAAGAAGACAGGTCTGATATTTTAGGCAATCATCGAGGTTTAACCAATTTGAACTGGTATACAGCATACAGGTGTGTGTGAGCTGGGCACATCCTGTGGCCAGCCTACAGGCTTTATTCAAGGAAACCCTGATTTTGTTAAGGAAGGTGCTGTTGGCTGCACCATAGATAATGATCCTGTAATCTATGAGAGACAGGACAGAGAAGAAGATGGCTAGCTGTAGGGCTTCAGGAGGGAGACAGAGTTTTTTCAGCAGTGGAGCAGACCAATACGCACAATTACAGTTGCACTAAGTTGGCGGATGTGTTCGTGGTAGGTGAGCCCGGAGTCCAGGGTAACACCCAAGTATTTAAAAATAGATACTTGTTCCAGGGATTCATTTTGGGAGTTATGGATGAGCAGGGGGTGGCTGCTAAACTTGTTTTGGGCATGGGTAAACAGCATGGACTTTGTTTTTTTATAGTTTAAGACAAGCCCATGGTCAGCAAGCCAGGATATGGCCTAGCTAAAAGACCTTTGGAGGGCAACTTGGAGGACAGCTGGGTTGGTGTGGGTGTTGAATAATACTGCGTCATCTGCGTACAGTAGTTGACTTCCAGAGCAGGCCTTGGGCAGGGAGTTAAGGAATAGAGTGAAAAATAATGGGCCGAGGATTGACCCTTGAGGGACCCCCATTGTAACCTGGAGGGGGGATGACTGGGATTGTGCTAGTCTGACTCTCTGGGTTCTGCCAGACAGGTTTCCTTATCCTTAGCGTTAGCATCTGATTGCTATGTAAATAACCCTTGTTGCTTAATTGTCCGTGGTCTTTAGGCACCTGCTTCATGCTCAATTGGTGGGGGCCAACTCTGCGGAGCTCTGTGGGGGTCAGTTGTGCTAGCACCGGTGTCCTCCTTTCTGGGGCCCTTACTGCCAGACCTGTGCTGTCCCCCACCTGGTCCCCCCGATGGGGACACTAAGCTTCTCAGCAGGGGGGCCAAACCCCTGCCCCTCACCAACACCATTGTCCTTGGACTGCTCATTATGCTAGGCCTCCCTGTTTGCTGCTGACAAGGCTCCTTCGCTGGGGAGCCCCTGGGTCATGCCTGGACAGCATGATATGACTGACTTCACCTTCTCTAACCTAACTGCCTGTGTCCGACAGCCTCCCTGGCCTATCTGCTGTCTTGACCTTACAAGTTTTTGGTATCCTGTCAGAATAGGCAGGTGCTCTGGATATAAGCCACATGGCAGGGGCAGCCTCCCCCCTCTGAAGCATCCATTATGGCTTTTACTAGTGACATCAGCCCTCTCGGGGGATACTGAGCTCAATCCTGGCCCCCAGCAACTCTCCCCCTTATCTGTGGGTTGGTCAAAAGGCAAAGGGCTGAACAGAGCCCCCACCTTAACATTTGTAGCCTCCTGCCCAACCTGGCTGACCTCCTTGCATGGGTCACCCACCACAAGCCGGACATCCTGGGTTTAACAGAAACCTGGCTGAAGCCGGCAACCCCTGACTCAGCATGTGTGCTTCCTGGCTTCGACCCTGTCAGGCAGGACAGCCCGGGGAAAAAGTGGAGGGCAGGTGGTATCCTGGTCTATTACAGGAGTCACCTTAATCTTACGGTTCTGACCGTACAACAGTCTACACTGTCACCCTGTGAACTATTGCACACAGTTCTGTTGCTCGGGAATACAAAAAAGCTCCATATTGCTTGTACCTACAACCCCCCCATGGGGGGGCATAACAGGGCTGTCCTCCCTCCTTGACATGGTTGGGTCGATGGCTGGGAACAATGAATTGCTGATACTGGGCGATCTTAACGTGAACTGGCTCGTGGCAATACAAAGATGTACGAGCCACTGCTGGCTGGTCTCTCATTGTCCTAACTCATCAAGGATCCCACTGGGTGGTCCTCCACTGGTAGCTCGGGTTCCCTCCTTGACTGGGTCCTGTCCAACAGTCCTGAGAGGATTAGCTCTTCTGGAACTCTCCCTGACTCCATCTCTGACCACTCCCCGGTGTTCTGTGTATGGAAGGTTCCCTCTCTGAAAATCCCACATAAAGTCATCCCAATTCAGGACTTCTCCCGGTTTGACCTAGGGGTCTTTCCAAGATGACCTTCGGCTTACTGACTGGTCTGAGGTTTGGAATGCCCAGGACCCAGCCTCAGCAGTTAGTCGTTTTCTCAGGGCATTCGGGGCACTGCAGGATAAACACGCCCCTCTCATTAGGCGGAGGGTTAGGCGTCTGCTACCAAGTGGTTGCATGGGAGCCTCCTCACCCTCATGAGGGCTAGGGATAAGTGCTGGGCCAATTTCAAGGTCTGAAAGGACTAGACCATATTTCAGCGGTACAGGAGGCTCTGGAATGAGTGTAAGAAAGTGATTAGGGCTGCAAAAAGTGAATTCTGCAAAGTGGCACTGCAGAACTCGGTGAAACACCCTAGGACTTTCTGTAGAAACATAAAAAACATAGTATGTGGTTCCTCCAAAGTGGAGGCCACTGATATGCTCATTGATGGTACCAGCTGTAACAATCCACTTACCATCGCCAACACCTTTAACAAACACTTCTCGGACCTGTCTGCCTTCACGTCCCTCTTCTCCTCTTGTGGAGGTGATAGCTGTGGCCAGGACCCTGCCTCACAACCGCCCCCCCTCCTGACCGTCTTTCTGTTTCAAGGCAGTGATAGCACATGAGATGCAGAGATTGCTCTCTGGTCTCTCCCCCTTCTCCAGTGCTGGCCAACATGGCATGGAACCTAAGCTCCTCCACCTTGGGGCCTCGCACATTGCCTCCCCGGTGGCCCATATCGTCAACTTACCCTTGCCTCTGGGGTCATCCCTGATATTTGGAAGGTGGCCAGGGTTGTCCCCATTCTCAAACAGGGCAACCCTAAGCTTCTGGACAACTACCGCCCAATAGCCATACTGTCCGCAATCAGTAAACTCCTGGAGAAAGTTATGGCAGGGCAACTCACGGAGTATATCCAGGCTCATGAGCTTCTGTTGCCTGAGCAGCATGGCTTTTGTAAAGGGCACAGTACATCCTTGGCCCTTGTCACCGTTGCATCTGGGATCAGAACTGCTATGGACCAGGATAAACTCTCTGATGCCATTTTCATCGACCTGTCAAAAGCCTTCGATCTAGTTGACCATGCTCTGCTCTGCTCTCAGCTTAGGCCACTTGGCTTGTCACCCCTGTACTCTGCTGGTTCTCCAATTACTTGCAGGGCAGACAACAGCTGATCAAATACAGCAAGGTCCTCTCGGACACCACAGTTGTGTCCTTAGGTGTTCCCCAAGGCTCAGTCCTGGGGCCTCTGCTTTTTTCCATCTTTGTGAATGACCTACCTGCTACCTCTTCCTACTCCAGGTTCATACTATATGCAGATGACCTGGTCATCATGACCCACTCCCGGGATATTGGGATTATAAACCACCAGTTGAGCGAGGACTTTGGGAGTATCCAATCTTGGATAATGTCCCACAAGCTGGTCCTCAACCTCAATAAAACACAGGCTATGCTCTTTGGGTCCCTGGCCAAGATTAAGGCCTCCCCTGCCTCCCTGTATATCACTGGTCTTGATGGAGCCCTGGTCCACATCACCAACTCCATCAAATACCTTGGGGTTACACTTGACCCTCAGCTCAACCTTGGAATACATATCCTCAGTGTCTGCAGCGCCGTTAACTGTAAGCTAGGTCTGGCCTATCATGCAAAGAGCAATCTTACGCCAGTTGCTCACCTTGCATTAGCCAGAGGTGTGTTTCTCCCCTTCCTCTGCTATGGACTTCTCCTGTTTGCCTGTATGTCCAAAGTCCACCTCGCAAGATGGACTGTCGCATACAACAATATTTGCCATTTTGCGCTTGCTGCCCCTAGACTCACCCACCACTGTGACCTGTATAGTAGGCTTAACTGGCTCTCCCCATCCAACTACTTAAATTTTGTCCTGGGCTGCTTCACGGGCAAGATCCTTGGTACCGGCACCCCTTCTGGGTTAGCGGAGCTCCTTGTTCCAGCGGTCTCCCCCTCATACTCCCTCAGATCCCTGGGCACTGCGGCTCTAAGGATCCCGGCGACACGCACTCAAATGGGTGACAGAGACTTTGCCTCGTGTGCTCCCAGACTATGGAACTCCCTTCCTGCTCAGGTTCACTCCGCTCCCTACCATGCTGGCCTCCGAACCTCCCTGTGGAGACACATAAAGCTCTTGTCAGTGTGTGGATGTCCCAAGCCTCCGTAATCTCACTTGGCCCCCTGCACTGAACATTTCCTCCTTATGTTTTTGCCTGTCTGCATGGATTCTGTCCTGCACTCAATTTATTAGGTACTGGGTATTGCCCTGGCTGTGCCTCCCCTTGCTGCGGATGTATACTGTATATATTCTGTATATAAATGGACTCAACACTGTATAATGACTTGTATATAATGCACTGCTCACAGCTTGGTGTTCAGTTGTATTTTGTTATGACCATTGTACCTGCTTTCTAGGTGTTGTTTCTGTTTCCCCTGACACTGTGTAATAGCCCAAAGTGTATCTTGTTGTACTATGTCTAAAGTGTATCTTGTTGTACCATGTCATATTTCCTGTACTCTCCCAGGTTGTACCTGAAAATAGGCAATTTGTCTTGTCTAGTGTACTTACCTGGTTAACAAAAGCTAAATAAATAGTTCGAGAACCAAGAAGTGACATCCTGAGAAAAACCTATTTGGGTTAGGGTGGTCAAGAGAAGTGAGTGATGGACGGTGTCAGATGCTTTGGAGAGATTTATGTATACAGCACTGGCAATCTGACCTGCATCAAGGGTTGCATGGATGGTGTTGGTATATTCCAAAAGCGCGGTTGCGGTGCTGTGGTTTTTATGAAAACCATGCTATTCAGGGCACAGGAGATTGTACTGGGCAATGTAGTCTGTGACTTGGGTGGCAACTATCTTTTCAAGAACCTTGAGGGGGGGGTAGAATTGAAATGGGCCGATAATTACCAGGCTGGGTACGGTCACCACTCTTCAGGATCGGAGTGATGAGGGCAGTTTTCCATATGGATGGGAACTGACCTAGGGCAAGGGAGTGGTTTAGCAGGGCAGTGAGGGGGTAGAGTACTTTGGAGTGTTGGCACTAATAGTGCGCACAGAAAAATCCTCTGAATATGGGATTTTGGCACAAATACATGCCCAGGGTGGGAGCGCAAACACTTTGCGCCTGGTGCAAGGCTTTGAATATCTGGGCCATGCTGCTCTATCTACAATCAATCTTTTCTGTGTTAAAGATGATCTTCAGACTCTGAGAGTCAAGAGTCTCCAAATTAATCATCATGTTACCCCTACCCCACCCTGGAAATTGTCCTGGTCTTTCCAGAGATTGCAAAGTAGCCCCATCCCGTCACCTTCATCACCACCTTCTTGATACTGGAAGGAAAACACGGCCATCTGAGCTCCCCACTAAACCCGGCTCACCTGCCTGACAGTACAATGCACTGCCTTTGGGCCATTGGGGTGGTTAGTATGGTTCACAAAAAAATTAAAAGCTTGCAGCTATATACGGTAAGGCCCACTTAAATGCATACTTGTTAAATGCATAGCTCGCTTTGTTGCATTTGTTTCTAAAGTCCCAGTTCCTTTTGTATCTCCTCAATGTTAACTGGACCTGTTAAATGCATTTAAGAGCCCTTTTGAATGCACAGATCCAGCTCCCTAGGACAGTGACCAAACTGGTATTTCAAGACCTGAGCGTGTTTGTGATTGACTGTTCCAGGCAGATGTTAAACATAGTGCCAGTAAAACACACAATCACTCCTAATCATGTACAGTCACTAACCTGATCAAGGCAATGGAGTCCCACTGAGTACCTTAATAAAATAACCTACTTTTAACAATGTAAATGCAGACAGTTATGTGTTTCCAATAGAAAATATACTAGGTCTCCTAAACGCATAGCCTGCTTAAATGCACACTCACAGCTGGCACATAGAGTATGCGTTTAAGATGGCTCCGCCATATTATCTTTTCCTTTTCAGTGCTGTGAAGGTAGCCAGGAGATTTACGCACTTTACTATCACAGAAGACTTGGACAGTTCTTGGGGAGGGATGCATCTGGGCAGAAGCAACCCAGAGACAGACTGCTACCTGGGAGGGGAGAAACTAACAACCACCCATCGGGAGCGGGGTCTAGGGGTTATCATATCAGACAATTTAAAGGTAAGCGGATAATGTGAAAAGGCAGCAAAGAAGGCCAGCAGAATGCTAGGATGCATATGGATGGGCGTCACAAGCAGAAGAAGGGAGGTTATCCTGCCGCTGTACAGGTCCCTGGTGAGATCCCACCTTGAGTACTGCATCCAGTTGTGGAGACCTTATTTCAGGAAGGACATAGATAGATTGGAGACAGTACAGAGGAGGGCAATAAAAATGATACACGGTCTCCATGAACTGCCATATGAAAGCAGGTTATAGGAACTCAACATGTACTCTCTGGAACAGCGCGGGGACAGAGGGACATGATTGAGACATTCAAGTTTCTGAAGGGTATAAACAAAGTCTCCACCCAGGAGCTCTTTATGGCCAATAGCACCAGTAGGACAAGAGGACATGAGATGAAATTGAGGGGAGGAAGATTCAGGGGCAACATGCAAAGGTTTTTCTTCACAGAGAGGGTGGTTGACCCATGGAATGGCCTACCGGCTGGAGTCACTGACTCCAAAACAGTAGGGAAACTCAAAGCAGCACGGTACAGACACAAGGGGATTGTCTCAAAGAAATTCTAAAGAGGGGGGTAGGGCTCAGGGGAGACTAGACGGATCTTTGGTCCCCATCTGCCGTCACTTTTTATGTTTCTGTGTAACATGACAGCTGATTTGAGTATTAGTAAGCTACATATAAAATGTTTCTTTACTACCATACTCATTTGACAGTGTAAACTTTAAATGTGTGAGAACAAAATCTAATTTAAACTTACAGGTATAGCAAAAATGTATACAAACATTTCTGTATATCTACATGGGTGAGGGGTGAGTCTCTTAAAGGGAAAGGGCAAACTGTTTAACTAGGAAAGCCACAATACATTGGAGCTTGTTTCCAGGTGCGACCTGGGAGCACAAGGAAGTTACGTGACTTGTTCATTGTCACACAATACGTAAGTGGAGGCTAACAGGATTCAAATCCAGGTCTCCAAGTTTGTAATTCAGTGCCGTAAAGCACTATGCTATATTGCCTACTTAAGCATTAAGGTACTCCTGGGAGTTGGTTTACCAGTAAGTAATCCAACCCCCAGGTGCACAAATCTCTTGCTGATGACCTGGGTCCTCATTAGGCACCTGAGGTTAAGATTAACTACTGGTAAGCCAATCCCTGATTGTACCTTATTGCATAAGAAACCTACCCCCCCCCCCCAGGTGGGTATCCAGCAGCTGGTGAGGGTGGGTTTCTTTTCTTCTTTGTTTTTTTTTTTTAAATAACAAATTAAACCTGTGATTTCTTGGGATTAGAACTTATTTTTTTTTAAACCTTGTACTATGCAAAATAACACATGGGCAATTATGCACAGCTCTGCCGTTTCCATCTTGGGGTTGTGATAATGTCTGAAGCCTCTCGAACTCTGTATTTGAGGTCTCTAATCAAAACTTCTTGATGGGAACATAGCCTTGTTGTACACAGTTCCCAGTGTATTACTCTCTGTACAACAGTTGCTTCAAAATATAGGATAATGGATGGTCAACAGTTAACAACAGCACGTGTTTGCTTCGAGAGGTTGTTGTGACAACAAACAGACCTTGAGAGCGAAGCTCGAGGGGTCTGTAGTTGTCATTACAATCTTGAGAAGTAAACTCTGAGCTACTGTTAAATGTTGCTGATCCATTGTCTTTTATAGTGTATGGGCAGCTCTGCGCAGCAACGGAGAGTTTAGAAAAGTCCAGGGAAGCCATCCCTGCTCACTCGTTTTTCTGTCAGAAGTGACAGATGAAACTGACAAATGAAAAAAAGAGGGATCAGTGCGACTGAAAGGGATAGTTGAGTGCGCGAGGGCATTCTAAGTTGTACCACTGTAACGTACTCAAGGTGGTACAACAGCAGTTTGATGTCACTATGATGGTACATTAAGGCTAGCAATTCATTGAATTCCATTGATAACTGCACTGTCCCATACACTATATAAAGTAGTAACAGACAATGCAGAGCAGGGTTGTGTTATCTCAAGTCAGAGTTTATACTACAGGGAAATATAGAAGTGGCTGACAGAAAAAGTCCCTTGGCGCACTATGTTTGACACGATGTGGAAATGACAGCCTTAGTGATTGTTCGCTCCTTCTTCCCCCTCCCCTTTTGATGCCATTTTTATCAAGTCTATGTATCTGTTCCACCCATGTCTGAATCCCCCCACCACACTGTTTTTGCACAGATTACCTCCTTCTTTAACTTATTCCACATTTCCACTACATGTTCCATTAAAAATACTTTCTGGTATCCCTCTTAAATTTGCACCCCACCCCCAATGCTTCATGGTGTGACCCACGGTGCATGTGTTCCCACACACTTATACTGTATCTTACATACAGTACTCACTCTTTTATCCACCAACCTCCGTAAATCCAAATTGTTGGATAAAGGAGGGTGGTGGTTAAAGGGGGCTATAATATTTCTGGAAGATGTGACAGAAGCACATGCTGGCAGTGGGGGGGGGGAGGAGCACTGTGTATTGCTCCTCTCCCCTCTCCTTCCCTCCTGAATACTGCATACCCTCATATGGTCAAGCACCTCCCCCTTCAGGTGGCTCAATGACCAACCTGTATCTTTGGCCGGGATTGGGGTGGGCAAGGCCCAGGGAACACCCTTGTCTAGGGGTATATGATGTAATTGCTCACTTGGAGTCCCTCGCACACAACAATACCCAGTTGCTTGACTGCCTGCAGAAGCTGGTGGATGTGGACACCTTAGATAGTGAACAAAACACACTAGACCATTGGACTTCAAGCACCTGACTTTACAGGAGAGATTCACAACAAAGTTATTTGTACAGTTAGTAATCACAAGCCCCAGTTCACTGGCTCATAAACAGTTTATTATAGTAACTTGCTTTTCATGGGTATCCATTCCAACCCTTGCCAAAAGTGACTTGGTGTATCCTCGTAGCAGTCACCTGCTGTGGTACTTTCTAGGCCTTATTTACTCCCAACAGTTTCCCTCACACCATGGCTTCTGACACTCTGTATTCTTTTTGCTTCGCCATGGCAATTACGGGCAGCCTACCCATACAGTCTAAGGCAACATGATGCACAGGTATTCCTTATCATCTTCCAGTGCTAAATCCTGTATTTTCTGTCTTTTCGTCTATTGACTCTACCTGCACACATGGTTTATTACACGTTGCAGAACAGTAGTAAGGTGCCCAGCAGTGTGAGGGTAAACTCATAACTTCCATTGGTGGCCAGCTTTTCCTTGCTGGGCATCCCCCACACCTGCTCCTTGGTGTGTACCCAGGTAGGAGTATGCCTTGTGGCTCTCCTGTGCCCAAGACCCGAGTCCTGCAGACAGCCACTGGTAGATGCCATGTGCTCACCCCTGCCAAGCAATTCAGGAGCACTCCTGACAACCCAGCACATTGCTGATGGTCACTGTAGCTCTCCTGCAATTGACACATAGCTTGGCTGTCCCAGCCGACCCCTCACAGGAACTCCACAGGGAGCCTACCCAGTGAGGACACCCGAAGCAGTGATGCATGCTACCTGCATGCTGGCACGTACATGCTTACCACCAAAAACGCCATGCCTTCCTGAGTCAAGTGCCTGGCACTTCAAGGGCATTGTACCTAATTACTCCCTGAAGCTCCTTCTACACTAGATTCACCCACAGAGGATGGTGTCAGGGTACCATTTCTCCACTGATCACATTTGTTGACACTGGGCAAGTGGAAACTGTTTTCTGACCTTGCAGCATAGACCAAAAGCACTGATCTTACAACAAATCACCAAAATGCGGCTTACAGTACCTTACAGGTGATCAGGCTTTATTAGAAGTGCAATGTGCAAAGGTACTTTTTATACACAGGTTGTTAAAGTGCAGGCTGCTTGTAAAAATTCTGCTTACAGAAATTTAAAATAAACCTCGCTGGCAGTCCATGAGTGCTTCCTAAACCAGTGCTGTGTGACCTGGCAGACCAGCAGACAGCATGCAAACACATGACTTGCACGTAAATCAGCTGACACTGCTGTCTGTCAGGTTGTACAGTACTGGTTCAGGAAGCACTCATAGAGTGCTGGCAAGGTTTATTTTGAATTTCTGTCTCAGTACTGCCACCATTGTAAGCATTCTGCACTTTAGTGATGTATGTTTAAAAAGCACCTTTGCTAACTGCCCTTTTAATAATGATTGGTCACCAGTAAGGTAAGCTGCTTTCTGGTGATTTGTTGTAAGCCCAGTCCTTTTGGTCTGTGCTGCAGGGTCAGGAAACAGTTTCCATCTGCCTCATTGGTTCGGTTCTCTTTTCCTGCATGCACCGGCCTTGGCTACACAAATGTGGTAACGGCCCCTCAGTCCTTTTGTGTTGTCTTGAACACATTTGTTGACAGCCACCTCCCCCTACTGTTAGGAGGGGATTGTTATGGTCATGTCCCAGTCATGGTACTGGGTGCCCTCCTCAGAGGGGTGAAAGCCATCCTGCTTGAAGAAAACTTCCAACCCTCCAAGAGTGGCCCAAATCTCCCTGTTACCCCCATCCCTCCTACCAACATGAGGAGAAGGCCACCGGTAGGCAAAAAGAGCAGAATGATCTCAAAGGAACTGGCCACATCTATGAAAAGATTGATTGGGTGTGGGTAAAGAATCAGTATCAGAAGAAGGGTATTTGTCCCAAGCTACAACTGTGGTTCTAGGGCTCGTACCAGGTGAGCAATAAATTGTGTAATGTAGTGTATTAATTATCAGTAAGCAATGAGCAGATGGCAGTCATGCATTACAAAGGATATACTATGGTGTCCCTAAACTCAATATCCTGAGTCTCGGGATACCGACTGCACTGGCCCGAAATACATGCTCCTGAATCAATCATATGCCCGATAATACAATGCGGACATCTGACTGAAAAATACTAAATACAATTTTGGGGGCTTTGCCCCCCCCGAACCCCCTATGTGGGTGGCTCCGCCCCTCCACCCCCTGTAACTTAAATAACTAACTCTGAGGGGGAGCAAACCTCAGAGTTAAAAACAATTAGTTACAGGGGTATTAAAAGTAAATGGATGCAGAGTGGAACAGAACCCGGGCCTCCCAGGGCACACTGGCCAAGCTACCAGTGGTTTAGCCCTCAGCACCACTGGGGCAGCTCGGCCAGCCTCCAGATCCAGCCAAGATTTGAAGCCCATCAACACGGGTAAAGTAGCAAGCCATCACATCTGCTACCTTACCCCTGTAAATGTCTGTCCGGTGTCCTACTGCTGGGATTCCTACTATCTGGTTACTGAACCTGTGAGGCAATATTGCATGGGCAGGTCAGTGTCAGGATAGTGAGTCTCGGCAGAACATAAGGGTACCACTACGAATGTCTGAAACCATATCAAGAGGCCAAGCCTACTTAAGAGGTGCTCTCTGAGCCCCAGACTCTGACTAAACTGCCACAGCAGGTGCCCAGCTGACCACTTAAAACTCAGAAACTGCATAGGTGTCACTAGAAAAGGCAAAAACCAGCTCCAGAGTGGTGGTCTGCTCCTTTTCTGGATAGTGGAGAGGATTCTAAGGTGGAGAACATTGTGGGTCAACAGTCAGAAAGTGTAGCCCCTTCTATATGACGCAAGGGACCTGCAGAGCAAAAGGGGGTACCTGAGACAGAGACGAACTTAGCAGAACCAGAGGGCAAAGTGGCAGACCCCACAGAGGGACCACATCATCAGCAGGTAATTGTCCCAGCAGCAGGCTGACAGTGGGCAATCCTATTTCTATTTCAATAGAGCAATTGGGTCAGCCTGACACAGAAGATGGCAGAGTTCCCCTGGAAGCCCCTGCAACCCTGTGCCACTGACAATCAGTAGCAACTCTAGGCCCCAGAGAGTGTGCAGAGCCCTTATTTGGCAGCCAGACTATCACATGGATGCTGACTTCGACCAGGAATATGTCAGTTTGATGCTGGGGCAGATACTCATATGGGGTGAGGGGGTAAAATGGAAAACTCACCTCCATCTCTTGCTAGGAGAAGATCATTTTACACCATGACAAGTTCCATCTCCATGCTGTATTTCCCCCGAAACCAGACTGGAGAGGCCCACAGATAAAGAAAGCCTCCAGGTGCATCTCCAGCTGCATCGCCACTACACTGTCAATCACCCTCCTCAAAAGGGAAGGTTCAAGATAGGCTTGTAGTTTTCCAAAATGTCTGGGTCCAGTAATGATTTCTTTAGGAGGGGCCTCACAATAGCCCTTTTCCTTGCCATCGAAAACATATCCTTCTCAAGAGATCACTGGGCAGTCTCAGCAATCACCAAACCCAAGGACTCCCAGCAATCCAGTAAACAGCTGGGAAGGACCCGCATCCAATGAAAAGGAGGTGGGAAGCAGCTTCATAACCACCAGGATAATCTCCTCAGTAGGCAAAGGGTGACACTCCTCCCAGACCAAAGGCCTCCATTAGCAACAGACAGGGCTACGTTGGGTCTTGACAACTCTCTTGGGGAGATTGAGGAGTGGATAGAGGATACCCAGTCAAGGAATGACTGGCCAATCTCCTTGTAATGTCTGAGTGTCAAATCTCCCCCAGACTGTAGGCAGGTCGGATGTAACAACCTATCTAGAGTGTGAAAGAGCTAAGCTGATCTGCTCTTCCCTGCAGCAATCACCCATGACACGAACGCTGCCTTTCTTAGTGTGATTGCCCCAAGTCGCCGAGTGGGATGGGTGCTTAGAAGTGAGCAGCCATCACTACCTTTTTACCCATAATTTTTTCACAAAAAATTATACTTTTTGACATAAAGAGCATTTTCCATTTAATTTTGTTCTTGGGGGCAAAGAAATCTATGAAAACCACAGTGCTTCAGCTATTTTTGTTCATTTTCTGTTAATCTGAAAATGTGCCCAGTTTCTGTAATGCCAGCTGCTGGGATGAAGCTGTTGACGCCCACAGTGTCAGTGTAAACTGTGCCCAGTGCTTCAAACCGACCCAGCTCAACACACTCTGCAAGCAAACAAATGGACACGGACTTCCTTAGGGAAATGTTGGCCAACATTAAATTAGATGTGGCTGACATGAAAAACGTATGGCAAGCAACAATGTTGAAAGTAAAGAAACAAACTCCAGGGATGATGTGACTGAGCTTCTTTGAATTTCTGTGCTGGAGGACATGATTATTAACTTAGAAGAGAGAGCTGATTATCAGGAGAAGTAGATAAACTACTTATTATTTAAAATAGACAATCTGGAAAACCGAGGTAGGTACTGTATGTGTAACAGCAGTCATATTGTGGGGTTGCCTGAGGGAGCTGAAGGCAATAATATAACTAGGTTTAAAAAAAATTCCTGTCTGATTTGCTGAATCATCTGTGGCCCCAGCCTCTCAAAATAGAGAGGGCGCACCTTTCTTTAGCACCATGTCCTAAACCTGGCTCTCGAACTCGACCCGTTATTGTTAATTTTTTAAGATACTCTGTTAAAGAAATTTTGTATTTGGCCACAGCAAAGAGAGTCTTGTCTTGGAGGGTGGAGAGAATCTATCTGTACCAAGACTTTTTTTGCAGACATGATAGAAAAACATAAGGCATTCCCTGAGGCTAGGTGTTATTTATAAAAATCAGGAGTATCTTATTTTATGAGCTAGCCTGCTGTTTTGGTAATCAATATGGATGGAAACCCTCTTTTCTTGCTCTACAGTGGAGGATGCTTACGGCTACATCAACTCTTTTGTGTCACATAAGCCCTCGCAGTCTAACGCTCACAGCAACAGTAATTTTTCCAAATTCAGTGAACAGTCTGCCAGAGCTCGTGGACCAACACTTCCTGAACATTCTACTAGTCCTCATGCTAAGAACTCCACAGCTTCACCACCTCCTAGTGTAAATACACAAAACTTTGCAGACTATGTTCCAGATCAAAGCAGCCCCCTCATCTGCAACAAATGTTAATCAACAATTTTGTAAGGACAATTCACTTTCTCACCCTGATAAGCTGGTCAGGAAAAGTAGTATTCCCAACCAGACCAAAGTTCAGTAAGATGATATTCCCTCCACATCTGAAATCAAACCCCAAGAAACAACTGCAGTAACAGTACAGAAAATGGTCATAGCTCCAGCTCAAACTTCTGAGCCTCACCAGAACCAGCTTCAACTGAAGACATTCCTACACACAGCCAAGATGATGTGCCTCTGATATAAGTTCAAGGGACAAGTTCAGCATGCAAGGCATCATGGGGTGCCTCTCTGATGTCATTTCCTGTTTTGGCGTCACGGGGGCTCCTTGAACAGATCATAGTAAACAACACACTTTTCTTTCAGTGCAGATATTTACAGAAACTTTTATTTGCAAATAATTAATGACTTTCTGGTTTATCCTTTGGCTTAAAATACTTTTGTGATATATAGATCCACGATCTCATAGTCGGAATGTTACTATTTAAAGTAATGAAATATACGCTCTTCCTGTTGTAACCATGCTCCAAGAGACTTTCTTGAGTCATGGTACAGCCAGAAGCTTAAGAATGCTAGATGAGTGATCTTACTATTTGGAAAACTTGTTATTTCACAGACTTTGAAATCCAGGAGTCCTTATCTTGTCCTAAATGTCACCCTTTGCTGATTCTTAACACATGTTTTATGACATGTCTGCTTATATGCTGATACAATACTGGAACACTGCAATTATTAACATATCTAGAGGGTTTCTGAATAGTATACCAGATTTCTTTTGTGGGATATTCTGTATATGTTTGGGCTGTTCTTTACCAGAAACTAAATCTCACAGAGTGATGGCATGATAATACCCAATTTCAGAGATACAGTGGTGGAGTCTAAATGGAGAGGTTTTTAAAACTCCTTTTTTCATGGTTCACATCAGCATACACTAATGCCTGTAACTTCTCTGACACAGTGAGTTTAAGCCTCTTGAATATTTATGTTAAGGCAGAATGCAAATGACAGAACTCTTGGTCCGATACATTCCCTTTCATAATACGCTTAGTGAGATTCCACTGCAACTCCAGAGAAATTGTACATCTTTAATTGTAAATCTGTATTTTATACCAACATGTAACTACGTGTATTCTGTGTTCAATGTCTGCACCTGTAATGTTGTCCAATGTTGTATCTGCATAATGTTCTATTGTCTTGCCCCGCCCTGTGACGAGGTGCCTTTGTAAATGAGCCCCTGACTCAAAGGTTGTAAATCCGACTTGTTCAAATAAATAAATAAAACAAATAAATAAATAAGATGCCTTGTGTCAGAGTACGAGGAAGCTTGCATGGCTATACAAACCATTTGCACAGGTAGGATATGCAAAAGATCAAAGCTAAATTTCTGCTCTGTCTGTTGCTGTGATCAGGTGTGAACAGGTCCTCAGCCCAAGTATTCCCTCTTCTTATGCTCTTTCACTGTTTTGCAGTAGTATTTACAGTTTCTATTTGTTTGCTATTTATTTGTGCTTACATAATCACCCTGTGATATTTAAGTGAACTTTAAACATCCCAGAGGTAGCATTAGGTGCTTGTAAAGACAATTTGAGCAAAAAGCTATCTCTCTAAGTTGATACCTAGGAGGTAATATTTTCTCTGGCATATTTCAGTTTGAAGCCTTACAGCTTAAATTAAGGCCCATGTTTGTTCTCTAATGAAAGTTTTTATCCATACATAGATATGATATTCTTGTTCACTTAGTAATTTCTTAGCTAAATTACTGTTAGTAAGTTTGTGTAATTTTATTACTTGTTTTCAATACAATTACATAATTTGTCAATTTGCTGTAGAAAATCTAGTTAGGATTAAAATAATTTGGTTATATAATTTTTACAGTATCTAGTTAGGATTATATGGTTTTAGTTATATAATTCTTAAATTATCTATAGGATGGGCAGCAACACCTTAATTTGTGTTAGGATGACCATGTATAATTTTGTGTCATGTAGGCTTTCCTCCCCAGTTAAAAGTGTAAACATGTTATTTTTCATTTACAATGGAACTTAGTAGACAACTGTTTTACAAGAAACACATTTACTCGCACCTGAGGCTGAAAAAACTAAAAGAGCTTGGATTCAACAGATGAAATTCTCATCATACAATAGTAAAAAAAGGGAGACTGCCATTATGGTATGGAAAGGAGTCAATTTTGTGAAGAATCTCACACTGCAGATGTAAATGTGAGACTTAAAACACTAGCTAGTGCATTAGATGGTACAAAGTTGCTACTTTGCAATGCTTATGCTCACAACTCCTCACAGTCTTTTTTTTATGATATCTATATGCACTTGTCAGGTTTTAATGGCAATGAAATGGTGATGGGGGGATTTTAACAAAGTCTTTGACCCTATTTTAGATAGAAGTGGTGGACAACCACAATGCAAACTTACCAAATCCAGCGTGGCACTGCAAAGAATGGTAAAGGAACTGGAGTTACTAGATGTTTGGAGGACAGTGAACTTTACTGGGAGAGATTTCTCCTTTTTCTCCTCTAGATATTCAACTTATTGTCAAATTGACTTATGAGAATTTGGCTAACAATATAGCCTCTGCAGAAATAGACAACATTGAAATATCTGGCAGGTTAGTTGCCTGCTAGATCTAGGTGGAATTAGCAAGTTCCGAATTTATGGAAATTTTGCAAATTTCTGCAAACTTTCTTGGAATTTTGTGGAATTTTCCAATATTGTTTAATTGGCTATAACGTGGCCTGTGTTATAGCTAGAGATCTGCAATTTGTCAGGGATATTCTCTGATATAAGCCCTAAATGTTTGCCAAGTTTCATTACATTTGGATGAAAGTTGGAGAAGCCATAGGGGCTCACATTCTTCCAATTTAATATTCATGTGAACATTTCTGAAAATATTTCTATGCTTACAACTTTGCCACCTTTGGAGCTAGATAATTGAAAACTTAGATGCATACTTTCTTTGAAGAGCCACAGAAACTGCTAAACAGAGACGTATTCATTATGTCAGCTATATGTTTTAGCCATTACCTGCCATCTGACACGATGTCTCAGGCTCGTTTCTGAACCCAGGTCGTCAGCATGAGGCTCTGATGCTGAGCCATGAGTATTGTTTTAAAGCCTAATATTTAGGGTCAATGAACCTAACCACCATGGTGAGATTCCATCCTCTAGCTTTAAATTTATAGGGGCTTAACATTCAGCAGTTTATATAATTGTGAAATGCAATTTTAAAATTTCTGAAAGTATGGAGGCTTATAAGTCAGTCACCGTTATAGCTATCATACCATATTTGGTGTAATTTGGACAAGCACATTTAGTTTACGTAATTAACTGTATTTTTAAAATTTCTGAATGTTTGCAGGCTTATAACTCAGTCATCTTTACAGACAGGGATCTGAAACCTTGTACACCTCTGTATGGGGACTGGGAAAGTCAATTTGCCAAATGTGGTGCAATTTGGGTAAATACTTTTTAAATTAAATGGAAACAACTGAAAATCACAATTTTGGCAAACTTTTCACGGAAATTTCACAGTAGTGAAATCAGCATTTTGCCAGAATTCTGCTAGCAGAAGATAAATTTTGCCCAGCCTTATTTCCTGTGCTTTCATATTAGACAAAGAACATAACTGGATTTTTAAATGGAGACTTAACACTTCTCTCCTGAAAAGCAAAAACTATACAGATTTTTTACATAATGAGACAGGTGAATATTTTTTACTTAATGATACAGACACTGTGTCAAAATCATGCTTATGGGTAGTGCATAAAGCATACATAAGGGGGAGGATTATCAGTTTTTCAACACACAGTAAGAAAGAGAAAGATCTTAAAAAAAAGGAAGATCAATTGCTTAATTTAGAACAACAATGCAAATAGGTTAAATGTAAAGACACTGAACTCCTTCACAAAATAGCATGCTTAAAGAGCTGCTGACGCCTCAAAGAAAACTTTGAAAAACATATTTAGGTACATTTCAGCTTACACTCCATGTATATTCTAAAAATGTATCCTCAACATTATTTATTACTGAAGAAATTTGCATGAAAACATGATCTTTATACCTCAGAGTTTATCTGCCTCTATAGCTTACTCCCTACTTCAAGTCATAGTCCTCCGTTGTGACATCATAATCTGTTGCCTTTGGAGTAACTATGATGTCACAAGTAGTGCATTATGATTTCAGGTAGGGAGAAGGCACAGTAATGGATGAACTCTTCAGGAGGAAAGATCCTGTTTTTGTGCAAATTACATCAGTAATAAATAACGGGGAGGAGGAATACAGAACTAATGTGCAATACAAGCCAAACTGTGTCTAAATACTATGTTTTGTTAAAGTTGTCCTGAAATGTGAGGCCCCTAATCAGCCGCCCCCCCAGGAACTAAGGAACGGACCACACACTGAAGTGGCCAATGGCAGGCACCCTACAGCTCCGCTCCCTGATTGGCACAGCTTGAACAGTGTGAGGCCCCTGATCAGGCGTTCACTCCTTGGCAGCTGTGGCTCGTGTATGAAGTGCCACCCGCCCCCCCTCAGGAACTAAAGAACAGACTACACACTAAAGTGGCCAATGGCAGGCACCTTAAGGCTCCACTCCCTGATTGCTACAGCTTGAACAGGTACAGTAGCTCTTAGCGCTACTGGTTTGAATTAGGGTGCCAGGACTGACTCATGGATTGGCTCATTCTCCGCAGCAAAAGCCGCCTACTGGCTGGCACTGAATCCGGCTCCTGATACACGCTCTGCTCCTTTCTGCTAATCCTGTATTTTCAGGGTTTGATTTCAAACTGCTACCCGGCCCCTTTCTGTTAACCCTGTATTTTGAGAAATTTGTTTTAAACTGCTACCCTTTTTCTTAGACAGGTCAGAGTAAACTGCAAAATTATTGTTTAACTTACACAGAGTTTTACAGTATAACTGCTAGAAACCTTAAAATAAATTGCTGCTAAGTTTCTTTCTTTTTTCTTTCTGCTCTCCTCATTCTCTTGCTCTACTTAAGGGACAGTGTAAACTACTGAACTGTTTTCTTTAAGTTAAATTGAACCTGAGAGTGTAACTGCTTTAAACTTTGAATCTTAGAGTGTAACTGCTTTAAATTTTGTGAGTAATTGCTGTTAAATTCATTTCTTTCTGCTACCCCCTCTTCCCACTCTGCTTAACTGCACATCTCACTAAATTGCCTTGCTCCATTTCTAACCCATCCTCAATTATGATTTTTATTGTCCTCTGCCTCCTGCTGCCTTTCTGTTTCCTCTCTGCCTCCCATGCCCACCGTTTACTCTATCCCATGTAACCGGCTGTTTTCTCCCTTCTGTCCCCCCAGTGTGAGGATAATAATCGGGCGTTCACTGCTCGGCGGCTGCAACTCATGTTTCCCCTGCACCGAGGACTGAATTTTTGTGAAAATTCAGGTGACTCGCTCCTGACTACCAGACTTTTTGAAAGAAAATCAGGAGACCCCACTCCTGAGAAACCAGACTGTCCCAGCTCACTGGTGGAATTTTGCCCCCCCCAATAACACTAATAAACTCCAGAAATGACTGACATCAGCAGCTAGGCAACTGTCTGGGGTCACTGAGAAACATAAGTAAACAGGGGTGTGTGACTCATGTGTGTTTACCCCATCTGCATGCCCACAACTGCTAGTTCGTTATACGCCAGGATTAGCCTAACTAAATGTGTTAATCAGGGTCCTGCTTTAATCAGAATGACTTCCACGACACTATTCTTAATACTGTATATATTCAAATTGCTTGCTCTCACTTAAAAGTTCCCTCGTTAACTGTAATATTTCTAGTTTTACTACTGACTGTATGTGTTTATATAGTTAATTTGCTTGCTCTTACCGAAAAGCCCCCTTGCAATCTGTAACATTCCTCGTTTTACTATTTGAACTGTGTGTGAGGGTGGGTTGTGGGTGTTGAGATAGAACCAGATAATATAATCAAAGCAAAGTTACTTAAGGTTCTGGTAAGCTACAAGCTTTTTACAGTTTATAGTACTTTTGTTGTCATTACAACACTGAGGACATGGGGAGGGAGAGGAGAAAGCAGACAAGGTACAGGACGGGGCAAGTCAGGGAGCAAGAGAAGACAAAATAGTAGAGCGGGAGATGAGGGAAGGCAATGGGGGATGGGAGAGACACTGAGGTGAAGAGGATGAAGCATGGGGCAGATAGAGGTGGAGGAGGATAACATTCAAAAGGGAGGGGAGATGGGACTGGGGGATGAGGAGCCACTGAAACTACTGTCTGAGCCCTGCTGGGGGGAGCGAAGGGGAACTTGAGTGGAAGGGGTGGAGGAGAGAGGGAAAGAGGAAGGGGGGGTTGGTAGTGGGGGATTCCATACTGAAGGGGATCAGATGGGGCAGTAGGAGGGAACAGCACAGTCGTATATGGGTGGAATCCATACTGGGGCTGAGGGCAGATGGGGTTGGGCAGTCAATTCTAAAGTGTATAAAGAGAGGCAGGAGGAGACCGCACATAGTGGTGCATGTGGGAACAAATGACCTGGTGGGAGAAACAGTGGAGGTGGTGTGGGGAAGGTTCGAAGAGATGGCATGGCTATGCGAGGGGGCAGGGGAGTTGGCAGCCTTCTCAGAGGTGCTCCCAGTACCCTGTGCGAGCACAGCGAGGAAGCTGAGGATTGGGGAATTCAACACATGGCTGAGGGAATGGTGTAAATCCAGGTGGTATGGGGTGAAGGGTGGATGGGGCAGAACATGGGACAATAATGACTTGTATGCAAGGGATAGACTGCACTTGAGCGCTGAGTGGAAGGGGGTTCTGAAGCAGAAGTTGGAGGGGTATATAGTGGCCAAGGTGGATTTAAACTAGTTGGGGAGGGAGGTGAGTGGACAGCTGGTAGGAAGGGAACCTGAGGAGAGGGCCCAACCAAACTTACCCCCCAAGCTAGTAGGGAAGGAGTTGGGGAAGTTGCACAGGGCGGGCACAGAGGGGAGGATTTGCAGGAACAGGAGGAGAAGGAGGTAGGATAGAGGGTGGGCTCATTGAACGACAGAAGCTCAGGCAACAAAGGGGATGAGTTACAGGTGCTCTTGGCAGTAGGGAAGGCAGATATTGCGGCCATCACGGAAACGTGGGCTGAGTATTGGAACTGGGACCTGACAATCCCAGGATTCAAACTGTACAAGAACAATCGGGTGGAGGGGAGAGGGGCAGCAATCTATGTGAGAGATGGGATCAAATGTACAAGGAAGGAGGGGGAAGAAAGGGAAACAGAAGCAATCTGGATGAGGCTTCTGGACTCTAAGGGAAGGAAGCTGTGGTTCGGGGTGGTATACACACCACCATCCCAAGTACAGGAGAAGGATAGGGTGCTTGCAGAACAAATCAGGAGGGTACGTAGGAAGGGGAACGTGGTCATAGTGGGGGACTTAAACCTACTGGGGGTGGACTGGAGCATTCCGGTCACCTCCAATGCTAGGGAGCAGGTGCTCCTGAATGTGATCCAAAAGGGGTTCCTGACGCAGCTAGTGAATGGACCCACTAGGCTAGGGAACACGCTGGACCTGATACTGTCGAATGGGGAGGCAGTGAGGGGAATAAGGGTGGAGGACATGTTAGCTGACAGTGATTACCAAACGGTGTGGTTTAATATCATGATGAGCAGAGAACCAGAAGGATCAGTAACAAAGGTGGTGGATTTCAGGACAGCAGACTTTGAGAGGATGTGGGAGTTACTGAAAGGGAGACTGGAGTGCATAGAGATGGAAATGGAAGCAGAACAGAAATGGGACATAATTAAAAAGAGAATCATGGAAGCGATGGAATTGTGTACCAGGCTACAGAGTAAAAAGAGCTGGGCAAAAATCCATGCTGACTAACCAGTGAGGTGATAGGGGTGGTGAGGACAAAATGCGTGGTATAACTGACGTCTAGAAGGACAGGGAGGGAGGAAGACAGGAAGGAGAATGCAAGGTGGTCTAAGGCAGTGACCAGGAGGGTGAGGGAAGCAAAAGTCATGAGGAACTTAGGTTAGCGCAGGGAATCGGGAAATGTTCAGATACGTTAGGGAAAATAGGAAGTGCAAGGATAGCATAGTGAGGATACAAAGAGGAGGGGAGGAGAGTGGGTAGAAAAGGGGGTGGAAAAAGCAGACACACTGAATGAATATTTTTGCTCGGTGTTCACGCAGGAGAAGGGGGGAAATAATACCACCTTGGAATGGGGGAGTGGGAGATGACGGATGGTAGGATTGAGGGTAGTAGGGAACTAGGGGGCTGAGGGTGTTGAAAGTAGATAAAGGCAAGGCAAGGCAAGTTTTACTTAAGAGACGCCCATCCCAGTGGCTCTGGGCGCCATACAACAATCAAAATAAATACAAAACAACATAATGATAAACATTTATATACAATATTCCAAACAGATAAAACAGAATTTACTACCCTCACCAACAACTAAATTCAGAATAGCTAAAAACTAAATTAAGCATCGATTTCTAAAAGACAGGTAGGGACATTAAAACACAGTCCAGGAAGGCCTGTTTATACAAGATTATACATAAAGCACCAGGGCCAGGTGGTATCCACCCCAGGGTGTTGCGGGAGATGGCAGAGGTTCTTGCTGAACCTCTGGCAGACCTGTTCAACACATCCCTGGAAATGGGTGGGGTGCCTCAGGACTGGAGGTTGGCACATGTGGTGCCGACACACAGAAGTGGCCCAAGAGATGAACCGGGGAACTACAGGTCAGTCAGTCTCATATCCATTGTGGGCAAAGTCATGGAGACGATACTGAAAGAGAGGCTGGTGTCATTTTTGGAAGTCAGTGACCTCCAGGATGGGAGGCAACACGAGTTCGTCTCGGGGAGTTCCTGCCAAACAAACTTTAGACAGTACTATGACTGGGTAGCTAGGGAACTGGATAGGGGCCGTGCAGTGGATGTAATCTATTTGGACTTCAGCAAGGCCTTTGATTCAGTGCTGCATGGGTGGCTGGAGGTGGGGGGGAGCTAACTGGGGTGGGAGTGGGAAGGAAAGATGGCAGGCTGGATATCCAACTGGCTACGTGGGAGGTTACAATGGGTGGTAGTGGAGGGGGGGGGATTCTCTGAGCCTAGGTTAGTGACTAGCAGGGTGCCGCAGGGCTCAGTGCTGGGTCTGGTGCTATTTGGGCTATTCATCTCGGACATTGCAGAAGGGGTGGAGAGCAGGGTAAGCCTGTTCACTGATGACACCAAATTAGGTGCAGTAGTGGATGAATCAGAAGGCTGGGAGCAGTTACAGAGGGACCTAACCAAGCTGGAGGAGTGGTCAGAGAGGTGGCAGCTGGGGTTCAATGCAAAAAAGCGTAAGATGATGCACTTTGGGCCAAGGAACCCAATGAGAGAGTGCTGGTTGGGGGTGCAGCTGTGGATCACTGAGGAGGAAAAGGACCTGGGGTAATGGTAACAGGGAGCATGAACAACATGGCCCAGTGCAGAAAAGCGGCAGCAAAGGCGAACAGGATGCTGGGGTGTATAGCGAGGGGGTTCACATCCAGGCGCAGGGAGATGCTCTTGCCCCCCTACAAGGCACTGGTCAGGCCACACTTAAGAGTACTGTGTGCAGTTCTGGAGGCCTTACCTGAGGCGGGATATCAATCTTCTGGAGGGTGTGCAGCGGAGGGCAACTAGCATGATTCAGGGGATGGAGCGAAAGGAATACGGGGATAGGCTGGGTGAGCTGAACATGTACAACCTGGAGGAGAGGAGGGATGGGGACATGATCGAGATCTTCAAGTACTTGAAGGGATCAACAGGGGGATGGGGTGTTTAATCTAAGGAAGGGAAGAGACACCAGAGCCCACGGGGACTAAGATGGGGATTCAGGAGGGAGATGCGGAGACATTACTTCACGGAGAGGGTGGTGTCAAGGCTGAACACCCCACTGGAAACAGTGATGTCATGTAGGACTGTAGATAGTTTCAAGAGGGCATGGGACAGACAGAAAGGGGGAGTAAGGGTGGGTGAGGTGGTCGGGGGGGTTGGGCAGCTGCAACCTAGGGAGCTAGCTGTGCAACCGAGTAGACATTGCTAGACCAGGAGATCTGTTTCTGCTGGCTCATTCGTATGTTTGTATTACCATTTCTAAACATTGCTAAGGGCAAGCTGCGTGTTTTTGAGGTGAAAGTACTACATAATTTAATCAAAGCAGAGTTGTAAGATCCCTAGGCTATTAAAAATGCACCAGATCTTACTGATACTATGCATTGTATTCAAGTCACTAGCTGCACAGGAAGATGTGCAGTGGAACTCAGAGAAGCAGATGTGCAAAATCACTGAAATCCAAACTGCACTCACAGTCCCAGTCTCTTGGTCATATAAGCATGCCAGAAAGAACCCCTTCATGAATACATGGAACAAGCAACATCCAACAATAACAATTATAGGAACTGTGAACATAAATGATGGCAAACCGTGCAAAAGAGACCTTTGGGAAATGCACATCTGAAGTAAGTGAATGTTTAGAACAGAAGGCCAGATGAACGGGAGTGCGGGAGGTGTGGAGGCCCGCACCACTATGAAAAACAGTGTCCCCAGCGGAGAGGTTCATCTGGACCTGGAGATGTGTGGACTGCAGTTGTAGACCAAATGCCTGCCAATGGATAACGAGATGCCCCTCAGCAAATTGTGATCCATTCTACAATAGGACTGGGCTACTGTCTTCTCAGGGAAATAGAAGGTGTCCCCTACAAGGTTTTGGTTGATGCTGGTGCACAGGTGTCCACTGTGAATGCCCAAGTGTGGGGAAGAGCAACTAAGAGATCCTCACAAAGCTTACAGCCTTACAATGGAACAGTTTGCACAGTGGAAAGTGTTGGGAGTGTGTCAAACAGTGATCAGCCTCTGAATTCTTAGGGGATGAAGACGCAACCCAAACTGCACTACTAGGAACTGACTAGTTGTGGCAATAAATAGCAACATTTAACTTTGCTGAAGGTGCCTGTACTGTACTTGGGAGGAAGTTCCCCTGACGTCCAACAATGAAGGGATGGAGGTCCGCGAGATTGTGGCCAGCAGCTGTGTGACTGTTCCACTGATAAGTGAAAGTGCTCATCCCAGGCCAGGTCAGAGGAGGTGAGGCCAAAGACTGAGAAGGGCTTGTGGATCTCCAAAAAAAAGAAAGTCACAACTTCCTTGTAGCTCAATTAATGGGTTGTGTAAAACAAGGACAGGTTCTACTGCGAGTTGCAAATGTGATGATAGAGCTGCAGGCCATCTACCAAGGGATGGTGATCAGCACCTTCCACTCTGGGGTGTCGATATTGCCTAAAGACTTGACCAGAGTTCAAGGCTTGTAAACCAGACCCCCAAGAATCCCAAAAGGAGAATAAGTACCAGGTTGGATGAAACAGACCTTATCTCAAAAGCTCCAACTCAAGGACTGAGAATTGACACCAGAGAAGATGCAAGCAGCCCAGGCTGCGATGTGGGAGTGCGCTGATGTGTTCAGTACAGGGGATCATGACCTGGGATGTACTGTGCTAAAGAAGCACCAGGCTAACACTGCAAACACCTGACTGATCAAGAAAGGACCTTGGAGGATCCCACTCCATTATCAGTAGGCGTTCCAAGAAGACTTGCAGCAGATGAATGATTAGGGAGTTATCTGGTCCTCCACAAACCCAATGGCCACTCCAGTAGTCCCAGTATGGAAGAAGAATTGGGACATATGAGTGTGTGTGGAATATCGCTGCCTGAATGAGGTTACCATGAAGGGTGCATAACCCCTACCTTGAATTGATGACACCCTTGATCTATTGGCAAAGACTAGGGTTTTCAACCCTAGACTTTGCTAGTAGGTAGGTGCAAGCAGAAGTTTTCCCTTGGGACTGGCCAAAGACCACATTCACAACCAAACAAGCCTGTTTGCATTTAATGTCATGCTGTTTGAATTATGTAATGCTCCTGGGACATTCAATGCCTGATGGAGGTCATGCTGGCGGATCTACAAGGGACATCATGCCTGGTATACCTCAACAAAATAACATTCACTGACAACCTGGTATAGTGTGATGATATAATAGTAATTGGCAGGACTTTCATAAGTATCTTCACAAGCTGAAAACAGTTCTGATGAAGCTAGGGCTGCAAACCTGAAAGTGAAGCCATCTAAGTCCAATGTCTTCTGTAGTGAAGTACCTGGGATGTCTAATCTCAGCAGATGGAGTGGAACAGACTCAAAGTGGAATCAGTGTGGTCATGGCTGGTACCTCATTCAGTGACAGAAATCAGGAGCTTTGTAGGACTGGCATCATACTACAGAAGGTTCATCGAGGAGTTTGCCACCATTGCATAACCTCACTGAGAAGGGAATGCAATTTGCCTGGACAGACTCCCGCCAGGCCTTTGTGAAACTGAAACAATGACTGATCTCTGCATCCATCCTAGCATGTCCTGACTCACAACTGCCATTTGTTCTTGAGACCAATGCCAGTGAGGTACGCGTCAGAGCAGTGTTGGCCCAGACGGCAGATGTCAAGGAGACTGTGGCTGCCTATGCGAGCCCCTTGCTAACCAAGGCAGAGCGCAAGTAAGCCACAAAGAATGAACTAACTGTTGTAACCATTACTCACCATTTCCCCAACTTTCTGCTTGAAAAGACATTCACGCTGAGCACGAACCATGGCTTGCTCCGCTGGCTACACAGCTTCCATGAGCCTGAAGGAGAACTTGCTCATTGGCTGGAAGAGTTGGCACAGTTTGATTACATCGCCCAGGAAAGCAGCATAATAATGCAGATGCCCTATCAGATGGCAGAGATCCTGGCCCTGGGATATGCTGAGCCTCTGGCCCCTGCCAATATGGAAGAGGATGCAGAATGTTCAAGTTTGCTGGACCACCAACAGGAAGACTGATGTTCTGGTTGGAGTAAGGACTCACTGCATTCCCCAAAAAGGCCCAACATAACTCCGACTTTGTAAGTATCAAGTGATGTGGCCTTACCTCCACGTACAAAACTTAGAAATAACTTGCTCAGATTTATTTGAATGTATTTAAATTGGTTTGAATACAATGAATGAAAAACTTAGGATTATTAAGTTGATTTTCTTAAAGAAAAATGTATATTGATACTGAGCTAAAAATAATTTTCTATTGTTGCAGATCTATTATATTATCTGATAAAGAAACAGGGTTGTTTCGAAACATCATAAATGGGAAAATAAATAAAGATAGCATTTTCACGTAACTAAAGACAAAAACATTGCTTTATAAGGCATATATGAAGTTGTGATCTTTTCCAACTGTTTTCATACAGTGCACGATAAGGATAATGACAGAGATTAGGGTTGAATGTGCATCCTCTCGTAATTCTTACCTCCGTGTACAACAACTTCTGGTACTGAAGGTTGAAGATAAGTAAGGCAGGCCTGATCACAAATGCACAGTAATCCCCAAAGGGCTGGAGGTCCTTAAAGCATTAAAGGACATCAATACTGTGGGACACTTGAGGTTTAAGAAGCTCACACAGAAAGTGCAGGTGAGGTACTACTGGCCAGGGAAGAGAAAGTCCACTAAGGAGTGATGTAAAGCCTGCCTGACTTGTGGGTCCTGGAAAGCTGTAGGCGCTGCCCCTAGAGCCCCCATGGTCTCGTCCCAGACTAGTTGGCCCTTGGAGAGGGTAGCAAAGGGATATCCTGTGTCCCTTGCCACTGACTCCTACGGAAAACAGGTATATCTTAGTAGTGGCAGACTAGTTCATAAAATGGGCTGAGGCCTACCCACTGCCTGATAAGGAGACTCAAACAGTTATTAAGGTTTCTGTGGAACAATCTGTTTGCAAACCTGGGGCCCCTGGATCTGTTCATATGGACTAGGGATGGAATTTTGAGTCAAGGTTCTTCTGAGAAGTGTACAAACTCTTAGAAGTACACAAAACCAGGACCACTCCATACCACCTGCAGTCAGATGGACTGGTCGAGCAGTTGAACTGCATGCTCCTAGCCATGCTGTCCTCCTTCATGCTGGATAATCAGACTGAACAGGATAGTCTGTTGCCGTTCGTTATGCTGGTTTACAGGAGTAATATACCATCCATGATGGGATACACCCTATTTATGGTGATGTTTGGTCATGAAATCACATTCCTGGTGGAGCTGCTCAATGGGGCAGATGTCCAGGAGAGGTACACTGGCCCTGCCAATTATGGGACTAATGTGGTTTGTAACATACCAAAGTTAAGTAATGTCAAAACAGGAACATCGATTGAATAGAATACATCAGGTGGTATAGTTTGGAGATGGCATTAATCCAGCAGTAATATCATCCTCACACTGAAATACCAGTGGTATCCACATAAAAGCAAAGCAGCAGCGGCGACAGGTAAGTAACAAGTGTAAAACGAGGGCTGCTCTTGGCTGTAGACTGACCCGCAAGCCCGTCAGTGTCGCATAGGCAAATGTGAGTGCAGAACACAGGTATTACCGATCTGTAGTGTAAAGAACAGAAAGATGCAGCCTTATCGTGGAGTCTTTAGTCTGACAGGAGGTATTCCGTTGGAGCAGTGGGTAAATGCAAAGTTTCTATCCGAAGAGGAGAGATCCGATGCAGCATGCAAATGAGTTGCGTGCATTCACAGAGTGCTGTAGAAATGAGTGAAGTATGGACCTCCTACGCGCGGTATAAAAACAGTACCCGCTTAGAACTGCAAATATATCAGTACAACATGTTAAAAGCACCATTGTCCATATATAGAGTCACATAGTGTTTTCACCTTATCAGTATGTAAATGCACGTATGTAAGATTTGTGGAAAGTGCAGTAAAAAGGTAACGCAATCATACAGAGTGTCTGTCTTATGTTGTGTAGACAATTTCACACACCAACAGCATACCTCTATACTGCATGTTAGAATGTTACAAGTGCATTAATCCACTCCAAAGGTGGCATCTAATGGGATTAATGCATGATTGGGCCGTTGTACGGCCTCGGCCTGCGGGCTCGGGCCACAACCATCCCAACCATGCATTAATCCACCGTTAGATGTCACCTTCGTCGTGACTTAATGCTAACTTGTAACATGGCAAAGATCACTAACAGTAAATCAACAGTAGTAACTGGACAAAAAGCATCACATGGTATAGTTTGAAGATGGCATTAATTTAGCAATAATGCCATCCTCAAACTGAAGTACTGATGTGTGCCACAGAGTCCAGAATCAGTAGTAATGAAGCAGTGGAACAGAAGCCGCCGAATGGAACTGCTTGTTTTTCCCACCTGAGTGCCCAAGAGTAGCGGATGGAAGATGGCAGTGCGAGCAGTAGGAAAATGTGTCCGGCTGATAGAGGAGCAAGGTAATGGGCAAAACGGCAAAGTTGTACCCCTTTCAGTGTTAAGGTAGTCGCCATGCAAGTCACAGGCACAGTGCAGCTTGGAACGGAAATAGGGCTCAATTTTAAAAGGAATAAGTAGTGGAGGAGTGAGAGACTGGTGTTGAGAACTGTTTGCACGACATCAGACATTTGAGCACAACAGACTAAGCAGGTCAACAAATATGCAAATTAGTTTGTAGGTTTTCTGCAGTTCAGATTGCGGCACGAACAGAATGAAGAAAGTGATACCTCCTAAGGACTGTAGTAAAATAAGTACCACGTAAAATCGTGAAAGAATTATAAAAAAAGTCAAATCATATGTGACTGTAGCAGACAAGGGGCTGCTAGTTCACAACATCAGTTGTTGAATAAATGTTCAGAGCTAGATCCAAGGAGTCACAAAAGTGCAGTCAACGTATTTCCAGATAATAACCTGAATATTTTCCTGATGTAGTGAGCAATAGACACAACACACTTGAAACAGTAAAGAAAATATCACCATAACGCATTAAGCCACTCTGAAGGTGGTGGGGAATTAAAGCATGGTTGGGCCGTGGTAGGACAACCCTCCCAACCATGCATTAATTCCCCATTAGATGCCACCTTCATCGTGGCTTAATGCCTACTTGGTACTTCAGTACTGTGGCAGCAGTGGTAAAAAGGCACCAAGAGAAGGCCACAGGTACGCAGAAAGAGCAGTACGACCTTAAGGTAACCGGCCAAATTCATGCTGAGGGTGACTGGGTGTGGGTAAAGAATCAGAGTCATAAAAAGGGTGTTTGCCCCAAACTGCAGCCAAGGTTCAAGGGCCCATATCAAGTAATTAAGAAGGTCTGTGATGTGTTGTATGAACTGTTAGCTGTAATAGATCCAGAAGCAAATGATTTGATACCTTTTAATGGACCAACCTAGACGTAACAACAAGAACAAAGTGCTCTAGCTTTTGGACCAACCAGTCCTTCTTCAGAAGCTAATGGCAGTTGTTTAGAAAATACAATACTTATAACAGCTAGATCATGCAGAAAAAAAAACAGAAAAAATCCCCACTGGTTTAAAATACTCATTTAAAAAATACAGAAGATGATGTCAGAGAAGTTTAACAGTACCATACTGCCTTCAGTCAGGAGGGTTCCCGGGTCAAAGGTGCTTGGTGGAACACACATACAAAGAATCCTACTGCATATAAATTTAATTGACATAAGATAACACTGCTGGAGCAGATGACTCTTAAATCAAGCTATGAGTGTCACAGTTTGTATAAGGATGTAATTCCTGAAAGGCAACCCTGTGACAGAAATGGGAAGGAAAGAGTTAATGGTTTGGATTCTGTAGATGCCTTATTTTTTTAGCAGTGTGGAAAAAATACACTGAGGCTGAAATCCTCCAGCAGCAACCAGCTTGTGGAATTCCTAGCTGCTAGATAAGAGCTGGGTCATAAATCTCGAGTGGACATCTCCAGACACACACAGACCTTGCAGACACGGACACAGGGCAGTTTGAATGGATTGGATCATTCAAATATAACCTTAAGGTGAAAAGGGAATATAATTGGTCACCAATAGGTGTTCACTCTGATTGGGACGATTAAATACATACATGTTAGGTGGTTGGTGTATTTAAGGGGAGAATAGGAATGACCTAGTCTCCATAGACTATATAAGCTTCTGTAAGACAGAGAACTCGCTCTCTTGCCCTGGAAGCTGTGAGGGGAAACATAAGCTTGGAGCCTACCTGGTATGTCCGTGGGAGCTGGCAGTTAGAACAGGGTCCAGTGTCTCTTGTAGGACAGGAAGGGTAAGTTTAGTGATAGTATATTTCGGTAATAGCCTTCTTCTTTGCCAATCTGTTGTTTAAAACATTTGTTTACTTTTCCTGTACGTGTTATTCTCGTGTTGTAAATACATTTCCTGTAAATGCTCATTGCACTTTCTGTTAAGTAAAAGCTATTTATTTGCTCAACAGTTGTGACTCTGATGTCATTTTTCTAAGGTAGATTTGGTTTTCCACTGGCTAAGGTAAACTCTGTGTAGCATCCGCCACCTGAAAGAGACACACTACCAGACTTTAACTTGTGCAATTGCACGTGTGATTATTCAAGTTTGTACACTTGAAAGAGGTGCCGGAAGGAAAGTCCGGCTGGTGGCAGCGAATACCCGAGGACACACACCTCTCTAAAAGCTGTTTCAGCCCAGAGGGAGAGGTGGGTTGTCACAAACCCCCACCCAGATTAAAGACAAACTAAGATTGTCTTAAGGCTCCAGTTGTAAATGAGAGAGAGACTGTAATCATGCATTATAACCAACCGAAACTATCTCAAGGGGGCAGGTCCACTAAGAGGACATTTGCTGAACCACAGCTCCCACCTCAACTTCTGCCTCAAGTGGCCAAGTGGCTGGCAAAAACCCAGAGGCCTTAACAGTGCCACCCAGACAGGAACTGATATAGGACCCGTGGCCTACTTGTTTTCTGGACAACAAAGATTTAGACAGAGAAACTAATCAACTTGGAAGGATAGTTCCCACAGCAGGTACCTGGTGCAGCGATTGGGGTCACAGAACTTGAACATGAAGAAGATGACCCTGCCAATCCTGGTGAGTGACCCAGAAGTGGCACCAGACCACAGAGAGAGTGTATGGCTCCTAGTAGGCACAATGACTATTATTATGGACAGTGACTCAGACCCTGAGTTGTGTCAGCTGTATGCGGGGATGTATCCTCATACAGGAGGGGGTAGTGTAATGGACCCCGCTCAGGCGGGGGCGGGCCCCACCACGATGCTCAGAAACCTTGCAGCGAAAGGAACTCCTGGAAGCTAGTGGGGAAAGGAGGGCCATCAGGTTCTGGCATCTTTTCTGTGTCCTATAGGCTGTCGAGTTTCTGAAGTGAGGGCACCAGGCACAAACCAAGACAGATTATAAGCAGGGCCTATAATAGCTGAACTGTGCCACAGGAGGGCAGATCTGGTGGAGAACTCATGGAGGAAAGGTCTGCAGACCTGGGAGTGGGTGCAAACTGTGCCATCCCAGGTCTCAAAATTGGAAAGCAGGCCTGGTGGCGCTGAGGGTTGAGGTGCAGGATGCCACACCTCGCGCTGCGCCGGCGACCTGGGTTGGGGAAATAGCCCAGGTTGTTGGGGGTCAGGTGAAGGATTGAGCATCCACTGGACTGCTCTCCTTCCCTGGTGCACTGGTGGCCTCTAGCGATGGCTGGGGGCGATGCAGTAACACAAGGCAGTCGGGGGACGTGCTGGGGGCCCTCGCCCGGGAAGGCGTCGTCTGTGGCGTCTGCGCTTCTGTCCTTGGCATCATTGCACACCACACACATCATAGGAACCGGAAAATGGCACCGTCAGTGGCATAATGGCTGCCTCTGTTGGGGAGCGCATGGCTCCGAGGGTACACGGCAAAACACTGGATCCGGTCTCAGCGCTAGGACTTTGGGGGCTCTCTGCCACCCCGCCATGGGGGGGCAAGCCACGGCAGTACTAGCTGCAGGACCCGAATGGGAGCCGGGGGTCCCTGGGGATGGTGGCTGGAAGACCTGAGGGGATGCCAGGACGTGACAGAGGTAAGGCAGACCGGGGGGGCCAGGGGAGAAAAATGATCGAAAAAAAAAAAAAGTGGAAAGCAAACTGAACAGAGCTGCTGAGTTCCAGAGAGGAAGAGAGAGGCAACCATGTGCAACCCAGCACATGGGTGATGCTGAAGATGTAGTGTGGAAAAAACAGACCAAGGTCTATTGATCCAGGTCATGTAGAAGGCATAACAGCATACAGCCAGCCTGCCTCTGACCTAGAGGTTTGGAAGACAGGACATGTGAGGGTCACATTGGCGCCTCAGCAGTCCAGAATGAACAGAAGAAGGTTGGAACAGCCTGCAGCCAGTGCCCATGGTAGCTGGTTCAGCACGGAGCAGAGGGAGGAAGCCTACATGCACCACAGATATCCTGGAACAGCAGAGATCCAGTGAGTTTAGGAGGAGCCATCCCGGTCCAGGAACCATGAGTATGCTGTAATGTGGCACTGTCTCAAGGGACACTTGTTGTTTCGCCGTGTTTTGCAATTTGGATTACAAATCCCCCTTGTTAGGGTTTTTTTCTGCCATCTGCACAATTGCAAGGCCTGTGGCCTTAGGGACTTGAGCCCGTTGCTCTGTTGCACCAACACTGGCCATCCCATGGCAACTCTCTGGGCCTGCAGTAATTCTACCCCTGCAGTACCCAGGCACTGAGTTAAGGCAGATCCCATTGGGATCTGTTTAAAACCTGGTAGCTGGTGGGAAGGGGTAGATCTGGCTTCCCAAGGAGGGTACCTAAGAGGGCGGTGTTTAAAGTTGACATCTGGCCAGCTCCGTGGCACTGAGCGATGGGGCATCAGTCTGACACGCTGGTGTTCCAGGTTTGCACTCCGAGCCTGGATGCCAGGAGCAGAGGCTGGCAGGGAAGGAGTTCACAGCATCCTATGAACACTTCCCTCCTGGGGGTGGGATGTGGCGTGTTATTCTAATAGCGACACCTGGTGGTGGCTCCCGGTGGTATACTTGGCAGCATGGGTTGACCACACACTGCTATATGTCCCCACACCAGGACACTGCCATGGCTGCACGCAATGTGGGTGGTGGATGGGTGCCCAGAACAAAGGAAAATGGCCACCCATAGCGCCAGATAGCCCTCCAGTAGGACCCCTCCAGTCACTGACTGCCCGGTGCACTGCGCCTGGCCCCTAACCGACATCCCGGTGTAATGCTCGCTCATCCCCCCCCACCGCCTGCTTGGGGGCCCTGGCAGGGATAAGCTGGTCCACTTGGGGATTGTTGGCAGAGCCCAAGACAGGCGTGGCAGCAAGGGTTGAGTCTACAGCACAGTGAGGGGCGCCAGCATGGGAGCCCAAAGGAGTGGGGCTGCGGAGGCACTGTAGGAGCCCCCGTCCCTCCCAAAAAAGTTGACATTTATATTTACCCTCTTTCTTACGGGTGCTCAACTGTTAATAAAGCCGTAATATTCTGTTAAACTTGTGCGGGTTATTTACTCTCTATATGGTAACAGAACTTAGTGATTTTCTTACTGAGCCCACCAATAGCCAAAATCCTTGTGGCTCACTCAACGGGATTGTCTCCAGCACTCGTCCCTGAACCGCAATTTACCAGACCGCACTGGCTTACCAAAGTAGGTGGCAGCGCCATGTGTACTGCCCGGGCACACCTTGCCGCAGGGTCCGTTACAGTATCTCCAACGTTTGCCCCCTACCCATTTGTAACGCACCTGCCTAACTTATTAACGATGGCGACAGTGCCACTTGAACGGCCAGAGCAGGCAGTACCCTAAGGTCCGCCACCGCGGCACTTCTCCTTATATACTACACAATCCATATGTCCATGTGGTGCTAAAGACTCTCAACACTGCAGCTGCTCGGCACCTGAACTTTTATGTGATGACCCCTTCAGTTTTATCTTACAGTCTAGCACTACGACTGTGACCTTGAGCAAGGAACTTGACCTCCCAGAACTCCGCGGTAAAATCGGACCACAGACGCAGGGCGTCGTGGAAGAAGAGGTGTTAAACTCAGCTGTGCGCTTCGGTACATAAACTGTCATTCACTGTCTGAATTTACGTACAAATAATAAAACACCTGCCCCTCCAGCAGCACATGACTACGATGCTCACGAAGTGAAAGTCTCGCATAAGCGCGCGATGATACGGCAGCTGAGCCCGGGGCACGCGCTTCCGACGTGCTACACTGTAACTTTCGGAGCGTTCTGAGAGACCAGGTACTACGTCTCGTGCCAGCCGGGTGAGTAAGTTGGGTCATTATTTGGGAAAAGGGGGTTAGGTGGCATTTTATGTTTGTCAGACTCAGGGATAATACGTGATTGCCTACAAAAGGCGGCATCTCTCATATAACTATAGGAAAAAATATACACATTGGTGGGGTTACCGACAGTAACGTGAGGACTGGGACCGGGGTCCAACTCCTCGGGGTTCTTCAAACTTCGTGCATGCCTCTCGACTGTCCCTGATTTTGCCTCAGAATTTTCCTCTGTCCCTCGTAAAATTTGTGCTTTTGTGACAGAACAGTGGGGATTAAAATCACAAAATAATGTCAAACATTAAAGTTACACTCTTGTTCAGAAAATGCATCTTAACACAAATCCCAGTATTCTATCAGCTTTCTGAGTGAATAGTATCAGTTTTTAGGATGAGTCCCTGATTTTGGGTCTTTGTCCCTAATTTATTGAAGCCTTGTCCCTGATTCATGAGGCAAGAGGTTGAGAGGTATGATACAATGGAAATAGAAATGAAGCACAAATCCTCTAATCTCATTGGCTACCTGGCACACCTCTCCCCTTGTAAAAGCTACAATCACCCCAGGGAAGAGGTGCCAGCCACCAGTGAGCCACATCAGCGCTCCCCTGAAATCAATTCGACCATCACAAACACAAAACTGGCAAAAACACAGACAGTCGTGAGGCATCCCCCCCAAGCCACAATGTTGTCCTTGGAGTAAACAATATGAAAAATCCTGCAAGTTTCAAAAATGTAATTCAGCTATGAATTAAAAAAAAAAAAAAACTTAAAATCACAGGAAATTCTTTTTTTTTTTTTTTTCTTTTCTGGCTTTCGGGGAGGGGACAAGTTGCTTTTTCTCCGTCTCTCTCTCTCTCTTTCCGTTTCACTTTCAGAACCCTGTTCTTCCAGTTTGTCAGCGACACCGAAAAAACATCCCACAACAAAATTACCTCTCTTCGTTGTGTTTTGTTTCTGTTGCTGGTCAGACTCGTTGTGTCATTTTTCCAGGGATTAAGAGTTCAAATGTATTCTGTTTATTCCCAGACAAAGATTTCAATCCCTGAACCCGCAGTTCACACCCTGTGTGACCCCGAGCAGGTGTGCACTGTGCTGATCATGCAAGTCATTTTGTGTGTGTGTGTGTGTGCTGTAGAAGCTGCTTTTTAAATACTGGTTTCAACACTGGTGTGTGTTGAATAAGGTATGGAGTGTTATACTGTACATTATAAGTGTTTTTTTGCCCACACCTGTGTGATGATACCATATAAACTACAAGTGTGAAACAGCAGTGGTTTGTGATTACATTATGCAGAGGCTGTGTAAGAAAAAAAAAAAGTCAGTACTTCATAGTTTATTTTAAATTATTGATTTTTTTTTATTAGAAACAGAAGTAGCTAGAACAGTGTTGTGGAAAGTTTGAAGAATGTAATGTGGCTTAAAAAGAACCCTTCCTGTTTCAACTGCCACGACTTATTTATTGTATTCTCACTGTATATCCTGTTATACCATGTAATCCCGGGTTGCTCCTGAAAAATGGACCTCCGAGGCTCAGTGGCCCTACCCGGTCACCAAAATTGAATAAATAAATATTTCTTAAAATGGAAAACAGATGAGAGGAAGCTCCTTTACATTCATGTGAGCTCCTTGTGGTAAAAGCAGGCATTTCGGTTATACCCCAGAAGGAAGGGATCATAAATTGCCCCCAAGCTGTCAGTGGTACAGTCCCTTTCAACTTCCCATTTGTTAGCCATGCCCCATTTAATAATGTAGATATAGGGAGAGCATGGGTGTATGACATTCAGGTCAGTGGAGTGTGATTTTTAAAACACAGTTTTCACGGCCTGTTGGCGCAGTGATTGGATTTCTGCTTGCGACGCCGGTGACCTGGGTTTGGAAATGGACCTAGGTCATCGGAGGACCGGCTGGGGAAGAAGGATGGAGCATCCTAAGGCCTGCTGTTCTTCTCTGGGGGGAGGGAGGGGAGTGTAACCGGTGCATGACTGACGCCTGGTGGAAGCTGGGGGCACCGCAGCATCTGACACCAGAATGTAGTTTGAGGGGTGGGGTGGATGCTGGCTGTCATTTCACATTCCCCCCCCACATATAGGGGAGAAAATACAGCTGTCTGCCTGCTGCCTGCATGAAGCCTGCCCCTCCGCTCTGATGAGCTCCCAGGCCGTCTCCTGACCTATCCTGACATTGTGGCACTTAGGCGGTGCCTCAAACCCGCTTCTGCGGTAAGCTAGGGGCGTTGGGGAGTCATGGCGAAATGTGGGAGTGGGACAGAGGGGCTGTGTCTGAGGTAATGGCGCAGGTGGCAAATAAGTATAATAAATAAGCAGCCAAAACTTTTTTTTTTTAGGTCCATTTGGTAAAATCTGAGCTACGGTTCAACTAACAAGGCTCCTGTTAGTTGAACCATAGCTCTGGTTTTACCAAATGGCCATTTAAATGACCAAAAAGACTGTGTTTTCAAATCACACTCCACAGACATGAATGGAATGTGCCCCCACACTCTCTCCCTATACCTACGTCATAAAACGTCATGCAGGGGTGTGGCCAGCAACAGGGAAGTGGAAAGGAATTGTGCTGCTAGCCCTTCAGGGGCAGTTTATGCTCCCTTCCCTTCTTTCGAGGTTTAACGAAAAAGCCTTCTGTTACCACAGAGGAGCTTCCATGGAGGCAAGGGAACTTCCTCTTATTTGTGTGTTGCAATGAGAAAGGGGCTGTTTAAACACACACATGAGAAAAAGTGTTTTATTTTTGTTTCTTTTTTTATTTAAGTGGGGTTTGCTTAATAGCTATGCTGTAATAATTTATGGCAAAAGCCATTGATGGCATTTGAAGGCACTGCTAATCCAGTTATTAAAGGAAAACTGTCCAAAGTGTATTGAAGTGAGCGGTGCGGCGCCACACTTTAACAGTAAATGGAACTGTGCAGCGGCCGCCATGTTGCCAACTCCCGGACTTTACAACATTAAAATAAAGTAAGTTCCAACACGTAAAACAAAGGCCTTTTCTTGTGAAAAACTTAATCGGGGGTAAGGCTTTGGGGGAATGTGGAGCTGCAGATTTGGACGTTTTTTTCCCTTTAGATAATCTAACCAGTAATTATAGTACAGTTTATGGTTAGCACTTGTTTTGCTTAGATTTCCATCCTAACTAAGCTGTTGTACCACAGTTCAAAGGTCCCATATTGCTGCTCTGCCCTCCTGTGTTACAGCTTCTCTGTTAGAATGGAAGCTTTTTTCTTCTGTCATTTACTTTCATTTTCACCTAACCGAGAACTCCAGTTTAATCATTTTAAGAAAACAAAACCCACTCCTTAATCAGCAGCTGAGTGATGGTGGGTGTCTGCTTTTTTTTTTTTTTTTTTTTAATAGTTGTTAAAAAATCAATCCAAAGATTTTTGGGGAAGGGAGACAAAGCAGCAGTTTTATAAATTTTATGTTTCAAAGCATATACTATGCAAAATAACTCATGGGTAACCATACACAACTTGGCTGGTTTCCACCTTGGGTTTCTAGAGATGACATTAATGACCTCTCCAACTTTGCTGTAGAGGCCCCTGTGATGCCATCATAGATGGACACAGCCTTGTTGTACATGGTTGCCCATGCATTGTTTTTATATTTATTTAGGTTTTTTTTGTTGACTGGATAAGTGCACTAGTCAAAACATTGACTATTTTAAGGCACAACCCGGTAGGTTACAGAGCTATGGTACAACAGCAGAACAATCAGACAGTAGTGAACAAAGCAAGATACATAACATTACTTTTTTTTATTTAATATATTTTATTAACTTTATAGCCAGTACAATAAAATATACAAAAACAACAAGTATAATACAAAAATCAAGCAACATACAAGTAATAACAATATGCTCCAAAGCAACACTATCTCCACCCCTTACTTTTTTGCTGAGAAATTAAGTAACAGGAGGCCATACTAGAGTAAAGGGGTGGGAGGGGGGAGAAAGCTGCAGAGTATAAAACTGATTGCTACACACTCGAGCAGACTTGATAGACCTTAGTGCCTGTATCTGCTGGCATGTTTTGTATGTTCTTAAAAACAGAGAACGAAGAACAGGATGTCATTGAAGAGCAGACAAGAGGGTGTATAAGGGTTCCCACCTAGTCGGAAATAAATCCAGTCTGTCTTGGAGAGTGACAGTCTGTTTCTGTCTGGTCAATGCCTGAAGAATTTTCTGATGCTATTCCCTAAAAAGAGGAAATACTATCATCAAGCCAGTGTTTGCAAAATTACCAATTTGGCTGTAATGGTTAACAAAGCCATATACCCCTTCCTGAGGCTGAAGACAATATCATAGTAATGTCCAGCTAAACAATTTTTTGGGGTAAACAGGTCATCGCACCACAGTGGGATCCAGGCATGCCTGAGTGGAAACACAACTTGATTTTCCCTTGACGCAATCCCATAAAATGTGCCGAGGGTTCCCTCCTGTAGGCCACACTGAGTACAGGTAGATGAGGGCGACCTTCCCATCTGAGCCAGGTGGAAAGGGATGAAATAGAGATCATGTAAAATTTTAAATTGAATAACGCCATCCAAACTGTCGCTCTTTGACATCCCAGCTCACACCAAGCGCAGGTTGCCAGTAACAACAAATGTATTTATTTTATTTATTTGAATTTTGATGACCGGGTTGGTCAACTGAGACAAAGTCCCTTTTTCAGTGACAACCCGAGGAAAAAAGCATTCCAAGAACAAAACATAATACAGTAATACATATAGAATAGTACAGCGAGTCACAATATACAGTTAAGCCAAAGGTAAATAACAACAGTACCCGAGTAGGCAATAACCAAAGGATTTGGGATTACAGGCAGTTTGCAGGTAGCCAGGGGAAACAGGAGGCAGATTAACATTTTATACAAGTGCAGGGACATTCATGCCATTCACATACCAGCTATCAACAGTTTAAACAGCAAGATAACTAAGAATAGCCAGATTCAACTGCATTTGGTTAGAGACGTGGTGTTCAAGTTACAGTCAGATGTTATTCTAGGCAGAGGAGGAGTGAGAAGTGGGGAGAACAGCTTGTCTTCGAGATAAGAGAGAAGGGAGGCTGTTTGTGACCATTACGGAGATTGAGAGAGACGCATAGCATTGGTCACATGTGGCCTTACTTGTTTATTAGTTATCTGTGCATTGGGGGGTTTGAAGAACTCATCCTTGTAGAGTTTTTTGAATTGGTTAATGATTTTGCAGGAAAGTAGAGGGTGGGGCAAATTGTTCCAAATTCTGGGGGCACTGACGGCATAGGATCTTTGACATATCTTTAGCCTGGCCTTCAGGAGCTCCAGTAATTGTAGGCTAAAGGATCTTAATACATGAGGGGTAAGTTTTAGGGTTAGCAGGCCCATCAGACTGGGAGGGGGGCTGATGAATCAGCTTAAAGTTGGTACAGTGCATGGGGAAGTCAAATCTGTTGTCAAAGGTTGGCCAACTTAGTTTGTTGAGTACAAGGCACTGGTGAGTACGGGTGGGGGCCCGAGGTGGCAAAGCGAGCTATCTTATGGTATGTCTTTTTTTTAGTTTATTCAGTAACGGAGTCTTAACCGAGTGGATGACAGGTACCATCGGTACCACATAGAATAGACCAGGGAGTAGGGTGGCAGAGGCAGTGGTCACTCTGGCATGCTTTGAGAGGTAGGGTGCTGAGCGGTAGAGCAGGTCACGTCTTTGATTAGTGGTTTTGATGGTGGTGTTTACATGTGCTTTGTGCACTAGGTTCTCATCAAGCGTGAGTCCCAGGTATGTAAATGATGAGACATTTTCCAGTGGAGTACCCAAGGAGGTTTTTAAGAGGAAGGGTGTGTGTCATATGGGGGTTTGAAGGAGGTGTGAGGACAGAGCATAGTTTAGTGTTTTTTCTCGTTGAGAACCAGTTGCTTGTTTAAGAACCAAGATTCTAGGGCGGGGAAGTATAGCTCAAGATTCATGGTCAGGGTATGGATATCCTTGGAAGGATCTGTAGAGTATTGCATCATCCGCGTAGAGTTGTACTGATGCACCACCACAGTTAAGAGAGAGGTCATTGATGAATATGGAAAATAGTAGGGGACCTAGTATGAACCCTTGTGGTACCCCATCAGTGATTGGTGCTAGAGGGGATAGTGTGTTTGCCCATTTGACACATTGAGAACGATTTGCTAGGTAATTTGAAAACCACGCGAGGGAGTTCTTATCCAGTCTGATGTGGTGAAGTTTAGCTATGAGCAGGGGGTGATTAACAAGGTCAAAGGCCTTCGTTAGGTCTACAAAGACTGTGCCAGTGGCTTGGCCCAGATCCATGTTATTGAACAAATCAGAGATGACACGAAGGAGGGCGGAGTTGCTTCCATGGTGTTTACAGAAACCATGCTGAAAATCTGTGAAGATGTTTTGTTTGTTCAAGGAATGAGTACAACTGGTTGTAGAAGATTCATTCTTGTATTTTTGCAATAGGGCAGATGATAGAAATTGGTCTGTAGTTTTGGGCTGTCTCAACTAGGCCGGATTTGTGGACAGGTACCACTACCACTATTTTCCATATGTCAGGGATAGAGTGGGCATTGAAAGATCGATTGATTAGCATCGAGATGGGCAGGGCACATGTTGATTCCCCAATGCAGAGCAATTTAGGGGGCATGGTGTCAAAGCCTGGAGAGCTATCACATTTGAGTCTCTTCAGTAACTTTAGGACCTCAAAATTGGTGGTAGTTTTTATATAAAAGGAGGGACAGTTGGTCTCATGTTGATGTCAATTGGAATTGTAGTACAAGCAAGGTGGGGGAGACCGTGTTTGTAGGGAGCAAGGTCTGTAAAGAAGTTTTGTTCCAGTGGCAGTGTCCAGAGGTGTTGTGAGAGTGGCTCCATTAGCGGTCATGGTTCAGGGAACAATGTGTTCTCTACCTTTTTGGTAGGGTATTTATCTGGCGCCAGAAGCTTTTAGGGGTGGTAAAGTTTGTTTCTTGTAAAGATAGGAGATAGTCTCTTTTGGCCACCTTTATTTTATTTTTGCATAAATTGCGGAGCCGATGATAAATAATGTAATCAGTATGTACCCCAGATCTCTTAAAGGTCTTCCAGGCTTCATCACGTGTGTGTATGAGAGCCCTCAGGTCATTAGTTAGCCAAGGGGCAGGGAAGCCTTTGGATCTTCTGGTTTTATATGGGGCAAGAGAGTCAAGGGCAGCTTTAAACATTGAGATAAGATAGTCAAGGGCCGAATTTATATCATGGAGGGTGTTAATTGGTGACCAGTCAATGGAGGCTACGCAGCTGTTGAATTCTTCCTCGTTGAACTTGGTAAAATCCCTGGGTTTTGATTATTTTGGGGGGTGGATGAGGCACTGAGCTGTTCCAGTCACAATAGGTGGGTGAGTGATCACTCAGGGAGTCTGGGAAGATACCAGCAGCTTTGATGTTAACTGGCGTGCTGATTATGATCCATTCGAGGAGCATGTGTCTCCCAAACTTCATGTTCAGTCTAGTGGGTTGCTCTATGATCTGCATGAAATTAATGTCCGCCAGAGCAGAGTGATACTGCATGTTTTGTGAGCCAAGCCAGTTAAGGTTAAAGTCACCACATACAGCTGTGTCATGTCTGGGGATGTTAGTCTAGGCTGGTGATCACCTCACAAGAGGACGAATGTCTGGGAGGCAGATAAATGCAGACCAACACCAGTTTCTTGGACCCACCAAGAGTGATGGTGATGAAGATATGCTCAGCCAGAGGGTGGAAATCCAAGTCATCCATTTTGTCAGCAGTCACTTCAGTCCTGGCATAGATCATGACACCCCCACATTTTCCACGTGCTCGGTCCTTCCTAAAGATGGAGAATCCAGGAGGGATAAACTCATGAGATTTGGCGTCAGGTTTTATCCAGGTTTCAGATATGCATAGGATGTCAGGTTCATGAAGCTGGGTCCATGCTTCAAGCTCAGGCATCTTACCTCTGATGCTTTGGATATTCATGTGAGTCATTTTGAGGCCGGGGATGTTGGTCCAAGTGGGCAGCTGTCTTGGGGAGTTTGGTACGCTTCCACAGGGGGTGTTAGTGATGCGGACTGAATTTGGCCTAGGGTTTAGTTCAGTGTCCCCAGATAGCAGCATAGTACAGAGGTGGCACTGCATCGGGGGGTATGCAAGAAAGGTAATTTTCACCACCGTCTGGTTCGAGTTGGAGTTAGGGCTATTTTACATCACAGGATCACAGGGCTAGTAATTGGAGACATGGACACTGAGAAAACTCTAGACAGGGAGGGGTATGATGTTGGTTGAGGATTGGGCATTGATTAGAGGTCATTAGGGACCTTGAAGTAGTGAGGACTGGTGATGGCCCATAATGCAGCAGAAGTGCCAAGCAAATTAGTACCACTCCTGTACCTTTTAAGCGTAGCATGGTTGTGGTATGTAGTGGGACTTCCTGGGAGCTGTTGGTCTGACCAGAGAGGGGCCAGAGATGGTAGAACTAAAGATTAGTTCGAAGCGTCCAGCCAACCACGACGTAGTTGGGAGTGACTTTTGAGCATTTAATGGAGGTCTGGGATGCGGGTGGGGGGGGCAGGCCAAAAAATCAAGTGTGTTGCGTTGTAAGGACCGAGCGTTACCTACCAGGAATCAGGGCTGCTTTCACCCAGTCCGATGAAGCGCCTGTACAATAGGGAAGAAGCAGCAGCACTTCTAGCCAGTCCTGTTGGGGTAGCGCAGGGCTGTGGGCCAATGAGCACAAAAGCCATAGAACTAGGCGGAGAGTCGTATCTTGGTGTAAGAGGGAGCAGAGTGGGTCTCGGCCTTCAGCTGGGTGCAGAGCTTCTGTTGTGGGGACGGTCTGCAGCACCGCTTGGTCGGCATTTTGAGGAGGCATGGAACTGCCTAGGAGAAAGAGAGGGGAGAACAAGAGATTAAGTGGGGGTTTATATTAAGGGGAAACACCATACAAGGGCTGGGTAGTTTGTGGGCAGAGGTGTGAAGCTCTGAGGCCAAAATTAAATGGGAGCTAAGGTGAGGTGGTGAGGTGGTGAGGTGGGGGGGGGGGTAGCCAGAGAGGCACCAGTGCTAGACAAAGAGCAGGGTAGAGCTGTAGGCAGGAAACACTAATTCAAAAATAAATCGGGAAGGGGCTGTAATTTCACTACAGAAATTATTCAAGAATTTCAGAATAAAACAAGAGGGAGCTGTATGCGGGAAAAGTACACAAAAAAAATAAGCTACAGTAAATTTAGAGGGATCCGTTCATACACTTACTGGGAGAACCAAGTAAATCAATTAAATCTGAACTGCATCAAGAAAACTCTGCATTCATTTGTTAATAAAAATTCAGTCCTAGCACAGGTTAGCAGTACAAGTATGGCTTGCAAACAGCCTGGCCTTGGGGTAGACGGATATTAAGTCCAGTACAAAAATCCCACTTTCAAAATTAATTAATTCCTCAGAAGTGTTCAGGTTTGAAAAATCGAGTGTGCAGTGTTGCAAGGACTGGGCGCTGCCTACTGGGAACCTGGGCTGCTTTTACCTCGGTTGGGAGCTCCACGGAGCCAGCTCAGCTGTGGCATACAAGTCCGATAAAGCATCTGTCCAATAGGGAAGCAGCAGCATGCTTCTAACCAGTCCTGTTAATGTAGCTCAGGGCTGTGGGCCAGTGAGCATAAAAGCCATAGAATTAGGCAGCGAGCCATACCTTAGTGCCAGAGGGAGTGGAGCAGGTCTCAGCTTTCAGCTGGGCACACAGCTTCTGTTGAGGGGATGGTCTGCGGCCCCACTCGGTCAGCACTTCGAGGAGGCGTGGAACTGCCAGTAACCAGGGCTGCTTTTACCCAGTAAGGAGATCCACGGAGTCGGCTCAGCCACAGCGTACAAGTCCGATGAAGCCTCTGTCCAATAGTGATGAAGCAGCAGTGCTTCTGACCAGTTCTGTTAGGGTAGTGCAGGGCCATGGGCCAATGAGCATAAAAGCTGTAGAATTAGACGGTGAGTCATACCTTAGTGCCCAAGGGAGCGGAGCGAGTCTTGGCCTTCAGTTGGGCACAGAGCTTCTGTTGTGGGGACGGTCTGCGGCATCACTCAGTCGGCACTTCAAGGAGGCGTGAAGCTGCCTTAGTGCCAGTACCCTGGGGTCCCGCGGGACTGAGGGCCAGAAAGCTATGATATAAATCTGACACTGAGTGATGTTGGGCTGCGATAGCAGAAAGGATCTAATAACTTCCCTGCCCCAACTGGCCAGGGTCCAGGACCCAAATGGGCAACATGCTTGAGCTGACAATATTTAAATATCGAGGAATTGGGCACCTGATATTGAACCTGGAAATCAGGAAAGGGGGCAGTCTCCCATCAGGGATGCCATCGAGGGAGGAGCAAATTGTGGCCTAAAATTAGGATGTTTAGGATGTCTATTAATCTGATTATTAATATGATCGTGTACTGGTTGGGAGGTGTTGAGCAGGAGATTTAGATGAAAATAGGAAGTGAGTTGCACTGAAGCTTTGAGTAACTAAAAAATTGGAGTCATCTTAAGATGTACAGAGAGCTTAGTAGGCTTAATATAAAGGAAAGTCTGAAGCTGAAACCAAGCCGCTCCACAAAGGTCCAACCATAACATTACTTTTCTGAGAAATATAGTTGGTACAATACGTTACATTTTGAGTTTAGATAGTGAGAATAAGCAAAGAAAGCTTAAGTGGAGGGAAAAGTGAGCAAAAGTTCCTAATCAGTAGAAGATAGGGGGCATTTGGTAGGAGGGACTTAGACAACACGAAGGGTGAAAAAGGCATTGTTGAGCTGTCTAAAAGAGAGAAACTGGATGGCAGTTGCATATGTCAGAGTCACTTAGGAACTTGTAAAGTGTTTACTTGAAACAGAAGTGGGACTGCACAGATCTGAGGTGGTATGGGAGGGCATTCAGGATTCTAGGAGGGAAGGTGGCAAAGGCCTTGCTGTTCATCCATCTTGGCTGAACATCTTGGGACCACCAGTAGAGACTGGGTACTGGAGCGCAGCGGGTAAGATTTGTTTCTAGGGGATCATCAAGACTGCGAGGGCTACTGGTTTTGAGGACGTTAGAACATTGTCAGTCATGCATCCAAGAGCTACTAGTCAGCGAGAGGGAGGGGATAGCCAGTCTAGCTTATTATATAGTGAGCAGTGGCAAGTCATTTGATGGAGTCGAGAGCAACCCGGCGTATGTTGTTGTAAGACATTCCATTTGTCCAGGCTGGAAGCACTGGTCATATAGAATGGGGTAAGACCATATACATGAGGCTGGGAAGTAGGATACCCCTAGCTATGGCAAGTCTTGCAGTAGGAGTCGGAGAATATTTCAGTTTTGTAGGCCTGTCCTAGTTTGGCATTGACAACCTTGCAGACATTAGTAATGTGCAGGTTGAAATCAAGGGCGGGGTGCAGAGCGACGCCGAGGTACTTGAAAGAGCTGATGGTAGAGAGGAGAGAGCCATCAGAGCATTGAATGTTTAGGCTGGCGTTTCAGGATCTGAGCTTTAGCAAGGAACCAAATAACATAGCCTAGGTCTTACTAGCATTTAGGATGAGGCTATTTTGTGTTAGCCGGGTCTGCAGCCTTCCCAAACTGGCATCCAGTTGTGAGTTGATCTCAGATATACCTGTGCGAGCTAGCGACGAGTACCATATTGTCAGCATAGAGAAGGGTGCTGCAATGTAATGGGGTCTTGAGAACATCATTTATGAATGTGGAGTTTATATATTGTGTCATCTTTACCAATCTTCTTAGAGACTTACTGGTAAAAAATGTACAGAATGGTAGCTAGCTTGACTTAAGAACTCTTTGGTGTCCCTTTCAGCACTGGTTCCATATGATGCAGTATATGCCTTAAACTAAAAGGATAGCCCTTTCTGATTGGTTGCTGTATCGTGTGTTGATCTCATAGATAACACCTGTTACCACTTACAAAAACGCAGCATGTGATTCTTTAAATTTTTTTTTTTTTTTATTAGACTTATGATCACAGTCGCACCATCTTAAAGGAAAACTACACTCAAAACCTGAAAAAATATATGTTGTGCAGAGTTTTTTAACTTGTATGTGAAGTTCTAGTGTTTCCTTCTCTCTCTGACTGGTATTAGGAGTTTTTCCCAAATTAGCCTGCTAGCTTTATGATAGTTTTACGACCCCTGGGGATCTCCATACCTGATAGTGTAATTGTATTTCTGGTTCCCACAGTGCATTTTGTCTCATGTGACTGTGATGTAAGAGAGACCCAACATTCAGCACATGCATGCCAAACAAACTAAATATCTTGGAAGCTTTACAAGCTGCACAAAAAATGCCAGCAGCAAAGTTTTTCAGGACAGTAAAACCTTTAGGATGAGGGTGGTCACCGAGTTGAATTCTACAGATTTTAAAATATAGCCATCTCTGTTGTTGTGAATTGATTGTAATGCAATGCTTTCTGCTGAATTTATGGGCTCTGCTACATCACCATTACGTGAAACAAGGTGCACTGTAGGACAAAGAAATGCAATAAAACTGTTTGATAGCACTCATGTCTAAAGGGCAACATCCTCACCACACTAGCCTTTCCTTCTAGCAGCACTTGGTAAGCTTTAGAAGTTTGATTGTTGGCAGCGTGACAACGATGCAGAGCTGAGCAGAGAATGATGCTCTTTATCTGTGTGTGATATTCTTTGTCAGGAACAGGGTAGGTGGTTTATCTTAAAAGAAATAAAGCTGAAACTCGGGAGGAGTTTAGAGTGAAGGGGCTTTATGTGAAGTAAAAAATAGATACATAAACATTTCTGTGTTGGCATGTGCAAGCAACATCTTGCAGTATTAGCACCTTCAGAGGTGTGTCAGTGTTGTGGCCAATGCGGGGGAGGCTTTAGTGGGTGTGTCCCTCAGCTGCCAATCAGAGAGCATGCTGGCGATGATAGCAGTTTCAAAGAGAGCCACGGAGTTGAAAGAAATCTGCTGCTCCAATGAGGTGCAGTTTCCTCATTGTAGTGGCAGATGACAAGACTCTGGCCACGTGCATTACAGTGCACAGTAATGCGCATGGCCAGAGTTACCAGCAGAGTTTGTGTGCCTTTCCTGGTGAAACATTTCAGTAAGTGAAATAGCCACGGTGCAGCTTCCCACAATGACGACTCCTGCTGCCTGGCACACACTCCCCGGAAAGCTGACATTGAGGTGCCCAGTCCTCATGTTGGCATGTTCCCCTCCAGTTATTTGGCACACTGGGAGCCCATCCCAGTGTGGTGAAACGTGGTGGCTCCTACCGCCCACCACACAGTCCCCTAAAGCTGACATCGGGGGTTCCCAATCCCTGTGTTGGCATGTGTCCCCCCTTCAAATGTGGTACACTGGGAGGCCACCCCAGTGTGCCGAAATAATTGTTTCTGACATCGGGATGCCCACTCCCAGTGTCAGATGTGCCTCCCCCCCAACCCGTCTGTGTTCTTTGCTGACAACGGGGTGCCCAGTCCGTGTGTCTGCAATGGCATGTGCCCCCCACCCCAATGTGCCAAATTTGTTTTTATTGTTTCCCCCGTAGTCTTTATTTTATTTTATTTAACCTGTAAAACAGAAAATGGTCCCTCGTGGTCTCCCCGTCTCCCTCCTCCAACCTGCACCCACCTTCTCGCCCCCCCATCCCATACTTATCTCCGGAGGTCGGGAGCAGTGATCTTCTGCAGTGTGGGACACATCTGCACTCTTCAAAGGCCAACCACAAACTGAAGAAATGACAGTAAGCTTTATAATTGGGGGGGGGGGGGTTCAAGTTACATTGATAACTCAGCCATGTTTAGGAATTTTGGCCCCAAATTTTCAACATTGGGTTCTTGGAACCCCACCTCATGAACATGTCACTGTCATTTCGTTATTCGGTCCCGATAGGTGATTTTGCAGTCGCTGTATGGAATTACGTTTCAGGACCGATTAACAAAATGACAGTGCCACTGTTCATGAGGAGAGGTCCCAAAAAGTCCATGCTGCAAATTTGGTGAAAAAATTCCAAACAATGACTGCATTATGAGTGTGCATTGTGCAGTTTCTACACACGTTCATAACTTTGCCAATTTTTTATATTTTCACTCCAGATTTTCAACATTGCCATTTTTGCGTATCTCCTTATGAACAGTACAGCTGTCGTTTTTTTACATCCTGCTCAAAATGTGTTTTTACACCTGAAGCACAGAATGGCATGGTTGCTGTGGGAAATCAACTTTTGGGACAGATTAACAAAATCACAGTGCCACTGTTCATGAGGAGAGGTCCAAAAATGCTCATGTTGAAAATTTAGTGAAAAAATTCAAAAAAATGATTGTGTTACAGGTGTGTGTTGCACAGTTTCTATGCATATTTATAACGTTGCCAGTTTTTTCATATTTTCACTCCAGATTTTTGACATTGCCATATTTTCACACCACCTCATGAACAGTACATTTGTCATTTTTTACATCTTGCCTGAAATGTGTTTTCACACTTGTGGCACCAAATGGCACAGTTGCTGTGCAAAATAACCATTCGGGTAACAAACTGATAGGGCCACTGTTTATGAGGTGGGGTCACAAAAAGCCCATGTCAAAAATTTGGAGTGAACATACCAACAAACTCCCAGGGAATTAGGGTTTCCAACTGTAACGCCCCACCCTGTAGAGACTGACAGGCGTCGGGGGTGTGACTTGGGATTGTTGACTGTGATGCTCATGCCATTCCACTCTCATCCCCACCCTTCAGCCAGTGACAGGCATTGAGGTGTGCCTTGGAGTCTTCAGCCACAAAGTTCACCCCATTCTCCTATACTGCACCCATATCAGAATATTTCCTTATGGAATGGAGTGAGCGTAAGGCCCACAGACCCCAAGGCACACCGCGACACCTGTCTGTGTCTGCACGATGAGGTGAAATAATGTGAATGTTCTGGCCGACGACCCAAAGGATCTCTGCAGGTGAGGTTGGCATCAGTTCAGTACTCCACTGCCATTCCTATTATGCATCTCTCTAACTCCTGCAATACCAATGCCAGCAAGCCAACATTCGGCATTGACAAATGCTTGTTTAAAAAAAAAAAAAAAAAAAGACTTGTGGCATCATAAAGGTTTAAAATGCATGAACATGAACCATTTACAATGCCCTGAGAGTGCTAGCACTAAAAATGCAATCCATTACGCTATTGCAACATCCTGTACATAAACTTTGTGCACACTCCTGTGTCATACAGATGAGAGGTTCAAATAGTAGTTGGGAGACCACAATCTCATTACACTCTCTGGAAAGTTTGGAGGATAAACATTCATGTTCAACCAGTTTTCCCTCAGTAAAGTCAGTTCTAAATGTGATTGTCCTCAACTGTACAGTATGTGAGTTGTTTCTGAATGTGTTGGCTAGTGCATTAGCCTGTATACAATTGATAAACTCATCTGACTTTGTTTTATAAGTATGAAATATTTTATGTCTGAAGAAAGCTATAATACGCAATTATATTCTAACAATGATTTTCCCATGTTTAAAGGATATAGCATTTCTGTAAGCAGGTGCGCCAGCTCTGCAAAGTCCTAAATATCTCAATGCACGAGTTGACTTGTGACATATCTTGGCTATCGTTGTCTCTGTATCCCTGTATATTTTTTCAGATATACTGAACCTAATTGTTCTGCTCCTTATGTATCATCCTGTGTTTGTCTAAATCATGTATCATCCTGACTGTGTTTGCTTATATCTTTTATCCCCACTCTCCCCCTCCCACAGGTCGCACCTGGAATCGAGCAGTACTCTGCTCAGTGTGCCTTCCTGCTAAAACGTTTAAATAAAGCTTCTAAGGGGGTCCAGGGGCACTCCCTCTTCATGACCATGGGGAAAAAACCTGAGAAATAAACCCTGAATTGTGCATTTTGGTCGATTTTGACACTAGATTTTTTTTTTATTTTACTTTTTATTTATAAGATTTTATAAAATACAACATACACCATATTTGCAAAACTTATACCACCATCAATGAGCATGCACTTCTTTGTTAAAAATGTACAGATGTTTCAATAGGGGATAAAAGGAGAGTCTGTTGTTCATTGCCCATGACCGAAGCATGAAGAAATAACCAGGAGTCCGTGTCTAGCAAGGTAATAATGTAGGAGAGTACACTGTGACCTGACATTTAGCTTGAAGGGTTTTTACCATTATTTCTGCCTCACATAGAATAGTAATATGAGTGGAAGGTTGAGTAAACCTTGAAAGAAATCATCAGAACATCATTTAAAAGAATCCCTGGGCTCAATTAAGTTGCATTATGCCCCTACCTCTAAGGTCATACCAGATGACTGGTAGGGAGACAGGAAGTTTAACAGGATGTAACCTAAATTAGGCCCTATCCACACTACGCCTCTGTAATGTTACAGAGTGCCCAAACCATTACCGCAACGGTTTGCATTTACACCTGTAACGTTACAGAAGGTGTTTTCGTAACCGTTGTTGAAACCGCATATGAGGTGGTTTCAGCAACAGTTATAAAACTGGTCCTGCCTCGGTAACGTTATTGGCGGTAGTGTGGATGGGAGGTAATGGTCCCCTGCAGGGCCCTTAGTGCAGCACAAGCTGCATTGTGGGATTAGGCGCCATGGTAACGGTCGCACAGTTCCCGAGGTGTGGATTTGCGGTACAGGTCTCGTACCGGTCACTGTTGTAGTGTGGACACACTGTACCGCTCCCCGGCTGTAACGGTTTCTGTCCGTTATGGGGTATGAGCGGTGTAGTGTGGACGGGGCCTTAAAGTTCACAAATGGAGTAGGGTGAGATCCCACCCCCTAAATTAAACTGCTGTCTTTATAGGCAGAACACAGCACACACAGTTCACATGTCAAATATGTACACAAACGTGAAACTACCAACATGGCTAAAGTAATATATAACAGATTGCTATAGACCGTTTCTTGAAGCAGCCCCTTAAATCCAGTAGTTTCATATCAGGGTTTTATTTAACTCTAAAAATTGATTAGCGGTTTGCTCATAAAAGTTCTAAAACATTGTGAAAATGCATAGCACTTGCCTCACTGTATTTAACTAACATAACACTTCTAGAAAACCTATATAAATACTTTCTGTACAGTTAGTATTGTCCTATGGAAAAAAACTGCTAATCAATTATTTAAAATCCTGCATATGAATATCCCCTTATGAGAAGGGGAAATTATGATCCAACAGGGAACCCTACTATGCTCAGTCATTAGTGTCCAAGTCATTCTCTTTGTCTCCGTCATGTCCTGTAGTGGTAGATTGGGCTTCTCTGAGTTTCGATGCAAATGCAGCAGCCGCTTCGGGGTCTTCTCTGAGTTTTGATGCAAATACAGCAGCCGCTTCTGGGTCTAATAGAATATGCGTCTTATTTGCATGGTGGAGTTGAAGCCTCGCTGGGAAAAGAAGCGGGGCTGCGATGCTATTCTCAAGCAGGGATTTTTTTCATGAGTTGCAGCACGTTTTTCCTGGTCTTTGTCTGAGAAGATATGTCGGGGGTTGGGGAAGAGTGATTTTGCTGCCCTCCCACACTATTTCCCTACATTGGCTGCCTGCAATAATGGGATATGAGCCTTGGGACTTGAGTGAGTTACGATGGCCATTGGTGGGTGTGAGCTACCTTTGCCTCATGCTCTGGCCCTCATAGGAATTGTAAAAACTTTGATTACCCTTACTCCAGAGTCCTCCAGTAGCAGACGAAGAGCAGTGAAAATGAGTCGATTGACCACTGCGATTATTTCTGTAGTGTCAGAAAATCTGGGTGGAAAGCCCACAATGTGTATATTGCTTGTCGCTGTGAATTTTCCCCAAGGCCTCCATCTTTTCCTTGAGAAACTGGAAATCCTGTACCAACGCTGCATTTCTCTCTCTCTCTCTCTGGTGGTCCCGGTCAGCGGTAAGCTCGGAAATGTGTGTTTCATTAATCTGCACTCTGGTATCAAGTTCTGTAAAGTGAGCCTCCACCGCTGCCACTTGGCGATCGGTTTCCTCCTCATTAGCCGGGATTTTTTGGGCATTGCCGTGATCTGGGGGTGTGGTGCATCCATCGCTCTGGTGTCCTCTGAGGAAGACAGCCCTGACCCTGTACCTCTGAAGCTTGCTGTGGAGGATAAACAAATATCAAGATTCTGCGCGGTATGTTTATGGTCTTTTTTTTGGACCCATGGTCCAGCCCTCTGCTGCTCATAAACTAACATGGTTACTTTTGAAGTCAAATCTGAGCCAAAAAGATTGATACTTTAAATCGTAGACAGATCAGGAGCCTTGCCTAACACTAGATTTTGATAGCAATATATGTTTTTTATGGAAGACGTGGATAGCCAGGGGTTTAGATTAAAAAAAAAAAAAAAAGTATCTTGGCTCAGTAGCTCAGACAATATTGGGTGAAGCTCACTTCCATGGGCTTGGCTGATAGTGTGCATGAGAAAATAGTGAGCAAACCACTAGCAACGATATACAGGACATATTTTTGTGTGCAGTGCTTCACTTAAGCTGCTGACTTTTTTTCAATCAAAGAAGTTTTGGAAAAAAGTTGATTCTTCCAGTGTTGTGCCAAATACTGTTTGGTATGTCATAAGCACTGATCATTGTTTTGCAAGCAAGACCTTTTACACAGCATTGTTAGTACTCTTATATGATGAATTTTGTGTAATTATGTCTCAGTGCAGAGATTCATAAACTTTTTTTCTCCTTCATCTTGTGTTTGTGCCCCTTGTTGCCACTGGCCCTTTCAGCCCTATGCCTGTGCAGTCCCATCATCCGCCATCCCCAGGACTCACCTAGTTCTAGCCAGTACTTGAACGATGGTGCAGGTCTTGCGGTGAGCAGGCAGATGTCATTCTACCAGTGGGTTTTCTTCTGTGTTTGCCCTGTTCCCAGAGGTCGGTGTGTGTGTCATGGTGCAGATGTTGCACCCACTCGGCACCTGTGCCCAGCTCTCTGAGAGGTGGCCACTGCTGTGTCACCTAGCCTCCGCTGCAGGCCACTGCTGTGTCACCTAGCCTCCACTAGGTGGCAGCCAACCAGCAGTCCATGCTGCCTGTCCTCCATGAAGGAGGAGAGCTGGCTGTGGAAACTCGATCCTCCTTCGGCCGACTGGCCACTGTGTGACCCAGGTCTGTTCCTAAACCCAGGTCACTGGTGCAGCAGGTGGTGCCTCAGCCTGCTATGCCACTGGGCTGGCTAGATTCATAGCATTTGATAATCAGGGTGGACCAGGAATGTGTTTCCAAGAACAGTAAACCTTTTCCAGATACTGACCATAAACTTATTATAGGTAGTAGAAACGGTCAGTCCCTGGAACTAAACTGAGACCTGTTGCCCTGTGTAATATTATACAAATATTGACCAGAGTCGAGGGATATAGTGATACAATATTGGCCCAAAGGGATGAACTGTTGCCTGCCAATTGGATATATTGGTTGAAGCCAAAGGCTGTGGGCAATATGACAGTTTGAAGTAAAATCGTTTGGCACAAGGGGTCAAGCTTTTACCATTAAATCCCAAAGTAGCTCTGATTAATATCTGTTTCTTTAAACCTTGCCCAAGTTGCCTTGCTGTTCCCCCTTCCATTTGTATTGCAGTATTCCCTTTGCTCTTTGGTGCCTGTGGTTTTCTTCTTCATAAACCTTCCCCAGTAATGTAGTGCCCCCCAATCCCTTAAAAGTTTAAAAAAATAATTTTGCTGGTAGTCTAGTAGGCACCCCCCCGTACCAGTAATCGGCTCCTTGACTCCCCACTGTCCAAACATAAGCTGGCATCCAGATTCACCATTTGCTGACCTCTGCCACTGGATAGCTTGTCAAGCAGGGATACTGACTTGTGTTATTCAGATAAGTTTATCAGTGTTGTACTCTTGCAAGTACAGTATTGACAACATTAGAATAACACAAGTCAGTATGCTTGTGTGAGATGGCCACTGGCCATGGAGGTGAGTGGACTGGAGGGTGAATACTGACTGCAGTCTCAGGTTTGATGGGGGATGTGACCGGTGAAGTGGTCACCCGAAGGAGGGTGGGTCACTGAACTACCAGCGGAAAAATTAAAAGAAATAAATGGGAGCTGCAAAGAGATAGAACTAGCAGCCACCAATGCTTGGTATCAGGGAGCAGTGTTGTTTCCCCCCTCCCTTTTCCTTTTGCAGGATCAAACACATGTGAAAGCTTAGCAGGCAATAGATTTTCAGACTGTTGCCCATTTTAGGGAGTGTAGGAGGAAAAGTGCCTGTTTAGTTTTGGTCATGTGACAGGAGGTGGCCAATCACAGCCCATGATTTTTATTCACGGTTTACTAATTTAAAATATTAGCCAACTGAGTCACTCTGTCACAAGTAATTTGCTGTTGATTGGACACAGTTTATTTTTCCCCCACAGAAATGTGTTTTTTTTTTTTCTGCACGTATCTCCAAACCACACACACGTACTCTGAAACCTCAAACTTGATGCAAACCATCACTTGTATACAATTAATTATGTCAGGCAGGCTGACACAGCTTTGCTACAGAACATTTACCTGAAAATCAACTTGTAGATTTATAATTGCTGCATGTAACAGCAGAGAACAGTGTTCCTAAATATTCACATCGGTATATATTTGTGTATGTTGGTGTTGACATACATGGTGTAGGTATTTACATTGGTGTGTAGGGATATAATAATAGTGTTGATGAACACGGTGCAAGTAGGTCATTAGAGGATTATTTATGTGTTTGAGGGAAACCTCATTAGGATTCTGCACCCCCAACCCCCACCACATGCCCATTTCTGCAGGTTTTGCTAGAATTTGTCTACTATTTCTGTTAATCCTAGTAATCATCCATAATAATGACACCAAGAGAGCAGCGAAGAAATGAAATAGTGTATGACTTTGTGTTGCAGAATGTCTCTGTAATTAATGCATTTATTTTTTGAAGTAGTTCATTATTTTAGTGATTTCTTCTGGCATAGGGATACATGCAAGGTGCAGAAACTTGGCAATAAAAAATAATTTACATCAAGAATTGAGAAGATTCTTTATATGAAAGCTCAGTATTCATTGCACAGTATATAATCAGTGTCTGTTACTATCTGTAACATTCCTTATCGGTATGTCTTGTCGCATGCAATTTTTATGTATGTGCACTGTTTTATAATTCAGTCTGCATTGCTTTCATGCCCGTTTCAGAAGAATACAAAATTATCTGCACAGCCGATTTTGTTTTTCAATTTTAATTTTTTTCAGTACCCATATTTCTTCTAGTGTTGCATATTTCCGTAAAGTTCTTATGTATTCATTGCTATTTCTGTATGAAACAGTTTATTACCCTCAGGGTAATAAATATAATCACAAATATCTATTTATTATCAAAAACTTGTGTCTGCTGTCTCATGGTTCTTGGAAGCAGTGTGAATTCAGTTACTGTTTAACAGAGGGAGGAAGGTGAGGCTGGGGGTGGTTTACAGACCACTCAGTCAGGAGGAGCAGAGAGACAGGGAATTGAACTTGCAAATGTTGACTGCTGCAGGAAAGGGAGAGGTGGTAATGGTGGGAAACTTCAGCCTACCCAAGGTGGATTGGAGGGTGCCAGCCATGACCTGTGCCAGGAGCTGGGTGATCCTAGATGCACTGAGTGAGTTCCTGACACAGGGCATCAGAGAACCCACCAGGGAAGGGGCAATTATTGGTCTGGTGCTGACAAATGGGGACCGTGTCCAGGATGTAAAGGTCAAGGAGCCCCCTCAAATAGTGTGGTTCTAGTTGGACATGGGTAGGGGAAAGGCCCCCACTAAGATGAAAATTCTAGATTTTAGAAAGATGGACTTCAGAAAGATGAGTGAGCTGCAAAGGAGTCACCTGGTAAGCATCCAGGTAGATAAGGGGGTGAACCAAAGGTGGTCCATTATCAAGGGGGGAGTAATAGTTGCTACAAGGCAGTGCATTAGGACCAAAGGGAAGAAATCAAGGGTCAAAGCACCCAGCTGGTTTAGCACTGAGGTCACCCAGGCGGAAAGGGAAAATAAGTCAGTCTAGAAGAAATTCAGGAGGACCCAGATGAACAATATAGAGAGGACTACATGTAGAAGGCTGGAACAGCAAGTAAGGTAGTCAGGGGGGCTAAAGCTATGAAGGAACTACAGCTAACTCAGGGAATTTAAAAAAAAAAAAAAGGGGGGGCCTTGTTTCACTATATTAGCAAGAAAGGGACAAGAACGATGGGATTGTTAGGTTCAGGAAAGGGGACAGGTGGATGGAGGAGAATGAGGGCAAAGCAGAGGTACTGAATGAGTAGTTCTGTTCCCCATCTTCACCAGGGAGAAAGACAAATGGGTGCCACTAGGGTGAAGGAGAGGAGAAGGGGGGCATGGCTGTTTTGATAGAGGTGGATAGGGTGAGAATGGGGTTGCTAGCATTGAGGGTTGATAAATACCCAGGCCCAGATGGCATACACCCAAGGCTGCTGACGGAGCTGGTGGAGGAGCTCCCAGATCTCTTGGCTGACCTGTTCAATAGTTCACTAGAGTTGAGTGTGGTATTGCAGGACTGGAGAACAGCACATGTAGTGTTCCTCCATAAGAGTGCTCAAACAGGCATGGGATAGGCATAAGGGAGCAATACAAATGACTATGAATAGATAGGTCACTGACAGAGCAAAGGCCAATGGCACATTTATAAGGTAGAAAAAGAAATGGGCAGACTGGATGGGCCTTGAGGTCCTTATCTGCCGTCAACTTCTATGTTTCTATGTTTCTAAGGATGACCCAGGGAACTACAAACTAGTCAGTCTGACATCAGTCATGTGCAAGCTCATGGAGACTATAATTAAGGAAAGGTTGATAGAGAATTTGGATGAGAGTGATCTCCAGGATGAGAGGCAACACGTATTTATGGAAGGGAGGTTGTGTCAGACAAGTTTGGTTGACTTCGTCACTATAACAGCAGACAGGGACCAAGTGGTGGGCATCCTGGCAGTCACAAGGGAAGAAAGAGACTTGGACATCATCATCACAGATGACCTAAAATCATCCAAGCAGACCTCTAAAGCAGTAGGTAAGGCTAGGGGGATGTTGGGGTGTATTAGTAGGGGTATCACAAGTCATAAGAGGGAGGTAATAATCCCTCTTTACAAGACACTGGTTAGGCCCCATCTGGAGTACTGCATGCAGTACTGGTAGCCACATCTTCACAAGGACATTAACCAAATTGAGGCAGTCCAGAGAAGGGCAACCAAAATGGTGCAGTAACTGCATCAGAAAACATATGAAGACAGATTAACAGAGCTCAGTATGTATACCTTAGAGCAAAGGAGGGAGAGTGGTGATATGATCGAAACATTCAAACACCTTAAGGGCATTAACAAGGTGAAAGAGTATAACATTTCAATGTAAGAAAAATAGCAGGACAGGAGGACACAGCATGAGATTAGAGGGAGACTGATTAAGGGGTAATGTGAGGAAGTTCATTTTCACTGAAAGGGTGGTGGATGCATGGAACAGCCTACCTCAGGAAGTGGTGGATATGAATACAGTGCAGCACTTCGAACAGGCATGGGATAGGCATAAGGGAGCAATACAGATGAGTATGAATAGATAGGCCATTGACAGAGCAAAGGCTGGTGGCACATTCATAGGGTAGAAAAAGAAATGGGCAGACAGAGTGGGCCTTGCGATCCTTATCTGCTGTCAACTTCTATGTTTACCTGAACTTCAGCAAGGTCTTTGACTCTGTATCCCCCCCAGAGGCTGATCAGGAAGTTGGTGGATCTAGGGGTTGGTGAGAAGTTAACTGGGTGGGTGGAACACTGTCTGAAGGGCAGAACCCAGAGTTGTGATGGTGGTGAGAGGTGAGCTCTCCAGCACCAGGGAGGTCACCAGTGGTGCCCCACAGGGATCGGTGCTCAGAGCAGTACTGTTCAGTGTCATCAGTGATATTGGTAATGGCATTAAGGGCAGAATTTGCCTTTTCATGGATGACACAAAGCTTTGTGGGATGGTGGACTCAATAGAAGGGACACAAGACCTAAAGGAATGTCTGGAAAAGATAGAGAGGTGGTGAGGGATATGGCACATTGACTTTAATGCAAAGAAATGCAAGGTGATGCACATTAAGAATTTGAGGACTGAGTAAAGCCTGGGAAGGGTCCAGGTGTCTGCATCAGAGTAGGAGGAGGAGAAGGACTTGGGAGTGATGCTCACAATTGACCTGAAACACTCTACATAATGTAGGAAAGCAGCAGCAAAAGCAAATAAAATAACCAACTTTTCACTGGCTTCAGGGGAAAGGGGTACCTACTAATAACCCTTTGTCAGGTCTGTTGTGGTCAGGTACATGGGCTCGCTATAACCTCTGTAGAACCTCATCCGCATCATGTCTAACTCCATACAGCTGTTGAGCTAGTGATAATTGATGCAGAACCTTATGGTCCCATCTTTCTTATGAGTCAGTACCACTGGGAGGCCCAGGGAGCTTTTTCTGTGGGCATGGGACCCTGTGTCCATGTGGTGTTCTACCAGCATTATATACCATTTTTTTCTCCATGAACATTGCCTCAAATGTATGCAGCACCGCTTGCATTTTGGCAGCTTGGGTCAGTGTCTGCCATTCCGAGAGGGTTACAGCATCTGCTGAGGATTTTCCCTTAATCTCTCCAAGGAGATCCATCAGTGGGTCTGATTCTGCCTCTTCCTCTGGATAACTGCACACGGTCAGGACCATCTCTTCTTAGTCAAGGCAGTGCTTTGTCATGTTCACATGATAGATTTGCTGCATGCATCTCCTGTCTGGTAGCTCCACCACATAATTAACATCATTCATTGTCTTGACCACAGGGTATGTACCCTTCCAAACCACCTGTAATTTATTCTGTTGGATGGGGATGAGTACCATCACTATTGTCCAACTTCGTACTCTTGGGCGGTGGTTTCATGGTTGTACCACATATTCTGTCTTTTGTTGTGCAGTGGCTAGGTGCTCCTGGTGAACCCCATAGGCTCCTTGAGCCTGACATGAAGTTCAGGACATACTCCACAATAGATTCCCCTTGTGGAGCAAGTCCACCCTCCCATTCATTCCTTAGAAAATCAAGGGTACTCCTTACGCAATGGCCACAAAGCAGATTGAAGGGTGAGAAACCTGCACACTCCTGGGGGAATTCCCTACATGTGAATAATAGATGATGTAGGTACTCGTCCCACTCTCTTGCATGCTAGTCGGCAAAAGCCCTTAACATAGATTTAAGTGACTTGTTAAATCGCTCAACCAGACTGTTAGTCTAAGGGTGGTATGGGGAAGCCCTTATCTTCTCCATCCCCCACTTTTACCAAAAGACCAGCCATTAGGGCAGACAGGAAACTGATGCTCTGGTCTGACAGAATCTGCTGGGGAAAAGCCACCCAGCTGAATATCCCCTGCAGTTTATCAGCCACTTTTTCCATCTCTTGGGAGGACAAGGGCCCTGAGAGTCACCTTTAACTATGGTGGCTAACTCACTTAATTTCTGTAGGGATGATGGGCTCACCCTAGGCTACAGTTGTGGCTCAGGACTGCTGCTCCCATCTCGTTCTTCAGCTACAACTTGTGCTGAGGGGAGAATTGCTTCCAGCTGCACTGTCTCGTCTGTGTCCTCAGAAGCTAGTTTCCTAGCCTTACTGTGGATAGTAAAACACGGTGTTGGCCCTAATGTCAAAGTCATTACCCATAATTACATCAGTGGACAAGTCCAGTAGAACACCCACCTCCCATATGCCATGGCTACCTTCCCAGCTTAGAAAGATCCTGGCCACTGACACTGAGACAGCAGGACCCTTCACTGCTCTAATTCTGGAAAGGTGGTCTGGGAGGATCTGTTTCTCTTGAATCCTGTTTTACCATTGAAATGGAGGCACCAGTGTTCCTCAGTCCCTGGGTTACCATCCCACTTACCAACACAGGGTGCATGTTTGCAGTGTAGTTAGTGGGAACTGCACTCTGGGTACAGGCCACTAGTTGCTGGAAGCTTCCAGAGCTGCTACTTCAGACAGTCATACGACAGATGTCTCTGTTTTTGGAAGATATTACACCTGTGTTCCCCTGCTCCTTACTTTTGAAAACATTTGGCTTCCTTTTTTGTTAGGGCATAGGCTGCCCCCATGTTCCCTTAAAGCCGCTCGATATCCCTGCCCATTGTATTTGTGCTGAAAGTATGGTCAACTGGACATAAACTGATTGGCCATCTCGGCTGACTCCTTCATGGAGCTGGGAATCCTATCACAGCCATATTTTCACCTCTTATAGTACTTTATTGGGGAACAAATTTTGTATCTGTTCCACAGAGCTAGCCTTTTCACCCTCTGAACATCTATCTAACAGATTGTCTAGCTGTACACACATTTCAGAATAACGATCTCCCACTGCCTTCTTCAGCTGTCTCTAAATTTATGTCTGTAGGCCTCGGGAGTCATTTCAGGGTGTGTAGGGAACTCTTCACTGACACCCCAGCAGAGAATCAGTCCTGTGATTCACCCAGGTTTGCTCCATTAACTTTGCATGGAGCTGTATCAGCCTAGGTATACATCTCTTCTTGACTGGCCCTGTTTTTCTGGTGCTTACTTAGCAGGTAATAGACATTCAGAAACCTGAATGGGTAGCTGTGAAATTGTAGGGTGGGTGACCTAAATTAAGCATTTGTCAATGCAGAATGTTCGCCGCTAATATAGCAGTTGTACCAGGTCTTCTTGTACAGATTTTTACTATATGTTTACCCAGGATAGAGCAGCTGAGAGGTAATATCTACTTTTAAGTAGGCTTCCACATTTTGACCCCAAATGTCCAGCAATCTTTTTATGATCTGACCTTCTGATCAACAGGTGCAATTTTTAAAATCCTATCTGAAATGTGATATGACTGTGCAACTGTTGCAACAAGTTTCGGAGGGGATTTGTGTAACATAAGGGATATGTTGAACATCAGGGGCCAAAATCTGCAAAAAATAAAGTTATGAGTAAATGTTGGAACATTTTGTTTTCTCACAACTTAGTTTTTTTTTTTTTGTTTGTTTGTTTTACATTTTTACCTTAAATTTTGAACATAACCTTTTTATGACCACTTATTCTGAGCATGACAGGTTTTTTATAAAACAATGGCCAAAAAACATCATAAGTCTTAAAACATATTTTGGGTAGGATTTGAGAAATGAGAGCTGCCACATTCATAAGGTGGTGTGAAAAATTGGCTGTATTAAAAAGTTGGGATCAAAATATTGAAAAGTACCACAGTTGTGAGCATGTGTTGAAAAATTGCAACACAGACTCATAACTTTATTTTGTCATATTTTTACCCCAGATTTTCAACATAGCCTTCTTTTGACCCCACATAGCCTTCTTATGAGCCCACCTCATGAACAAGGGTGCAGAACAGTTTCAAATCCTACCCCACTGGTGATTTTGTGCCACAAGTGTGAAAACACATTTTGGCCAATTTGAAAAATAATAGCTGTCACATTCATGAGATGCTGTGAAGAAATGGCTATGCTGAAAATTTGGGGTCAAAATATAGAAAATTATCAGAGTTGCGAGCATGTGCTCATAAATTCCAATGTAGGCTCATGTCTTTGTTGTTTTGTAACATTTTTACCCCAGATTTTCAACATAGCCTTCATAGCAGGCCCCATTCCTAGTTGGGGAGTCACCTGGCAGCCATGCTGAATGCAGTTTCTGTAAGTGTTCCCAAGTTTACTTTCACTGTTTATAAGCTTTTTTAGTAGTGTTATGTTTATTTGGCAAGTGTAGTGAAGTTAAAAAAACACTGTTTATACTTCAGGAAGGAAAGGGCAAAAGTGGAGCCAACAGGAAAAAGAACACAAATATTAGCATACTTCTGGTGAGCTTTGAAAACAAAATGGTAGTCAGAAGGAATATTTTTGGTGATTGGCTGCATAACAAAAATGAGCAAAATAACTAGAGGTCCAGTACTAGAATGATTTGTAACAGTAAACAAAGGGAGATTAACCAGAGGATTTTTGTTTTTTTATAAACGCACAGCATAAAAACATAAAACAAAGATGGAAAACTGATGAGAGAATAATGAAGGTTGAAACAAAGGTAGTTATATTTAAATGAAATGTAAGAAAGCAGCGTATTAAATATAGAATAATGCAAATGTAGGTGTGTGATGTGCAGTTTTTTTTTACACACCCAAGGTGTGTGATTAAGCTATAAGGCATGACTGGGTGTGTGTTATTGTATAATAATGTCATGCCTCAGGTGCTTGAAGCATGAGGCCGCAGGCTGAGTGCGTTCAACACCCAGGGAAGTGACATTATTACAGAATAACACACACCCTGGAGTGCCTTATTGTTGTTATACAACAGCTCTTTATAGAAAAAGAAAATGACAAAAATATGTTTAAAATGATGTTTTTTCTCCAGTTTTTCTTAGGGTAGGTATACCTATTAAAAAAAGAATCCCTACTTTCCTTTTGTCCAGCAGGTGGCACTGCTGATACACATTTGCTTTGTATCTCTTTGTAGGTCTCTCTCTCTCTCTCTCCGTTTGTGTAATTGTAAGGTGGCCTCCCTCCTCCATTGATCTGTTGCTCTCTGCCTGTTTTCACTTCACCAGGTAAATTCCCCACGCTGCTGTCTTTTTGTTTTTTTACTTTTCCTTTATGTTGTTGTGCCCCACACTAGTGTTTCTTCTTTTAGTTGATGTGCTGAGTGAGCAGTATGTGAAGCTGACAACTAGCCGCACAAGCTTTGAAATACCACTCACTTGCTGAGGCGGTATATATGCACATCACTTCAACTTCTGCTCCTTGCAAAGCTGGTTGGAATTCGAGTTTTAAGAAAACCTTTAGCTATATGGTGACCCAAACGCAGGAGGTTGAACTGTAGCGAGTGACCGCGATCAGTAGTGCATGCGCTGTTTGTTTCAAGAAGTGCCCACTCACTCGCTCATTCACATTTGAAAAATAGAATGAATACTGCTAGTTAATGTGTTTGGAGAAGAAACACAACAGTACCAGATTAGAGATGGATGTGTGTGTGTGTGTGTGTGTGTGTGTGTGTGGTGGAGGGTGTGCCGGTGGAGCTGTCGTGACAACTTACTATGTGCCACACACATCCTGACTAAAGCAGTTTACAGTGGCAGTAATCGGTGTAGATGTGGGGTGATTTTATGTATGTTCTGCGGTCTCCTGTGTGCCTGGACTTATCGTTCAATAATATCACTGTCCCAGGCACACATTGACCAGTCAGGACACTAGAAATTTTCTTGCCATTGTATAATAATATATAAACGTCGAGTGCGAAGCTCAAGCGGTTTGTATATTGTCACACACCTAGTGTGTGTTTTTTAAAAAAAAAAAAAACTGGAGATCACACACCTTCATATGTGTTATGTTTTTATAACAACTGGTGCTAAGCAAACAAAGCTCGGGCATTACATGTTTCCTGTACTGCTGATTCGACCTCTGTATGGGCTCCATGGCATGTTGGTTGTTATGACAGCAAGGTGAAGGTTCAATGGCTTCTTCACTGTTTTAAAACTGTGAATGGTTCAATTTTCCAAGTCAGTAAGTACCTTAGCGTGGCACACACAAACCTGGCATGAGACAATAAAAGCCATACCAACTTGCAGGTCGATATGACTTTTTACAAGTCTCAAAAATGGGTTGATATTGGGGGTCACCAGTTATTATATAGCTGGTGTAGCATAGCAAAACGCTATGCAAAACAAGGGGGACTGCTGATTATTTCTAAAGATGCATAGCAGTGACTGCTAACCGTTTTATTTTCAGTGAGTCTATCCCACAGTAGACAAAAATAATAAAATGTTCTATATTTTAGAATGCTGCTAATTATTCTGTGCCAGGTGCTATGCATTTTTACAGCTGATTAGCACTTTCACGTGTAAAACTGCAAGTCAGTTGTTTTGGCTTATTTAATACCCTGGAAAGTGGGGCATATTATTAAGTATATATAGGAAAAGGGGCTTTTGTTTGATGCTATTAATGAAATATAACTTGGAGATAATGTATGAAATGCGGTACGCACTCACAGAGTACGGATATCAGCATTGTTTTTATATTATATGTAAGATGAGCAGTATGTATATGCATACCTATATTCTAAAATCTCACTGGCATGCCTCACTTTTGGGGCTCTGTATAGGAACAGAAAGATGAGTTTGATTATGTATGGTAAAAATATGCTTAATTGTTTATTACTTGGTGACTACACAGTTCGGGCCTGAGGAAGTGGTGCGGCCAGAAGACTCTTACCCTCTTGCAAGTGTGACGCAAGAATAAAAGCACAATACATGTAAAAACCTTTGAAGTCAACGAAGTTCCTCCAGATATTTTCGTTGTGTATGGAATTGTCGATTGGTGGATGACTCAGGATCTTTGACTTTTTTGTTAAAATTTATGGCAACCTGAATCATTCTTTGACTTGTAGGAAGATGCATACTGCCTTGCCTATGACTGAAATTATTGCTCATCTGCAAGGTGATGCTGACTTAATCTTACCTTGGTAGCGTAACTTGATAAATAGTTTGTTTTATTAATCAGACTCTGCTATACTGTATGCCTTCTGTTTCAGGACAGTGCCTTTTCTTATCCAACCAAAACCCAGGAGAAGTGGTATTGGTTGGTTGCAGTCTGGCAGGACCCACGGGGTATTTGTCCCCCCTCCAACCTTTCTCCCTATTAATAACATGGAGCCAGGATACAGCTGAGGGAAATGCTTTGCCTAAAACAGTATTTGTTTTTTGGTTTTTGTTTGTGGTCTGGCAAGATGGAAAGGAAGTAGGGAGGATGCTGAAGGGTGTTAGTACAGCTCTTAATAGCATGTAAATACTGCCTATATGGTCCTGTAATGCAAATCACAAATTTGTGTGTGTGTGTGTGTGTGTATGCATGCGTACATATACGTGTAATAAAACTGTGTTTAGTACCTTCAGAATCTGTGTTTTGTTTCTCTGGTCCTGCTTTCAGTACAGTTGCCCCTGCAGTTTCAGATGTCTGTGCACTTTGACATCATTATTTCCCCTTGCTATAGTCTGCACAGCTGACAGCCTTTCCCCACATACTTTGAAGAGGGTTTGTGGGGTTTATCGGTACAGTGTGTCTGTCTGAGCTGTGAAATGAACTGGGCTGAATATGCTGTGCTGTTTATAAGAGAGATTGTTAACATTGTGAAGTGTGCGATGCGATTTTACCGTGCATTTCAGTCAGCTAATTTCATTTTTCAGGCAGGCATCCACCCTGTTGCCTTTAGGCTTTGTATCTTTTCCCTACCATTTCAATTTTTCATTCCCCCCCTTCCTTTCTGATTCTCTTTCCTAGTATATGTCCATTTATTTTTAATTGCTGGAAATCACAGCAACATTGGCACTAGAACCAAGCTCAGTATAACAGGCAATGGGATTAGCTCTGATTTTTTTATCTTACATTGTTATACCCTAAGGGTTCTAATTTACGGTAAGATTTTGAGTGGCATAGAAATAGGAAGTTTTCTTCAGTCATAATATGTAAGGCAGTATTTTATAATTTTTGCTAAATAAACCTAGCAAACCGTGACAGAGTCAGAGCAGTTCCTGATATGCTCTTTTGGAATCTGGTGTGTGTAGCTCTTCTTTTTCCCCTCCCTTTCCTTTCATATCCTAACAGCATTAATGCTCCTTATTCTTTTCTAGAAGTAGAATCTAAATACTTTTTCATTGTTCATACAATAATACATATTAGCATTTAATATATTGTGATTTTTATATCTGTTCCAATAGTCATGCACACCTTGATCCGGATCTTCACTACCACCTCCCCTTTTCTAGTATTGGGTTCTAGTTCTGTAAGAGTTTTATATTATCCCATAATGTTGTTGCCTTTTTTTTCCCAGTTCAGTGGTTCTATTTAATGTAATCTTTGGGTATAATTTAAGTGGCTTTAATAGCCAACACTTCTCACACTGGTCTTTTTCTTTATGATGATGGTGTTTCCATTTCATGGCAGGATCAGTAAAGATCCTCACATTCAACTACTGTTCTCTGCTTATCTTATTGGGGTCCAGCCGTAGCAGGTATAAGACACAGGATTTTCTTCATTTCACCTATATTTTTTGAGGTGTTAGGTTTGTCAACTGTGAGTGACTGATTTCAATATTTAAACAGAAAATCAGTCAAAGTTTGAAGTTAGCATAATACTCAGACAGTGCACTGCTTAGCAAAGCTACGACCATCAACAAAATATAAGCTTGCAACATTGTGTCTTTTTAGCATTAATAAAGAAATGTGGATTAGTTCGATATAAATTTAGCCTTTCCCCTTTTTTAACAGTTTAATCTATAGATATCTGGGTAAATATTACTGCTGAAAAGTATGTTATGAAGAAGACTTTTTTTTTTCCTTTGGGTCTTTGAGAAAATGAACTTCACCCCGATATAGTAACTTGGAGCCAGGATATAGCTCGGAGACCTACTTTGCCTAAAAGAGTATTTGCATTTTTTTTTTAGTCTGCCAAGATGGAGAGGATGCAGGGAGGATACTGTCGAGGATTTGTATAGCCCTTGCTATTATGTAAAACATGTCAGTGCAGTCCTGTAATGAAAATTACAATGTGTGTGTGTGTGTCTGTTTGTTTCTCTGGTCCTACTTTTATTGCACTCACCCAAACAATTTTGTCAGACGTCTGTGCACTTTGACATGATTATTTCCCCTTGCTGTAGTCTGCGCAGTTCACAGCCTTTCCCCGTATACCTTGAAAAGGTCTTCGGGGCTCATCTGTAAGTGTGTCAGTGTCATCTGTTAATTGAACTGTGTTAAAGGGAAATGTCCATGTGCCAGTGGGCCCCACCTGCGTGTGAAGCGGGGCCCAATTAGCAAATTTAAAAATAGAAGCAAATGTGGCACTTACAGTTTATTATGTTATTTTAATTCATATCTGGTTGATCCTGCGCCCTCCCCGCCAGCATTTTGAGGTCTGAACACCCTTCCCGTCGCACCCACAAGTAGCCATGGCTGTCACCGTAATGACGTGCCAGGCGGGGAGCAGCCAGGGTGTCTCCATAGGCTTGTCATAGCCTAAGATTGGTGAACAGCTCCGGTTTGGAGCCCGTGTACCTTCGTGACATACGGAGACCAGGTACAGACAAATAGTATGCCTGTTAGTCTGTACCTGGTCACGGTATTGCAAGAATATCATTAGATTGGGGTTCGAGCTATCTGAAGCCGCCGCAATACAGATTATATGTATTGCGGTAGCTTCAGATGGCTCCGGTTGTAACATCGTCTGTGAATTTACTGAAGTTACAAGTTATACCATGATGTAAATTGCCCACAAAGATTCCAGAGTTGGCCCCAAGACGAAGCCCTGGGGCACTCACTGCTAACTGGTATTACATTTGATACAGTGTCAGATAGCTTAATGCACTGGGTTCTGTTACACTGTAACTTGGATAGATGATTGGTTGTGTATTTATGTAACCCTAAGTTTAACATTTTGTCTATTAGATGGTTATGAGATACATGATTGAAAGCTTTGATGAAATCCAAAAATATAACATCCATTGGAATATTGCTGTCTATACTACTGTTTACAGTTTCATAGACGGTGATTAAGATAGTGACACACGCTCTCCCCTTTACAAAACCATGCTGTGTTGGATCTGTGATGCCTTTTGAAGTGAATACTTTTTCAATTTTGTTTTTAAGTACTTTCTCCATAATTCTTCAAACTGTTGAGGTTAGACTAATGGGACGGTAATGTACCTTAGATGTGTTATTGCCTTTTTTATGCATCGGTACCACAGCACCAACTCACCAGTCGTAAGGGACTGATCTGTGCAATGTGATTTATTGAAAATTATAGTTAATGGGGGTAACAATTCATCTATGGTTGGTTTGATAAAATATGAATTAATGCTGTCCGGGCCTGGAGACGTATTATTTTTCAGTGTTAATGCAGCTGATTTGATTTCTTCTGGTTTAATTTCCGGTACTGGGTCGTTGTTGGATATTGTTCTGGAAAGAGTAATTTTATGGCTAAAAATGGAACCACAGTAGTCATTAAATATGTTTGCAATCTCTTCCCTGCTGTATATTACAGCCCCATTTTCAGATAGTGAAGAAACAGAGTTATCTATCTTTTTGTTGGAGTTTATATATGAGTAGAAAACTTCAGTGTTTCCTTTTGACATTGCTAGTTTAAACTCTCTATTTCTTCATTAACGCTTTTCTAATTTTAATCTCTTTTATATGCAATTCTTGCTTCATTTGTTTTGAGTTTTTTTCATTTTGCAAAATGTTTTTTCCTTTTTTTTATTTTTATTTTTTTGATTCTCACAGTCAGCCATAGAGGGATTTTACCCTTGTTGTTACTTATTTTTTAATTGGGATGTACAGCTTTTCAAGTTCATACAAGGTTTGTTTAAAGATCAACAACCATTGGTATTTGAGTTGGACAAGTTTGCATCCCAATCTATATTTTGTAATGCTGTTTTTATTTTTGGATAATTCCCTTTAGGATAATTAAACCTAAATGAAGTTTGACTGATATTACATTTTGGTTTGCTCAAATTGAATTTGACAATACAGTGATCGATATTACCAAGTGGATTTATAACTTGTAAGTTGGAGATGTCATTTGATATATATTAGTTAAGACTAGGTCAAGTAAATTATTCTCCCTAGTAGGTTCAGATACCATTTAATCCAGTCCAGAGGTTAATATTGTATACAGAAACAAAGTTTCATATTTATTATATGCAGTTAGATTGAGCCAATCAATGCCAGGGAAGTTTAAGCCCCCAACTATGAGTACCTCTGATTCCTTGAACATTTTTTTCCATAATTAATGTATTTAACGCTTGCTCCTGTATGCTCTTGTATTGATATAATTTATGTGTGTATTAGTGTGTTCAAGTTTACATCAAATATTAGGATTAATGTGGGTAGTGCTAGTAGTGTTTTCTAAATGCATCAATAGATTGGATATTTAGCTTCAGATTAATAAGTAATATTTAAAGGCAAATTATGCAATCCTCAGTGAAACTTCGGCTGTGTAATATAGTCCATATAATAACTTTCCTTGATGCATTTAGTAAGCAGTGCTAATTTTTGGCGATGTCCCTTAATACCAGGTACTCCTTTTTTAGTATTAAATATGTGGATTATTCACTTAGGCAGTTAACAGTCTACTAGTTAGTAATTTTTATTAAGTTTAAAAGATAATAGCAGACATAGCCAGGTACATAAAGAAGATACAACATGACACACATGCATACACATTGACTACAGTGTCATTATATAGCCCATAGAAAAAGACATTGTTAAATAATGATACAGTAAGAAATTATACAGTGAGTTGTATTGTGCCCCCCCAGAAAAAAGAAAAGTATGAGAAATTGCATGATTACCATCGCATCTAGATTAGTTAAGACGTCTAATATGGGCATAATACATAAGTGTCTCCTGATACCTGAAACAGCCTGAAAAACCCAGACATAATAACAAAATACTAGCAACCTTAAGGTCCAGATCTGAATTCTTATCCTATAAGGAGAAAAGATAACAGTCCTTGCAGGGAGGGTGGGTTTGAGGTTCCAAACCATTTCCTACTGGTGTATCTACTATGTTGTTCCAGATCATTCCACAGGAAGTCAGCCAATCCCTGCACGTGGGAGAGATAAGCTAAGTAAGGGGCCCAGGTAAGATAATATTGTGAGAGAGTGTTGGTAACTAAGTGGGACTGACGATCCAGTACTGCTACATTAGAGAAGGTGTTATATAATTCAGAGATGGTGCGTACCTCTGTGGTTCTCCACCTGCAGAGGATAAGCCTCTTAGCTTGGAGGCTAAGAAGTGTCAGCCATCTGTGCTGTTGATGAGTGAATGCTCTCAGCACAGGTGGAAGGCCCAAAATCCAAACTAGGGGATCTAGAGTCAGAGCAGAGTCTGAGGCCTGTTGAGCCAGACCCAAGACAGCCATCCAGAATGGAATGAGAAGTGGGCAAAGCCAAAGTATGTGCAAAAGGTCTCCCTCTCCTGAAAGACTTCACCAGCAATGACTGTTGTCCATGAGATGCATTCTGTACAAGACAACAGGAGTGCCATACCAATGCGACAGTATCTTGTTTTGCATAAGTTTACTTCTCATATCTGGATACATAGAATGAGCATATTTCCAGCATAGCTTTCATTGGACATCCGAAATGGATTGTTGAAGAGCTTGCTCCCATTTACCTTTAGCCTGAGCTGATTGTGCAGGGAGATGATTGCTAAGATCGGCATATATATAAGACTGGCTTTACCCCTTTTATAGGTCAGCCATTTAATTAACAAATGGGACCTTGCTATATCTGTCATGTGGTGGTCTTTAATATAAGCTAAAACCGGGCTTCTGAGCTGTAAGTACTGCCAAAAAGGCCTGCTTACCTAAGTGGAACTCCTGATCTAATGTTTGAAATGTTTTGATAGTGAGACTGTCATCTGTCATCAAGTCCTTTAGTGTAAAAATTCCTTTACTCTGCCAGAGGGGCCAGTGCAAAGGTTTGCCATCCACTTTTATGAGCATGTTCCCCCATATGGGGAGGCCAGATGGGGGCATAAATCTGCCTCCAATTTCTTTTCCCCTAAATGCCATGTCAGTACTGAGCCTGCTGTTGTTTGGCAGGAAGACAAATGTTTGGGAAGGGGACTGTAAAGCAGAACTGCTAGGGATTGGGTCTGGGCCATATACGCCTCCATGTGTATCCATTGTGGTCGCTCAGATGTCTGTGGGAGGAACCAGTTTAGGGCCTGAGCTTCACTGAAGGCCCATTTATACCCTTCCAGCCAAGGAAGGCCCCAGCCTCCCTGTGACCAATGGGATCTAAGTTTATTTCTACTATAACGGGGTTTGGTGCCTTCCCAAATAAAATTGGAAAAAGCCTGGTCTGTGGCTTTAACCCACAAGGCCGGTAGTGTAAATGGTATACGTGAGATGACATAAAAGTTTAGGGGCTACCACCATTTTGATCGTGGATACTTTACCTGCTAGTGTAAGTTGAAGACCACACCAGTGCACAAATTCAGTCTTGATATCTTCAAGAAGGGGTTTAAGGTTCAGATCCCATATTTTAGTAAGATCTACTGTGAAAACCCATATCCGTAGATACACAAGAAATTTGAGGCCCAATGAAAACCAAGATAGGGCTACCTGATCTAAAGTGCACAAGCTATTGAGGGAGTACTTCCGTTTTAGACCTGTTGATTTTTAAGCCAGAGTAGCTCGTAAAATCTGCAAGGAGGGAAAGCAGAGCAGGGAGTGAAGTAGTGACGTCCACTAATGGGACTAACAAATCATCTGCATACATAAATGTGGGGAAAATGATTATCGCCAAAGGGAAAACCTGTTATGGCTGAAGAGTGGCGTATGGCAATCGCAAGTGGCTACACTGCTGTTATGAAAAGGGAGAAAGGGGACAGCCCTGCCTTGTGCTCCGCCCCAGAGGGAAGGGTGCGGACATAGTAGAATTGGTGAGGACCCGAGCCAAAGGGTTGTGATACAGAGCTGTCACCCAGCTTCTAAAATTGTGACCAAAGCCCATGGCTTCTAGCACCTGTTGAAGGTACTGCCATTCGAGAGAATCAAATGCCTTCTCAAAATATATTGCTACTGCAGCAGCAGGTGCCGGGAAGTTACTGGCCTGATATATAATATTTATAAGGGAACGTATATGATCTCTGCTGAGCTGACCTGGGACAAAACCGACTTGTGAAGGATGTATAAGGTGGGGAAGCAAGGGGTTTAACCTGGTAGCCAGAATTTTTGCAAAAATCTTACTATCCGAATTGATAAGTGAAATAGGGTGATAGCTGGATGGTAAAGTGGCATCTTTCCCTTTTTTGGGAAATACAGTAATGATTGCTTCCTGAAGGGATGGGGGAGGGATCCTGAACTAAGGGCCAAATTAAAAACATCACTAAGTATGGGGTAGATCAGTGGTGCAACTAGGCTCCACATTTCAGGGGAAAATCCATCCCCACCAGGGGTCTTCCCGTGATTCAAATTGCGAAGTGTATCTGTAACCTCTTGGGGGGTAATGAGAGACTCCAAGGTAGCAGCTTGCTGAGGAGTTAGATGATAGATAGGTATAGATGTCACAAAAGTTCATACCTGTGCAACATTAAAAGCGCCGGAGGAAGAATATAGCTGTTTATAGAAATCTGTCATAATTTCATTTATGCATTCTGGTTGAACTTGCACAGGGCCTTCTGGTTCTTTGAGTCCGGAAATATGGCTCTTGGCCCTCTGTTTCCAGAGTCTGTAGGCTAGCACTTTCCCAGCCTTCTCTCTCCTCCCCCCCCAGTATTTATGCTGTAGTCTGAGGAAGGCCAAGTCAGCTTTCCTAGCAAGTAGATCCTGTACTTGATGACGGATTTTAGTGATTTAACATAGAAACATAGAATTTGACGGCAGATAAGGACCGCTTGGCCCACCCAGTCTGCCCATTTCCCTACCTAATGGATAAGCTGCAGATCCTAGTTAACCAGCAGCCTACTTCTTCCTACCCCCAACCCCTAGAATTGGCTTATGACTGTCCCATGCATGCTTGAATTCCACCACTGTTTTTGACTCCACAACCTCCTCCGGAAGGCCGTTCCATGCATCCACAACCCTCTCTGTGAAAAAATACTTCCCTAAATTACCTCTGAGACCCCCCTCTATCTTCAAATTGTGCCCCCTTGTTCTTGCACACCTCTTTTTTTGAAAGATGCTACCCTCTTGGACTTTGTTGATTCCCTTGAGATACTTGAAAGTTTCTATCATGTTTCCTCTCCCTCCTTTCCTCGAGGGCTACATACATATTAAGCTCCTTAAACTTCTTCATATGTCTTGCAGGTGCAGACCCTGCACAATTTTAGTTGCCTCCTCTGGACAGTTTCCCATCCTGTCTCATGTCTTTGTGGAGATTGAGTCTCCAGAACTGCATGCAGTACTCCAGATGGGGTCTCACCAGCTGTCTGTACAGAGGGATAATAACTTCCTGTTTTCTACTGGTGATGCCTCTCCTATACATCCCAGTATCCCCCCAGCCTCCTTGCTGCCCTCTCACATTGCTTGCCCACCTTTAGGTCATCTGATATGACTACCCCAGGTCACTTTCCATTTTGTTGTTGTTAGTATCTCACCTCCATTGTGTACTCTTCCCCTGGGTTTTGTTTCCCAGGTGCATTACCTTGCACTTCTTAGCATTGAATCTAAGCTGCCATACATTTGACCATTCCTCTAACCTTGCCAAGTCCTTCTCATCCTTTTCACCCCACCTTGTGCATCAACTCTGTTGCAGATCTTTGGCCATCTCAAAGAGACATACTTTTCCTTCCAGTCCCTCTGCAGTGTCACTTATAAAGACATTGAAGAGGACTGGTCCTAACTACTGAACCCTGTGGTACCCCACTAGTAACCCCTTCTTCAGAGTTGCCTCCATTTATTACTTCTCTGTGTCCTATTCTCCAGCCAATTCTTTACCCAGGCTGTCATCTTGGGACCCTCCCAGGCTGGCTAACTTGTATATTAATCTTTGTGGGACTGTGTCAAATGCCTTGCTGTAAAGTTAGGTAGGCCGTGTCCACAGCCCTCCTGATCTACTACTTTGGTCACCCAGTCAAAGAAATCTATCAGATTCGCCTCTGTATGACCTTCCCCACAGAACTGCGTTGCCTGGGTCCCAGCCCTCTGGCCTCTAGGATATTCGACAGTTCTTTCCTTCAGAGTGATTCCATCATTTTCCTTATCACTGAGGTTAAAACTAACAGGTCTGTAGTTTCCTGCTTCTGCCTTGCTTCCACTTTTGTGAAGGGAATCACATCTGCCTCCTCCAGTCCTTTGGGTACAACCCCATCCTCCATGATTTGTTAAAGAGGGTAGTCAGTGGTGTCACTAGTTCTACCCTTCGTTCTTAGAATTCTGGGATGAATCCCATCAGGCCCGTTGCTTTGTCCACCTTCAGTTTTAAGAGTTCTTTCAGAACCCTTTCTTCTGTAATGGGCTGGTATCAACTTCTGTATCCAGAGTGTTTCTACTGTTTGTTTTAGGTACCTCCTTCATTTGTAAATGCTGAGCAAAATATTTGTTTAATATCTCGCCTTTACAGTCACCCTCTGCCCACATTCTGCCTCCCCTTTATTAAGCCTCATTATCCCTCCCTCGGTCTTGCTTTGCTCCCTGATGTACCTATAAATGGTTTTATCCTCCTCCTTAACTGAGTTGGCTATCTTTTCCTCGGTTTGGGCCTTTGCTGTTCTGACTGCCTTCCCAGCTTCCTTTTGCTTTAACTGATACAGTTCTCTGTCCTGATCCTTCTGTGATTTCTTGTACTTCCTGAATGCTTTCTTTTTCTCTTGAACCTTCACTGCCACTTTCTTTGAGAACCATACTGGTTTCTTACATCGTTTTGTTTTGTTTTGTTTTGTTTATTTGCTTCACACAAAGGCTTGTTACCTCTGTGATGGCAGTTTTATTATTCCCCATTGTTCTTCCACCCTCCTTCCTGCCCATTTTGCTAGTGCATTCCTTAGGCACTCACCCATTTTTGGCAAAGTCAGCCCTCCTAAAGTCCAGTACTTTTGCCTTTGTATGGCTCTGACTCTATTGCTGTGATTTTGCCTATCAGGGAATGTATGAGGTGTGCAGCTTTAAATTTGGTCCTAGTTCTACACGGATTCCAATGTTTTAAGCTGGTGTTCTCTCTCTGCCACTGACACATGAATATCCCATGATAGTGCTCAGATGATGGCTTTCAGTGCCTCCCAAACCATTGTTGGGCGGACCTCCATTGTAGCATGATCTTGTAGAAAATTAGTGACCTGTATCCGAAACCATTGAGGGAAGTTAGGGTCCCTCAAGAGAAGCAGATCCAAACGCCAGCTCTGGGATCTAGGGGCTGAGGGACTACTTAGCGTGTGAAGTTGTACCGGAGCATGATCTGTTATGATAATTGGATGAATTACAGCATCATTGGTGCTGTTCATAATAGAAGGGGATACAAGCCAGTAGTCCAGCTGAGAGTGTGAGTTATGCACTGGAGAAAAGAATGTATAATCTTTGTCCCGTGGGTGCAGAATGCGCCAGGGGTCTTGTAACCCCATATCTGTGATCAGCTGCTGCAGTGAGAGGCGACATTTCTGCTGCTGATCTGGGCAGGCGGACGTGCGATCTAGAAAAGGGTCCAGGGGGAGATTGCAATCACCCCCTAAGATTATAGGGACCTGTGGAGAGGCTAAGGAGCTAATAGCTTGGGCCAGCGAGTGAAACACTTCAGGCTGGTCATCATTAGGGCCATACACATTAGCTGTCACTAGGGTACCTGTTGGAGTATCCATCAAAGCCACCACCCATATGCCATCTCTATCTCGCTGCACTTTTAGTTGTGTCCACTGAAGGGATTTGTGAAATAAAATAGCTACCCCGTTTGCAGGTGGAGGCTGAAGAAGAAACAACCTGTCCCACCCAAGAGCCTTTCAACCTGTCATGGTCCAACTTTTTCAACTTAGTCTCTTGTAGTAGGGCTACCTGCACACCCAGTCTCTTGAAATGATTCAGCACCTGAGAACGCTTCATAGGGTAAGTATTAAGGCCCCATACGCTCCAGGTGATATAGAAATGTCAGCCATAGTCTAGAAGTGGGAGGTCTGATTTAGAAGGGAACGAGCTATAGAACCTAATAGAGACTGAGAGTGAAGGTCTGCCCCATATCATCTGAACCAGAGAATCTGTTATAATCAATTTAAACACCACCAGCAAGGGACCCCAAATACACACACAATCCCCCTCTTAAGCATGTACTAATCATGATCTGGAAAAACCTATAAACAATTTCAACTTGTAAAACATAATATTGACTGATAACATTTAACCAACTATATACACATATCGGTCTGTCCACAGCCATTAGGAGTCCCAAAGGTAATATGTCACCGACCGAAGTCGCAAGACCTCCTTTGGTATCCGTGGGGGTTGGCCTGGGATCAGGACAGGAGGAAATCTGCGGGGTGTAAAAATACAGTTAGAGCTAAGACCACCCTGAGGACGTATGAGAGGAGTCCCCCTAGGACCATGGGGCCCTAAACACATAGCAGGATATCCTCAAAAAGCATGTCCTGAAAGGAGTTAAAATACTCTTGAATTCCCAGCTGATAGACGAGGGATGGGGAGAGCTGAGCTTAATACTCCCAGCAATTTAGATCCCATGGCAAGCCAAGGGACGAGAAGTTAACACTTAGAGGGAGAACCAAACAAAAAAAAAAAAAGGGGAGGTTCCCTTTCCCTTATTACATACTCAACCCCCGATATTAAACTGGTACCATACAGTTTGAAACATGTCTTCAGTCCCGGGGTTCTGAGCCAGGTCTGGGAAGACTACATTGTAGCATCGAGAGTTCCATCTCTGTGAGTTCACAGTGGGAAGGATGGCTGCAAGATCTGGGATGCGGCAGCAATGTCAGCCCAGGATTTGCTTTGAGACATGGAGAGCATAGGTCTTGAGGATGTTGACCCACATATGTCCATCTCTGCCCCTTCTGAAATCCCTTGTGCAGTATCTGAGTCCTGCAGGTCCGGTTGTAGAACGGCAAATGGATTGGGTGAGAAGAAAGTCTGCAGATCTATGGGATCTTGCTGATCTGAAAGTTGGTCTGAGTGAGCCGTCACCTGTGGGCTTGGGGAGCCGGCTCTTTCAGTAGGATGTTGTCGTCGATCATGACGATGAGATGGCTGCCGTTTCCTTGGCCTTGATGGTAGCATGTCAAAAATCTGCATGCCCGACTGAGGTATGTCTTGTTTAGGAGCTGAGAAAATATTCGCTGCAGACAGAGAGGGAGAGTGTTGGATTTGCTCACTCTGATTGTTAGGGTCCCGAAACTCCGCACGGTATCTAGCCCGCAGGAAGCCCATCAAGCTCTCTGGGGTCTCAAACAGAAGGGGAGACCCGTTGTGCATAATCCGCATGGTCGCTGGATACCGCAGAGAGTAAGAGTAGTTTAGTTTTTGTAACAGTCTCTGTGCCTGGGCGTATTCTTTACGGCAATCGGAGAGTTCTTTAGAATAGTCCTGATAGAGCTGGATATGATGCCTTTGCCAAGTTATTTCCCCCGCAGTTCAAGCAGCAGCCATAATGATTCTTTTTTGCCTAAAATCAAAAATCAGGCAAGCAGGGGTCTAGGCCTTGCTCCAGGCCCTGGTACCAGGTCAAGCGAGCGATGCGCCCGTTCTATCTGAGGGTGAAAATCAGCTGGTAGTTTGAGCAGCTTCAGGAGGACTGACTGTAAGAAGTCAATGGCTGATTTCTGTTCTGCACCTTCCAGAAAGCCAATAAGCCATATATTGTTTCGATGGCTGCGATTTTCCAGGTCATCTACTATTTTGTAGTGTGTGGATAAGCTTGGCCTGTTCCCTCAGAGTAGCAGTCATTTCATGAAGAGCTGCATCATGGGAAGATATTGTCTTTCATTGTGGAAAAGCCTAACTTCGATCCCTTGCAAAGTTTGCATAGTGGCATTGACTGCAATTGTGGGTTGTGCCATTTGGGTCATAAGCTGGCTGAACATCGCTTCAGTTCTCGATGATTCTGCAGAAGGCTGCATATTGTAGGCTGCACTGCAAATCCGCCTTCCGAGAGAAAAGGCGAGTAATTTCCAAAAGAGAACTTGCAAGAAAAGTCCCAAAAATTATGCCCAGGAGATTCCTCTCTGCTACGATAAAAATTCTGGCAGAAATAGAGGGTCTTAGTGACGGCTAATGTCGCATTTATCCCAGTGTTGCAAGAGCTATCTCTCTATGCAACCATACTGGATCAGGGCTAGGCCACGCCTCAACAGTCTAGTAAACTAATAGGTTATTGTAGCATTGTAACTAGATTTAGATATGCACAATTTGTTTTTGCACGTAGCATTTTTAAGGGTGATTGGGGTTGTACTGTCACTTTAATGCAACACTTTATAAACAGGAGGTTTTGGTAAGTTAGGACACGCCCACTGATGAAGGCAGGAATGCTCAAAGCACCTGGGCTTTGCTCAGAGGTCCTCTAGATGTGTTAAAAGACACTTGGAGATCACCTTGCAAAATATTTATTATTTGTTGCTTAAAGTTTATTATGCATCTTCATTCCACAAGTGGCGTTATCTGGAGCGTTTTTCTTCATGGGCGGGCTCCCTGCCATGAGCCTTGTCATCCCTTGTGGCTCCCTGTTTGCCTGCAAGAGCTGGCTCCCTGTTCAACCGCCTGGCAGGCTGTCTGGCTTCTGCCCATGGGGACTCCCAGTTCTGTCCACTAAGCATGCTGGCAGTGGAGAACTGTGACAAGGTAAGTGGTGCTGAGGTATGTTGACTGTGGTGGTACATCCTGGTAAGGTACTTGGTGATAATGTGGTGAGAGATGTTGGGGTTCATCTTGCACAACATTTTGTGAATACAGTGGATCAGGGTCAGAAAGGCTACTGTCTTTCTGTTTGTTATTGGGAAGGCTTTTAAGTATACACTGCCCCTAAGAGCAGTGAGATGGTGACATCACTGCCAGTTGGGGGCACTGATGACAAAGGCCCAGCTTTCATTATTGGGAAGGCTTTTCAGTGCAAAGTACTCCAGGGATGCAGCCTAGGCACCACTTTCAAACGAATACTGATGACAAAGATGCAGTTGTCATTGTTAGCATGGCTTTTTATTATGATATACACCAGAGGATGCTGACTTTGCTTTCTGTCGAGGCATGGATGAGAGAAACTTGGGTGGTGCCAGTGAAGAGCGCAGCCTAGGTTGACTATTTTAGCCAAACAAGGGGACTCAAACTGGTGTAGCAGTACATTTGGAAATTTGCTTTGTGAAACCTGTAGCTATAACAATAAAATGTTTTTCATATGGTGGTGGTTCTTTTCCTAATTGTTTGGAACCAGGGCATCCAGGTTCAAACCCCACCAGAGCCCCTTCCGCATTGTGTGACTCTGAGCAACTCACTTAACCTCCTAGTTTTTCTGTCCGCCCAGTTGTAAAAGAGGGGTAAAAATCAAGACCCCACTAAAATGAAATCTGGCATTTTAGCTGGACCATCTGCTGTAATTTTACCTTTTTCAGAAAGCTCGGGTTGCTCAGTTGGATGACTTGTTCAAAGTCAGGCATAGGGTCTGTGACAGTGGTGCTACTGAAACCAGTGCTCGTCAGTTTACAGCTCTTTTCTTTGACCTCAAGGTCCAGTCACTTTTAAGTTTCGATTGTATGTCAACACTTTACAACAGATGCCTTATTTTACAGAATTACAGGTGAACTATAAGTTCGCACTGAATTACATGAGTTATTGATAGGCAGAGCTCTTTGTCAATTGCACGGTACTTGCTTGGTTTTCTATTTTTGAAGATTTCCAATTTTCCTGTTATCCAGGGACAGTGGAGACGCACCATCTCATGTCTAGACTGGTTCAGTTTGTGCCTAGCATTACAGATGGGAGGATGTGAAGCTCAAGGAGGTCAAGTAGCTTGCCCAGGGTCATGAAGTACGTGACCTTGTTATGCTCTGCAAGTGGCATGTAGTAAAACCTATTCTTGGACATTCTGTTTCTGACTTCAGAGTTGCTGAGTCATAAGCAGCCAGAGATGGGGAAACATAAACCTTTGTCCTAGTTTCTGTTGCCTAAAACCAGGCTCCAGTATAAGCCTCGGTCACTAGGCACTCTGAGGTGGCAGGCTAGATCATGGGCTGCCTTTTGTAGACCGACATGTTCCTGGCTGCAGATATTTTTGGGAGATATTTATTTACAAAAAGAGCTCCCAGCTAAACAGAGAAGGGCAGGCAATATAGCGAGTGTGTTGTGTGCTGCAGTTTGGACACTGAAACTCTGTACTCAGGCCAGGTATACTTTACAGGGAAGCTGCCCCAGGGAGCTTAATGTGGAAGAAGCAATTTGCCCCTCTTGTCAGTTTACAGCTCAAACGGGGTGGTAAAACTAAAATTTTTTGATATCTCGGGTGCCAATCTATTTGTAGGCAACTTATTGGCATGTGCTTCTTATCATATATGTGACAAAACATGTCATTCCTAACCCGTGTGAGGTCACTGTCATGGCACCCTTGAGTAGCCTCCGTCTGAGGTCAGTTTACAGGATGAGCCTGGGGCATGAGTCTCCCGGTCACCGGCCTCTTTACATATTAAGCCAGTTTGCACATTTCTGTCCAGGATTTCTTGTATAGTGCTATCAAAATTCAATGTAGTGTTCAACTTCACCACATTTCATCTTCCAGCGAAGCAAAAGTAGTGGTTTCTAGAGGGAAGAGTGACTTGTTCACTGTGTGATTAAGGGAGTAGGATGAATGAAAGTTTGGTTGCAAGCCACACATTTTCTAATTAATGTGCAGTATTATCAAAATTTAGCAAAAAAAAAGTTAGTATTTTTAAAACTGACATGCAAGTTTATGTATTGCTACAAAAATTTGTATTAGAAACAGAATACAAGCAAGTTGTCGATACAGTTCGCTATTTGTTTGGCTGTTTCTCAACTTAAAAACATGTATTGATAATACACTCAAGTAAGAAAAGTGTTGTCCGCATCAATACGTACAGTATGGTATTGACACATAAGAACTATATCAATAGGACTAATTTTTAATGACTTGAGAGCAAGCTTTCATTTGTTTAAAAAAAAAAAAAAAAAAAGTTTCCGGCCCTAACGGTTCCAAAGTTAGACATTCCAAAAGATTTTTTTCTAACTGGGCCAACTTTGTAACAATTCACTTTAGAAAATTCATTTTTTTTTTTAAATAAAAGCTTGGAGTCAGCTAAGTTGAAATATCAATATATGAAGTTGCCACATCTTCCATGCAATGATGTACAACATCATAAAATGGTTCAAAATAATTTTAAAATGCTGCAGTGTTTACAACATATTATATTGACATGCATAGATCTGTATTCACCACGAAAATTGTTCATAGTGATCAGACTCCAAGCTTTTCTTTAAGAACACATAGAATAATATTTGGGGCCCGATTCCAAAAGAAGAGAGAAGGAAGTAAGACAGCTGCTACCAACAAATGATGCAAATTGCATGTTACGACAGTGACTTGCGGGATTCCAAAAGGAGGCTTGCACCAATGGATGGAATGGCTGCGCCAAACATGATTTATGACCCACTTGCATCCAAGAAACGTGCAAATGTGTAATGCGACATGCGTAAATACCAGTTACGACCCTGAAGCTATTCTAGAAGCTGTGGAACATGACAGTGCTACAAACCAAGCAGGCATAAGTTAGACCAGGGTGGAGGTGGTCTAAGCAGACAGCAGCATATAAAAGCCCGCCCCCCAACAACCAGGTGAGCCATTGTGAAGGCAGTAGTGTGTAGAGAGAGACAGCAACAGAGGCAATGTCAGCACCACTAGCCCTACTGGGCATCATGCTGGTGGAACAAAGCAACCGGAGGTATGCCAGGCAGCATGGCGGGAAATGGTGGACCACAGGTGCAGGGGACAGTGGCGAGGAGAATGGTGCCATGTCCGATCCGCACACAAAAATCCTTTGAGGAGCTCACTAATGAGCAATGCATTGCCCGCTATCACCTGAACAAGACCACTATAAGGGAGCTGTGACAGGAATTGAGGGAGGACCTACATAGTGCGACAAACAGGGGACACCCACTACAAGTGGAGGTGAGAGTGAGTGCAGTGCTATGTTTTCTAGCCACAGGGACCTTCCAAACCCCCACAGGTGACACAGTGGGTATATCCCAGCCTGCTGTGTCCAAGTGCCTGAGGAGATTCCTTACAGCACTGATACGCCACACCTCCAAGCACATATACTTCCCATGTGAGGCAACACAACAGCTGCATGTGAAGCAGGCATACTACACCGTGGCACAGTTCCCCCATGTGCTAGGGGTGATTGACTGCACACATGTGGCCATTAGGGCACCAGCATCAGATGATGATGCATATGTCAACCGCAAGGGATACCACTCCATTACTGTTACTGTATTTGTCTGGGGACTCCCTGTACCTCTCTGCATCCTCGTCGTGTCAAGACCAGTGTCCCCATGCACACTGTGCCTGCTGAGGAATGCCAGCACTCATTGTCCATGGGCAGTGAGGGGGAGTTCCTCGCTTGGACCGCCACCTGTGGCTGAGGCACACTGCTTGTTATGGGTCTCCTTCTCCTTGCTGTGCCACTTCAGGTCATTGAGACATTTCTGCAGGCCTCTCACGGTACGCCTGACATTGACTGCTGCATTCGCCTTCCTGGCCATTACATTCCAGGCCTCTTTGCACTGCTGGTGCAGTACCTTTGCCCCACTGCTGCCCAGCAGGAGTTTTGCCTGGGCCTCAACTTTGTCTAGGAGGACATCTGTCTCCTCATTAGTGAAGTTTCTCTTGCGTTTTCTTTTTTCTGTGGCCTGCGACACCACTCCAGTATTATTTTGTGCCATTGCCACCTGACTCCATTTGCGTTCTGCGTTTATGCCAGCTTTGCATGTTGTGACCTTTTTATTGGTCATATTTTGTGACATGTGTAACTCTTTACATCTGCTTTACATTTTGTATCATTAGTCTTGGCCGCATCTTGCAACATGCGTAATTCCTGTGCTTTCTGGTGTAAAGTCTTTTCCCTTCTGGAACATGGCACAAGTTGCATGTCGCAGTGTTTTGGATGCAATTCTCCATCCAGGCATACTTTGCACCTTGATCTAGGGGATCTTTTGGAATTGGGCTCATGGGGTGGTGTATTTAACGAGATTTTACACATACTCCAAGGTGCTGGATGCTACATAAACCCTGAGAGCGAAGCTTGAGGGGTTTATTTAAGCATCCAACACCGAGGGGTGTGTGTAAAATTTGAGTTTTACATGCCACCCCATGTTTTAATTTATATAATTGCTGGGGAGTGTTTTCTCACCACAGCAACTATATAAATTAAAAATACATTGCTGTTTAGCCATGGCGGGTTGAAGTGCTGTCCATCTGTGCCCCCATCTGTGCTCATTAAAAACTCTTATTTTTGTGGCTGACTCCCCAAGTAAAAGAAAAAATACAGCGAAAAGGATTTTAAAGTTAAAGTCTGAACTTGATGAGTTTAAAACTTACTGGCTGTGGAGTTAGTTCAGGAAGTGCAGCCGTGGTCCTCGGGTTTAGGCAAGGATAGGAAGACTGCGGGCAGCGCATGCATGGAGTGAGAGAAACCGGGCGCATGTTCACCATTATAACCCACAGGTTATAATGGCGAATTATAACTGGGTTTCTCTATGGCAGAAAATGCTCCCCAGTTATTATAGAACAATCACTAACTAACTAACTAAAAAAAGTTCCTGGTTTCTGTCTCTTCAAGTAAAGTCCTGGAGTAAAGATAAGTTACATCCGGAGAGTGCTGATCCACAGGTTTATAAATTTTTGAGAAGTGGACAGAATGTTGTCCATAAAATGAAAAACAATATAAAAGCAGTATTTCATAACAATTTTTATTGGTGGGTTAAAAATCATATACATCCAGTAAACTGGCATCTACATTTTACAGTTATTTCCTTTATAGAAAAAAGTTTACAGTTGGATGTGCATCACAAACATACATAGAATTTCAGTGCACGTAAGGTACAACATTTCATTGCCAGTGGCGCCTTCAAGGAGGCCGTGTGTGGAATGAATTACCCAAGGTGTGTTTTGCATCTGTAAAGGTAGGTAAGTACGTTTCGTAACATTTTTTATTTTTTAAAGTTAACTATGGATTACTTGGAGGAATGCATATAATTTATGAAAATAGGAACAAGACAACCCTCTGATGTGTAGTGATATTCATTTAATAAAGACTCAAAAAAGATCAAAACTACAGGGGCTGGATTTTCCAAGGCAGACACTGTACCTGTAGCCAGTATTGCAGCAGTGCGTGTTGGCGCTGACTGTGCGTGCAGTGAAAGTGCCACAGTGGCACCCTGTTTTCCAATCCCTGGTGCATTTACAGCACTGGTTGTGAGTCTGAGGTGCTAGCTGCCACAAGAGGCATGCAAGAAGCCCCAACATGAATGCAGGGAAGACCACAGAAATATAGTCTAGCTGGTGTTAACTTAGACCCAAGGATAGGAAATGACAAGTCTGTGATGCAAGTCCCGTGCATTGTGTAATTGATTCATTCAAAAAGCTATGAAAATCTGTCCCTAGGGGTCCAGTGAGTGTCATTCAAATGAAAATCTTTAAGTGTTTTTCTACAATGCAGAACCACTCTGTATTCAGATGGTTGAGCAGTGGTTGTTCAGTGAAGATTGTAACCTTGATTACTGTTTCTGTTTCTGTTTGAGTGACCGCATCTTTCATTCATACAGAAACAGAAATTAAGTTATGATCTCTGCTAACAAGCACTGCTCAACAAATTTAAAATGCAAACTTATTTTCTATATTAAGAAGTACTGTACAGCTGATTCTAGTTTTTACATTGTGAGATTGCTACTAAGCAGCTGGGTATAAGGTGAGTTTATGATTTAAATTGAACATAAAGGTTCTCTTGAGGGGTTGCTTTCTGTGTGTAGCAAGGAGGAATAGTAAGTACACAACATTGCAGAGGGCGTTCTTTCTTCAAATTAGATAGGTAGGACTATGAAGACACAGTGGGTCAAAAGGCCTTTGTCTCCCGGCAGCTTCTGTGTTTCTGTGTTGCTAGAGTAAACAGCAGGTAGCAGTCATCTAAAATGTTGTCGTACCACAGTGTGGTACGACACTGTTTCATGGTGTTTTAGCCTGTATGGATTTCACAACAGAACAAGGGCTAGCCATTTGCTTTAAGTGTATGTACATGGAGTTCTATTAGTAGCTAAGAAGCAGCGACAAAACCAGCAGGAAGTATAGTTCTCCCCTCATTTATGATAGACTACGTAGGAGGATTGACACTTTGCATTAGATCAGTGAGTAATTTATAGTACACAAGCTTTTAGGCCTATACACAGGGAAAGGGCCTCAATCACAGTGCCGAGAATTGTGAAGCTGGAACCAGCATTTCTTGTTTTAGCTGACATAAATATGGTGCTGGTGGTGAGAGTGTGTGTGTGTGGGTGTATATGTATGTACGTAAATGGTTGTTCGGTTTTTACTACAGTGTGTGTTTTCAGTTCGGGTGTCTCATACTCTGCATGTTTGGTGCCGTTTAGTACCATTGATAATTTAATTCACTTTGTTTTAATCCATACAGTGCTCACTGTCAATTGTAGTGAAGGTTTCTAATGCCATATCCATAAGGAGTGGCCAAAGAAGCCCTGTCCAGTTGCCGACAAATTCTTTCAAAACATTTTAAAATCAAGAGCATCCCTCTCCTGATAGCTGGGAAACATTTTAAAATGAGTTTTGGCTTCTGGGGCTGAACCTCTGTTGCCAGTACTTACAGTTTGTTACGGTGCCCTCTGATGCAGAATTTCCATCTCCCTCTCAGGTTTATGCTCTTGTTCCTCTCTCAGCTGGATCTCCTGCTCAGCTGTGTCTCCTGCTGGCAGCACTGCCTTTCTCGCTCCTCTTTCTCTTGCTCATCTGCCTTCTGAACTTAGCCTCTGCTTTTGCTTTATCCAGGGCGATCTCCAGTTGCATCATTTCTGTCTGCACAGCTGCCCCAGTTCTAGGCTGTGGCGTACCTGCACTCTCCCTAGCCTCTGTCTCATGAATTTGGCTAACAGTGACCATTTTTGCACTGCTTCTCTGGTCACTTTCCTTGAGGATGTGTGTGAGTTCCACCCATGGCTGGCCTTCCTTAAAGACAGACCCTCTCCTTCAGCACATCTCCCTAAGTTCTGCCACTGTGCATCTCCCAAATGGCCCCATCTTAGTGACTTGTAATAAAAATGATAGTATACATGGTATCCCTTTGGAGATCCTGTCCTGTGACTGGACAGATAACTTTTTTTTAATTTTTGACAGTCTTTTTCAGATCCCAACCGCTGCATTCCAGTTTGTCACAGCCTGGTTCACTCCCAGAACTCAGTCTGCACTGCTGCCAGTTTTCACAGCCTTTCAGATGCCAGAATGGTTACCCTGGTAGCATGCCACCACCCAGCTGCACTCTCACTATGCTATCTCTAGGCCCGAATCCCACTAGAGCCACTGCTCTCGTAGTACAGTGCTCTTTCTCAAAGGGCAAATGACTCATCCCTTTGTCACATCTGGGAACACATCAATTTAAATATAGCCCATCTCTTCGGAAATGGATTACAGACTTGCAAGTTTACCCCTGGTTATTGATACCTTAACAGATTCGGTCACAGAATGCATGACATATATAAAAATAATATTTAGTATTCCACAATATTTACATATGTTACAGGATAATACAGACTATAGACTATGGAAAATACTGTATTTCTGCAGAGAAAAAAAATAAATACATTTGAAAAGATACAGATCACACAGTAAAACCTAACTCACAGCCAACTACATTTCTCAGAGTTACTTAGCTAAACTGGGAACTGATGAGTTATGGCAGACATGAACAAGTGATGTTACAAGTTCAAAATCCCAGACATAACTGAACTTTCACTGCAAACCTACAACAGAAATACATTTGGCTGACTGGCCCACTATACATGCATCATTGGACAGGCCTCTCTGACATCAGACCCTAGAACTCACTTAGGTCTCTGGGTACCACTTTTTCCAAGAACATGCCCAAAGTGGGTGCCATCTTATTGGATCAGCCTTGTGTTCGTGGACAAAACATAGCACTTTTAGATGAAAAGGGGCCCAGTCCTTTGAAGTTTCCCCAAATCAAAGGGCTTTTACAGGGCAGGAGCTATGGCTGTCCTCAACTGTCCTCATTTATGTTCTGAGCACAAAAGACTTCTTACATAAAAGCCAGTCTCAACTGAGTGCCATGCTGCTTGGAACACAGAATAATGTAATTTTCAGTTTTTACCAGACTTCCAGCCTCAGTTGAAATACTAGAGGCATAGATGAAGAAGAAGAAGAAGAAATGCATTGCATAGCTGTTACACATACTTTCTCAAAATAACTGGTGTTTTAAAGAGGAAAGGAATTTTTAGTACTCTGCCACAGCTTGTAATGTTCCTATTGTAATGTTCTTATTTCAAGGAATTATGTTTAAATGTATGTCCCCTCTGCAGGGGTAGGTGCTTCTTCAGCATTTGTTAAGAATTAGCGAATGGGAGTGCACCCCAGGAGTAGTGACTCAGTGCTCTAACAAAGGCCAAAAGTGGCCTTTCTTCCCTCATCATGGCTGTGCTTCTCATGCCTCTGACAGGGAATGTATGCCACTGCCATCCTTTGGTCTGACTGAACCAGGACTGCTCTTCTCTTGATGCATGGTGTGAATGCTATCAGGGCCAGCCTGATCGCTTTGGTCTACAGGAGGTTTATCCCTCTGCTTCTGTCTCTCCAGGACCAAGTGTCCTGCCCTTCTCTCCCTTTCTTGGGTTCTCCTCAGCTTCTTAGGCTGGCATCCATCTGGATGACTACTGGTGTGTGGTTAGAGGAATCCCTCTCACAGTGTTCTGACTGGAAACTGTCTTGCCCAGGACTTGGAGACAGAGAGATTTCTGAGGTACCACTGCACTGAGTAGCCCTTCTTAGGTTTTGCCAAAGGCTCTAAATCGCATCACATTTTGCTGTTCATTTCTGTATTTGGCCATTTCTTCTGGGCTCCAAATCACTAAATTTATGATTCCTATGACTGCTGCTGTATATGTGCATGTGTTCATGCGTGTGAGTGGCTTATAAAATGCTTGGGTTTGGCTACTGATTCGGGGATTTTACTACAGAGCTTCCGTAGCAAGTCACCAAAAAAATACAAGTTTTAAATTTCCAGCTTATATCCTGGATGCAGCTTGGAGGTTGCCGGGACTCAGATGGTGTGGTGACTGGCAGAAGAAGTCTAAAAATCTGGATGTGGATTGGTGGATCCATGGGACCCTCCCTTCCCTCATTTGAGCCCTGCCTTGGGAATGGTGCTAGCAGAAGGCGACTGTACCCAGTTCACTCGTTTTGCATCACCATCCATAGCAGTTTAAGAAAAAGACCTTTAAACTTTGCGGCCGACTTCCCATAGAACATTTCTGGACATTGCAACAAAGGTTAAAGATATATATTTATCCGTATGAGTTGTGGAGTTGTTCTTCCTGACATGATATTTCTGTTCTCAAAAATGTCATAGATTACAGGCCACCCCAGTGGCCGAGAGGCAGGACATGGCACAACTGTGCAGATGACTGGAGTTCGGGAGCAGACTCCAGGTGCCATGTTGTAGTAGTTGAGGGTAGTAAATTCCGTTTTAACTGTTTGGAATATTATATACAAATGTTTATTATTGTGGTGTTTTGTATTTATTTGATTGATGTACGGTGCCCAGAGCCTCCAGGATGGGCGTCTTTTAAATGAAACTTAAATGAAACTTGCCTTGCCAGACCAGGCTGCAGACAGCTACTGGAGGCCTCGCACCTCAGCCGGGAAGGGCTGCTGGCAGATTCTGATGCCGCAGCAGCCCCTGTAGGTGGGTTGATGAGCTTGCTCCTTCTGCAGCGGCATGCTGTACAGCTTAAGCTTTTTAGGCATGGCTCACGTCAGAGGGAGGAGGGACATTAAGTGGGAGAAAACCAAGCAACTGAAATCCCACTACCATTAGCACTGAAACACAGAAAATGTCAGCAGAAAAAGACCATTGGTCCTTCCAGTAAGCCCTGTTTTTGCATGGTGGCGATGAGCCTGACTAGAGTATATCCCTGACTACCAGGATATATCCCTGGAAAACGATGGCGGGGGAGAGGGAGAAAATGTATATGAAAGGAAAAAAATGTCCTCATTTTCACCTAAATGGTCATGTGACTACGTGGTTGGGGCATAAATGTATGTGAATACATTCTCCAGTTGTATTGCAAGGATCATATTACAACTAAACCATTTTGGGGGAAATCCTGCTATTGCCTTCATTTTAGAAGCAACATTTTAAATCCTTACTAGGATTTAGAAGAAGAGGCCAAAATTTACAGCAGTTAGATAGTCCAAGAACGCCTTAACACTGTTGCATATATAGGTTCCTAAAGATTAGGGACTGCAACTAAGGCAAGTTTTTGAATTACAGTATGTTAAAAGAGAGGCTTAACTGAAGGACCTTCTGCAAACAGTTTGTCTTTTTAATGTCACACCTTAAGCTCAATTTCTGCCCTGTTAGGTTTCCGTCATTGAAGAAAATGTCCACTTTCCTTTAAATCCTCAACACAACAATAATTGTTGCAGTTGCTAAATGTTAAGTAGAATCGGTTTCCTGCTGGAGGATGTCTGTACTTTTTTTCTTGCTTTAATTTTGCTTCTCAAGCCCCACATACAAAACAGCATCGTAATAGAGCTTAGAAAAACAAAGTATGCATATTATGCTTCCGCTGCCATCACCTCTGACCGGTTTCCACACAAGTTCCCTCATTGCTTGCAACACTGTTCAGATTTCAGAAAGAATCCTAGACCCCACTGCTGGTCTGCCAGAGAGCATGATGCAAACCATGGGGACTACCCAAGTCGATTAAGAGTGGGTGAAAGATAATCGTAGAACGTCCAAGAGCTCAACTTGAAAATGAGTGAGCATTTATGGAAGGAACTCCAAACAGAATTGCATGTGGTCTTCTGATGATGTGACTCCCTGCCTTGTACTTCCCCAACCTTTCATCACTATCTGAGACTTTCCCCTTCTGTCAGTACCCCCCCCTCCACCTTTAGTTCAGACTGCAGATATAGACAACAGTGTGGTTCTGAGCCAACAGTACATACTAAGTGCCTGCCAGACTAGCAGTCAGATTGACAACCTACAGTGAAAACCAAAAGATCTCAGAGAATATATGCATTTCCCTAATGTATTATTTTAAAGTTATTATTAAAATCCAGAAACTGAACTGCAATGTTAGATTTAAAGAGGGTCTCTCTTTTTTTTTTTTTCCCCTGTAACCCTTTCTCTTCTTAGTGCTGGAAGGCTCAACCAGCTTCCCCAACCCCATCAGCTGCCTTCCCCAGGTACCTTACCCTGCCTCCTTTGTTTCTACATGGCATGTCTCTTATGGTAGAGTCGCTGCAAAGCACAGCATCCCTGACAGGGGTCAGGATCTGGTCTAGGACCAGGTGCAGGGTCAGTGGTGCAGGGCCTGAAGAGGGTCTTTCGTTATCCTGTCGTCTGGAGCCATTTTCCCACAGTTTTCTCTCCGGGACTTGCTAGCTTGCAGTGAAGCATGTGTTTGCATGTGTTAGCATGCAGGCAAGTAGTGGCATCCCCTACCCTTTCTAAACCTGCACTGTACTACCACCCAGTCTGTTAGTTAGCAGGTGAAGAGCAGAGGACAGAATCCACCCTCCTCGAAGTGGGTGAGCTGTCCCATGGGATACTCATCACTCCTTCCCCACCCAGCCCACAGCAGCCTGAACTGTAGTCACCAGAGCAATGAGGGAAAGCACTATCTGATCTGCTTATAAAGGTGTACTCACACTATAGCAAACGGGCAGAAATAAATATTGAACAAGCATCATGTTGTGTCATATGTTCTGTATTTCCTTCCTGTTAACGGTAATCATGGAAGATATTCATTTTTATTACTGTATATATTTTAGAATTTTAGGTTGGGAAAGACATGCATATATAAACAGTGACTTTTTCCCTCACAGCCCTGTACAGTAGCAGTTATTCATTTTTTATTTATTTATTAAGAGTTTCACCAGGAAAGGCATACTGAGCTGCAATAACTCGTTTCCAAATGTGTCCTGGAGGAGGGACTGCAGTATGATTAAAATAGTGTGCAGTAAATAAAGGAAACAATAATAATAAACAGATAATATACAAATTATTGCACATATGTACATTAAGCAAGAGTACACTTGGGTGGCAAAACAGTGATACACAGAATATATACAACTAAGCCAAACCAGGCTGAGAAGTGCATGTACTGAAAGGGGGTATCAGTAACGGGTAAAAGAGGGAGCAGTGAGTTCAGACAGTAGGGGGTGAGAGAGAAGGTGCATGGGGTGGACTGGATGTGTGATGGGAGTGAGTTCCAGAGTTTGGGGAAACGGTAGGAGAAAGCAGCTTGGCCATCCATGGAGGACCTTAGTGGAAGAGCAAGGAAGCTGAAAGTGGAGCTCCTAAGGGCATAGGGGGAGGGAGAGGGCTGGGAGATGGTGGAGGAAAGGTAGGAGGGGAGAGAGTCCAACCAATATTTGGCTGTTAAAGTAGTGCAGTGGGCCAGGCATCTTTCCTCAAGTGAAGGGAAGGAGAGGGCGGTATAGAGAGAGCAGTGGTGAGTTCAAGGTGGAGCGTCCAGAGCAAAGCAGCAGACGGGAGTGGAAAAGAGGGTCCAGTCAGGACAGGGTGGCTTTAGTGGCTGCACTATAGACAGTGTCTCCATAGTTACATACTAACATACTAAAAAGCCAGCAGAATAGGTCAAATGGTCTGTCTTGTCTGCTCAAAAGCCAGCAAACTAGTGGTTGCTCACCTCAAGTTTATTTCATCAGGAAAGCTCCATTGAGCAAGCTTATTTACAAGGAGGTCCTGCCACAGGCAAAACACAAACAACAGATACATAAAAAGCATAATTCAGGGCTAAAACAGGATGACATACACTACAAAATGAGTTATACAGAAGGAGAACAGATTGGCATAGAAAGCAGAGTATAAAAAGATAGTATTTAACAAAAGCAGTAAATATACACGTATAGTGCAAGACAGTCAATTTCCAGCCAGCGGATGGGGTGGAGGTAGAATAAGTGCACAGTAATGGATACAGAGATTCCCACCATAGCTGGTAGAGTGATTAGATCCAGTTGTAGTTGGAGGACAAAAACCCAAAGGTCTGGCTAGGTAGCTTAGCAGTGACAATCCTCCTTGATGGAATTGCTTATAAGGGATTTGATGACAGTCAGATAGATGTAGTTGGAGAGCCTAATTATGTTTTGGAGTTTATTCCAAGCGGAAGATAATGCATAACTGATTGTGGTTTTTCCAAATCGGGTGCAAAATTCGGAGATGCCTAGTAAGATTATGAAGTTTTTCCTAAGTGAATAGCAGCTAAGGGATTGGTGAAATAGGGAAGAAATATAGTAGGGGAGTTTATTCAGCATGGCTTTGTAAACCCAGATACTGCTATGCATCCTCCTTCTGGTGGCAAGTGACATCCATCCCACCACTGACAATAATGAGCAATGATGTGTCCTTGAAGAGGCATTTAAGATGAAATGTAGAGCCCAATGGTGAACGTTTGTGAAGGCTGGGCTGTTAAGAGTACAGAATAGCTGTGTAATCTAGTAAAGGAAAAAAAAGTGACTTGAACTAACAGTTTCCTCACTTCTGTAGGAAATAGGGATTTATTTCTGAAGAAGAGTCCTAATCTAGCTCTGTTTTTTCATTAATGTTTCAGTATGGATGGCAAAGGAAAGATGATTGCCTAACCACATCCCAAGGTACTTACTGTAAATTTTTGTACGACCTCCAGTGAATCTTCTAGCAATGTTAGTATAGGTATGTTGTCCTGCCTTGACGATGGAGATGTAGATAATGTGAGAGCGAAATACATTACCTTGGTATTAGCATTTAGCAGAAGTTTTGAATTAAGGAGGCCGAGTTGTAACTGGTTGAATTCAGATTGGAGTCTGGTGCCGACTTTGTTTAATGAGAGTTTAGAGATATAAAGGATGGTATCATCTACAAAAAAAATACAGTTTCACTGTAAGAATGTTACTACTTAAGGAATTAATGTAGATTGAAAAGAGAAGGGGACCTAATATGCATCCCTGAGGTACACCTCTCGGAAGTGGTAAAGGAAGGGACAATAGTTCATCTGCTTTAATACGTTGGACTCTCCCTGAAAGGTAGCTAGTAAACCAGCTAACAGATAAGTTATTTAATCCATGTGCCTTAAGTTTCAGCAACAGTAGGTTATACTCTACCATGTCAAACGCCTTACTTAGGTCCAGAAACACAGCTCTAGTAAAGTGTTTGTGGTTAAGAGCAGTGAACCAGTCATCTGTCACTTTCGCCAGGGCTGATACTGTACTATATTGCTGTCAGAAGCCTGATGGAGTGGATTAAACAGTTCCATTTATTTCTAGGTAATCCCTTAGCTGAGGATTACTTAATTTTTCAAGAAGTTTAGAAAATACGGGTAAAATGGAAATGGGCCTATAGTTATTCGAGTTGCAAGGGTCACTCAATTTAAGTAGAGGGAATAGGTGGGCTGTTTTCCATATGGTGGGAACAGAGCCTAAATTAATTGGCATGTTAAATACAGTATATTGCAACATAAACATCCAGAAATAAGTAGGGAATGCAGACAAAGGGTACTATTGTCCAATACCAGGAGTCTAAACAAGTTAACCCTTTGGCTGCTGACTGAATTGGAATGTAAAGGAATTCTGGACTAATACATCTGTCCACGGCACAGCAAGATTAAAAAAAAAAAGCTGAATTTGAAGCAAGAATGCTTAAGAACAATATTGATGTGGCTTCCTTAATTGAGACTAGGGGGGTTGAAGAGATGTGTAAAAGTATACATAAACTCTATAGCCAGAACACACAAGGCAGAAAAGGAGTTGATGTGTTGAAATATGTAAGATCCGAAACAGAGAGTTCAGAAAAGAATAGCATAAAGGATCAGGACATAGATACTGAAAGCCTCAGGACACAGATTAACACAAAAAGGGGAAAAAGTTAATATTGGGCAATTGTTACAGACCTCCTAATAGTAACAGTGATTGCAATCAGTGCTGCTGGGTATGGTGACCCACTGCTTTTGGGTGATTTCAGTCTACCCAGAATAAATTGGTAGGAATTTTATTAAACTGCATGATAACATTGGGAGAGGTGAATTAGTGATGTGATTGGTGGTCTCCTGGCACCTGAACATGCATTAATGCATGATATACTTACAGTTGATGTGAGCAGGTGTCAGGAGAGATCAGTGGGCTAAGGCGGGTCTGCTTCTATTGGTCCAATGGGGCAAACATAAAAAGCAGCCATTTTTTTTCCAGCTGCAGTGAGTGCTGCTGTGACAATGTATGTGCCAGTCAACTCCCCCCCCAAAAGCATGCATTGTCGAGGACTGATGAGCCTCTGAAAGACAGGCAGTTAATAATTGCACCAGTCTGTCAACCCCCTGCCGCAACTATCTCCGCTCACCGTGAGTCAAAGACAGACACACACCGCAAGTTGCTGCGAAGGTCTCTGCTCTACTCACTGGCACAGAACTCTGTTTGCATGACTGGTCCCCCCATCTGATACCGGAAAAGAGAGTGACACACAGGCAGTAAAACTGTATCCCCTCCTGCTCCACAATGGTCTGCGCTCACCAGGAGTTAGAGACAGACTGTCAGCGGTATCCCTGTGTCCCTCTCTATAGTTCTCGGATCAGAGGTCAGTGTCAGAGAGATGGAGCCAGCACACAGCACCTAGAGAGAGAGAGAGAGAGAGTGTGACATCCAGAGTGCCACAACCGGCACAATGAAATGTGCACAGATGTCCATTCGGCGATCAGGAGTGGAGGTGTGTATGCACAGCACAAGTCAGTTTAACAGGGTGGGTGTGTGAGACAGAGATACACAGTGGGACCAGCACATAAAACAGCAAGCTGCGGCAATGTCCCGTGTGTGTGTGTGGCTCTCTGTGTCCAGTTACTGAACACCCCATTCCTGTGTACCCCCCCGCTCCAGTAACAGCCTATCCATAACCTCTTCTTCACAGAAAGAGAGAGAGAGACTTGTCATTAGAGCAGTGAGAGAAGTGTTTTGTGTGGGGTCTCCCTTAATCTGTTTGAGCTGCAGTGATGACCTAATTGAGTGAGAGAGCAAGTGAAGCAGAGCGACAGAGCCACATACCGTTTACTTCATTACCAGTGGCTGCACTGTTCTGTGTGTGTGTTTTCTCTGTCTCCCTGTGTCGAGTTCCATAATGGACATTCAGGAGACTGTGCTGGTGTGGAATACTTTTTTTTGGGGGGGAGACACAGACTGCCTCTGCATTCGCAGTTGCTGCACTATTCTCTCTGCGTGTGGTGTGTGTTAGCATCACCGAAACATGCAGTCCTTCGTGGGGACTATTTGACACATCAGCAGGATACATGCACATTTCTTCTATTTAAACTGTTCTAAAACAGTTTGTCTTAATTATTTTTGTTTGGTGAGAGACCCCATGATATAAGCGCAATAACCCATTCCAGGGAGTGCGAGTATTGGGGATTAATCAACACCCCAGGTGCTGATTAATCCCCAATACCTGCACACCCTGTCGGGTTATTGCTACATATAGTTTATGAATCTGAATTCTTAAACACCTTAATATCCAACAGGTTAGAGCAAATGGTAACAAACCCTTCGCAAGGTAACAGTATTCTTGACTTAGTTATAAGTATCGTACCAGATATGATGTAGAAAGTATGATGGGATTGGCTCAAGTGTCCATAATGTAGTTGAGTTTGTATTCAAATCTAACCTAATGAAACAATATTATCATACAAAATTATAACAAAACAAATGGCAAACAAATTAGGAGACATTTATTACAGTGGGATTGGTCACAGGAAATAGTAAAGAAATCAGTAGAGGACAGAGAGACATTATTGAAGACAAAAAGTCTGGCTCTAGAGCAGAGCTATGTTCCTATTAAAAAAGTGTATAACAGTAAGTGCAGAATATTCCTGTGGCTGACTAATAAAGTCAGGAAACAAATTAAAAAGAAGTAGAAGGCTTACATCAGGACTAGGAGAAACCCAAACGAGGCAAACATAGCTAAAGCAGAACAAAAAACCCAAACTATGGTTTATTCAGTAAAAATTAAATTAGAGGTAAGAATAGCACATACTAAAGATAACCAGAATGTATCCAGTGGTGTCCTACAGGGATCACCATTGAGGCCAGCTCTGTTTTCATTGTACAGCAAGGATCTACACACTCACGTAACAAATAATATTAAGTTTGCAGATTGCGCTAAAATTGGGGGATGGCACATTATTTAAATATAATACACTGATGAAAGATCAGAGTAAAATTGATGCTCAGACAGAAATGAACAAAATGCCATTTAATGTTGAAAAGTGTGCAGTATTTCATCTAGGGCATAACAACCTCATGTACAATTACTCACTGCGTGGAAGATGACTAAAAAAGGTGGATACAGAAAGGGATTTAGGTGTATTGATAAATTATAAAGTAGCACAAACTGCAAATAGGGCATTAGGTTGTATCAGAAAAACATTTCTTAAGAGAAATGAGAACTGTAAAATGTCATTATATAGAACTAATGTTAGGTTGACCCTCTGGATACCTGTATGCTGTTTTTAGAACCTATATCTGAAACGAGATATAAAAATGTGGGAGAAGGTCCAGCATAGAGCAACCAAATTAATACCCAGATTATCAAATATGCCACATGAAAGGAGATTGGATTTCTTTAACATGTACACACTGGAGGAAAGGAGGGTCAGAGGTGATTTGCTACAACTTCATAAAATAACACAACGTTCAGAACTAATGAAAGATCTTGGACAAGAATACAAAGAAAGGGAGATCTCACCAAGATCGCACAACAGACAAATAAAGGTGGGCTTATCAAGAAAAAATAGTCCAAGAGAATACTTCACAGTTAGATTGGTTAGATTATGGAATGGGCTCCACAAGATACTATAGAAGTGAAGTCATTCAGCCAGTTAAAAAAAGGCTAGATTTACATCTCTTTAAATGGAAAAAGGAAATATGAACCCCACTAGGAGTGGGGAGATGGACTCACTGGGCAATAGTCTACGTCTGTCTTACATACCAAGTTACCATGTTAAGTGCTGGCAATAGGCATGGTGCCACACTGCCCATGTGCCTATTAGACATTCTTGCACAATTTGCACTTGATTCCCATGTTTATGCTATTGTTTCTATTGTTGCTGTCCATTTCACCTGTCTTGGGCCTGGCTGAAAATAAGTCTTGAACACACAGGCCACCACCTGAAGAAACAAGTAAAATAATGAAATGTACTCAGGAGTGGCTTTAAAACGTGCTGTGTCTGCATTTATTATAGGGTTTCTTAAAGATATACATATACTCAGTAACTCACTGCATTATGGGTAATATATGCAAATCACCATGAAGGAATTTAGTCTAACTAGGCTTTAAGCAGGGCTGTTAGGTGACAGAAGGCCTTACAATCTGCAAAGATTGAAAACAGCAAGTGACAAGACACTTGTTTCATCCTTGTTAGGATTCATTGGTGTGCAATAGCTGTTGTCTCAGACTTGCATTACAGAGTATGTGTAATTTTGTCTTTCTTTATCCAGTGCACTTGTAGCACAACCCAGTGCTTTTACAATGAGATCTGTGTCTTTTAAATTGCTTTCATCTTTTGGGCTCACCATGCAACCAGTAATTTTTTGACTGATTGACTCCATGACCTAGGCTGAGGTAACGGCTATAGCACACAGAGTCCTTACATGGATGAAATCTGTGGTTTGTTTTTTATGTCATTGCAACTCGTTTGTGGGCCTTTTGGCATCGTACTGCCTTGCCTAAATCCTAGCCAGTGTAATTTCCCTTACGGTGATTTGTATATATTACCCACTGCATATCAAAAAAGTTCAGGTGATATCTGCTCAGGTACATGCTGACCCTGAGACCATTGATAAAGCCATTACTTCCCCTGATGCAACAGCTAGCAGTTCAGCAACCCAGTCTCTACTATTACCTCTTCCTGTAGTGCCCATAATAGAGGAATACATAATTATTGAACATCCCCCTAATGATGGTTCAATAGAGATCATGGATGTTACCCCTTCTCGACAGATATTTGTACTGGGTGACAGCATTATTAAATATACTGATGGCCATATATGTAAAAATGACAAACAAAACAGGACCTGTTCCAGCTTCCGAGGGGCCTGGATTAGAAATATCAAATGGATGGTGCCAGACATATTGGCTAATGCTGGCCACAACCCCTTGCTGGTGGTCCATGGTGGAACAAATGATGTAAACAAATTCACAACTGAAGACATCAAAAATAGCTTTATCTCCCTTGTAGAGTTACTAGAAAAGAAGGGATATGATATTATAATCTCTGAGATTTTGTCAGTACCCAGAGCAAATATCAAAATTCACAATAAAATAAAATCCATTAATGAGTGGTTAAGGAAATGGATACTAAAAAAAAACACATTAATTGTCTAATTCATTAGGAAAGGTCCATTGATGACTACAGTTTATTTAACAGGGATGGGCTGCATTTAAGTAAAAGGGGCAGTTTAGTACTTGGTAAAAGCATCCTGGCCAAGATTGAAACCCATTTAAACTAGATAGTGTGGGACAAAAAGGGTCAAAGTTAATATATGCCAAGCCAAATCCCCTTCATAAACTTACAGTAAGGCCACTGTTACATCCTACAATATTCTCACCACCAGCGCTGGAAGTTTGAATATTATTAAAACTAAGTGAACTTGTAGCCATCAGCAGTATTAAAAAGATTGCCGACCATTGGCATCACAGAAACCTGGTGGGATAGTTTATTAGCATGGATTAATATACCAGGCTACAACCTTGTACATAGAAATAGGGGTGTAAAAGGAGGTGGAGATGTTTGTCTCTATTTGAAAGAATCTATTTGTTTGAAGAGATCAGTACCCCAGGCGATGGTATTGAGGGTTGTTTTATACAAATTAAAAACAAATCTGGGAAACCTCTTATAATTGGGAACTTGTATAGACCACCGTCTGTGGACGCTAGTTATAATGAGAGATTACTTATCCTAATTACTGGCTTAGTCAATAAATCTGAGGTACTACTTATGGGGGATTTAAATTTGCCTGGAATTGATTGGAATCTTCTAACCATGAATAGACAAGTTGAATCTTTGTTTCTTGATTTATCACTCTCGGCCTGCACCAATTGGCAACTGAACCAACTAAGATAAAAATATCCAGGACGTAATTGTTACCAATATTGAATAATATATCAATAACATTATTGTAACCAATCTCCTCAGTAACAGTGACCATAATATAATATTATTTGAGTTAATTACCTCAAGACTCTGTACCAAATCAATTAACTTAAGGTATAACTATCCTAGGGGTGATTATGATCAAATTAGAGCATCTCTTAATGAATTTAATTGGGTCTCCTTATCTGACCTAAATGAGAATGAAGGTTGGAATTTAATGAAAAGAATCAGTCATGATTTAGAATCGTTATATATCCCACTGAGAAAATCTAATAAATTCAATGGAAAGATCCCCCTGTGGCTCACTCCACCAATTGTGAGGCAAAGAAAAGAGGCAGCATATAATAAAATGAAAAAAAAAAAAAAAAACAGAAACATTATCATCTTTTAGACTAGAAGTTAAAAAAACTAAAACACTTATTAAAATTGAAAGAAAAAAATGGAATTTAAACTCCGTTTCCAAAGGGAATACTTAAGCTTTTTATGCATATGTTAATTCTCATAAAAAAAACAGCCAACCCGATCTCCACTATACAAAAGAATGGAGAAGACATAAATGATGCTTCCAAAATAGCAGAACTTTTCAATGAATATTTTGGATCAGTGTTCTCAATGAAAGATTCAAATTCACATCCCCAGGATCTTACCCCTAAGGACCCAATGTGAATTACACCAAAGGAAATAAAATCTGCTGTTTTTCTTAAAAAACAGTTCTTCACCTGGGCTGGATAATCTGAATACATATTTGATTAAAGAAACCATAGAACAACTTGTGTATCCTTTAACTATTATATTTAATAAATCCCTTATGACTGGGGAAGTTCCTGACGATTGGCGTAAGGCACATGTGGTCCCAATTTTTAAAAAGGGTAATAAAAAAACAAACCAAGAACTACAGACCCATTAGCCTCACTTCTATTGGTTGTAAATTATTGGAAAAAATCTTAAAAAAACAAAATAGATATTGAAATTGAGGCCCTGGGTTTAGCAGATACGACACAACAAGGCTTTCAAAAGGGAAGATCCTGTACAACTAACTTGATTACCTTTTATGAAACAATCAGTAGTAGCCTGGATTGAAGCAGTCCAGTGGATGTTATCTACTTCGATTTCAAAAAGGCTTTTGATCTAGTCCCCCATAATTCTTTAACAAATAAAATGATCAAATTGGGGTTCAGTAGTTATTTAACTTCTTGGATCAGCAACTGGCTGTCAAATCGATCACAAAGAGTTAAGATAGGCAATACTATCTCATCAGATATGGAGGTGAGCAGCGGAGTTCCCCAGGGGTCCATGTTGGGACCTACCCTATTTGGAATTTATATCAGCGATCTTCACGTACGGGTTTCCAGTAATATCTATAAATTTGCAGATGATACAAAACTATCTGCAGAGGTTGATACTCCACAAAAAAAATGTATTATTAAAACAGGATCTGTTCATTGTTGAAACTTGGGCACATAACTACAAGATGCTGTTTAACACCGAAAAATGTGCTGTAATCCACCTGGGGACTAAAAATGTTATTTCTTGATTATAGCTTAATGTGGGATAGCCATCACACGTGCTAAAACAGAAAGGGATTTGGGAATTATTAATAGTTCATTTACATCTACTGACCATTGTAGAAAACTTGCAGAGACAGGTAATAATATATTATCAGCCATCAAAAGAACATTTATTAGCAGGAGTGAACATTGTATAATACCTCTCTATAAATCCTTCATTTGCGCCCGTACGGATTATGCAGCTTCCTTCTGGGCCCTTCATCTCAAAAGAGATCAAAGACTACTAGAAAGTATGCAAAGGAGGACAACCAAACTGATAACCAGAGTTAAGCATTTGTCATATGAAGAAAGATTAGGAACACTAGATTTATATGACCTCAAATTAAGAAGAGAATGGGGTGATATGCTACTTATGTACAATATTCTGAGGGATAAAACTCTTATGAACAAATTTAATATTGATATGGCTTCAAAACCTAACACAAGATGTCACAACAGACAGATTAGGATTCCAAATGCATGTACTAACAAAATACAGTATTATTTTACAATACAAGCAGCATCTCTCTGGAACTCCCTACCCCACTATATTGTAAACATGACTACTTTAGAGTCATTTCAAACAGAACTGGATAGATTCCTTTTGGGCTAGTAAATAATTTACCCTGCATGTGCAGGGAAGGTGGTCCCAATGGGCCTAGAGCCTCCTTCCACCTTTCAAATACCGAGTATATCATGTTAGAGTGGTATGAGTAGTTTTTTGGTTTCTTTTAACACTTTGCTTTGTAGCAGTGCACCTTTGGCGTAACCTTTGTTGCAGTGCTTTTGCTTTGTTTGTTTTTTTTCTTTAAATTGCTTTCTTCTTTTGAGTTCACCATGACCCGAATCATTGTTGTTGTTTTCCTGGTTGACTGTATCCTAAGCTGAGGCAGTAGCTGTAGCATACTGAGTCCTAAAGAGGTTGAAATACATGTCCATGGTTTGCTGGTTTTAGCGTTTGCTGATTGATTGTGTGGCTTTTTGGCATGTATGTGCCCGCTTAAAGCCTAGTCAGCCTAAATTGATTCATAGTGATGTTAATGTATTACCCACAATGCCTTGTGTTGCGGGGTATGTGTAAATGTGTTTCTTTAATGCATCGCTTTATAGTCAATGTGTTTTTAATGCAAACCTTACTGCAATGCTCTTTTTTTTTTTTTTTTTAACTTTATTTTATGCTCCTTCCAGGTCAGGCATCCTTCCGGGGTGCTCACGCGGCGAGGACTGCTACTCCCTGCCTGAACTCTGCCTCGGCTGAACTCCCCCAACATCTCAGGCAGACCTAGCCCCCCCCGTATCACCCCCCCGGGGTGGGCCCGTTCTCCCTTAATGGCCTGTCTGAGGTTAGAGAGGTTTTACCTGGGTGTCGGGTCGTCCAGGAGTCCCTCCGAGTAGATGGTCCGGCGGTGGGATGTGCATCCTGCTCCTGGAGCCCCCATCATCTCCGCGATCTTGGGAGGTTTTTTCTTGGTTCTTCATGGGAGTATGGCATACAATGATGTCCGTGCATGGCTCCCCTGCCAACATCTCCTGCACTCCTCTCCTCTCTTATATTCGCTGCTGCACCTGTGCTGCCTCCGATCTCCATTAGGGGCCACTAGGACACCGAAAAATCCCCAGAACCCTCCCCAAAGAGAGGAGAGCAGTCCTCTGGACTATATAGATCTCCTTGCAAGGCACATCCTCTTTAAGATTAGAATTAAATTATTATTGTCAAGTTTATAAAGCTAACTACAGTAGGTACAAAACAAACTGAAAATATAACCAATTCTCTATAGTAAACTATACCTAGACAAGCACACATTATCTGCAAAGAATACAGAATTCACAAATTGGGTTGTAATCAGAAAACTGAGTATGCTTTTTGTTAAGTATAGTAAACATTTTACAAGGTTTACCAGATTTCACGATCTAAAGGATTATACAGTAACACATGGAAAAGGGATGACTTGCTATTACAGGTTAAGGAAAGTATGGAATACAGCCCATTCCAGTGAGTGTATACTTTCATTTTGTGGCAGTATTAAAGGAGATCTACCCTTACAGTTAAAGCAGCGATCACTGCACAGATCGGGGCTTCTGTACCTCGATCCCTCCTGCAGGCACAGTATTCATTGAAGTGTATAAATACCTGAACACTCATAACATTTGATAAGGCTCTCGTACCAGCTGGCATTTTCTAACGTGCTGAGACTCCCGCTCCCCCTGAGATTGCGATATGATGGTGCACCATTGCCCCTTTCTGTAGTCTGCCCTTATGTACAGAGATTTAATAATCTCTCATTCCCTGCTCTGTTTTCAAACACATTGCCCAAATGCCATGTGCATAGCATTTTGGCAATGCCTGTGAAAATAGAGCAGGGCTTGGGAGATGCAAGTAAGGAGATTATTAAATCTCTCTACATAAGGGTAGACCACAGGAAGGGGCAGTGGTGCATCATTATATCACGTTGTTAGTGCAATCTCGGGGTCTTGCCATGTTAGAAAATTTGGGCTGGTATGAGAGCCTTATCAAATTTTAGGAGGGTTCATGTATTTATACATGCAGTGACTATTGTGCCTTCAGGGGGGATCGGGATATGGAAACCCCAATCTGTGCAGCGGTCACTGCTTTATCTGTTGGGAATAGATCTCCCTTAATAATTATCTTGCTCAATTTGTTAAAGCCCCCAGTCCCATGTGTCTCCTAAGATTGCAGTACAGGACATTAGAAGTACATTTGGATTTTTATTGAGGGGTTAGTATGGGGAGACAAATAATATTGTCCTCACCAACTGAAAGGGTGGCAAAAAGTACATCCTGTTCATATTTTAAATTTTTTCTGATTCATGCTGAAATACAGCAGCTTTATTTATGAAATACAGTCCACAGGCTTTCTAATGCATGCTGCTTTTATGGTTTGATAAATTATTGGTTGTGCATGGTTAGGTTCAATCTGAAGATCTGCCAGCATCAGTGCTTGTGTTCGTGATGTCCAAGCTAGTCTACTACAATGCGCTGTATCTCAGGGTTAATGGAGGGTACCCTACAATGCTTGCAACTAGTGCAGTACACAGCCATTAGGTTGCTGAATGGCCTTTCAAGGTCTGGTCATCTGTAACCACGGTCCTGCATGACTTGCACTGGCTGCCTGTGAAGTAGTGTGTTACTATCAAGGTTTGTTTTCTAACCTGTAGAGCCCTAAATGGGTTGGGCCTGGGCTACCTGTTAGATCTCCAGTCCACATGTCCCCTTCACTTCTCTGAAGAGGGCCTCCTTTGGGGACCGTGCATTTGAGGTTGCCTGCCCTTTGCTCTGAATACTGTGCCTAGGGTACTGAGGGAGGCTCTCTTTGTGGAGGCCATTAAAAGGGGGTTAAAAGCGCACCTGTTTAGGCTGGCTTTTAGAGACTACATGTAGTTTCTGGGTATGGCACTATTGTATAGCTGCTGTTTTAATTTTATTGTAGTTAATGTTTTATTTTTCTATTTATCATGATTATTTGTTTGTTTTTGTTTGTTTTATCAGCCTGTCAATATCTGTACAGCGCCCTGTGCCTCCAGTGAAGGGGGCCGCATAAATAAATTTACTACTACTACTTCTTGAATTGTAAGAGCCACATATGAAGGCAGTGGTGAGGGTCTGACTTTCAGAATTAAAATGCATGCAGTTATGTAATGATCAACATACCTTTGTTGTATGCAGGTTTGCTTCCTATTATGAGAGGAAGCAAACCTGCCACACTCAAACCTGCCACTACTCCACTCCAGCTGCTTTGACAGCTTAAATAATGATTGCTTGATGAAACATATTTTATTTTAGGCTGTAAATTGTTGTAAGATTCTGTTGCTCTTCCTACTTTTGTTCATTAAATTGGGGGCTTCAAGATGAGCAGAAAAAGAATTAGGTCTGTGAGATTCAGTATGACAGTGTGGTGTATACAGTATTTCAGGAGAAGCGAACAATAACGTTAGCCTGCAGTATGGTATGTGGCTTATAGAACATTCTCTAGCCCTGTCTTTCCTAGCAGTTTTGGGGTGGGGTTGGATAGCCTGCTGTGACAGATTGCTACCCAGAGATATAAATAAAATTTTCTGTTATCTCTTTGGCTTGGTTAATGACCCTTAGAGACCTAATTGGAAAACAGTAAAACATAGCCTGATACAGACAAAGGGTTGATCTGTCAATAGGGTGATCTGAGCTAACCAGGTCAATGGAATTTTGAGAGCCAAGCCCTATATCCTGCAGTATTTAGTCACTGGGAAGTCCTTGAAGATCAAAACAGTAGAGGCCTCTGAGAGCAAAGTACAGTGCTTAGTGACTGCAGTCCTAGCCTTCATTTCGTTTATTCGTTATTTGGTAAGAGCACTGGGTAAATCAATACCCTTTTTCGGGCCTGACCCAAATACAAACAGTTAAATCACAACATATACAACATGTATATACTGTACATAAGATATTAACAGTTGACAATTAGCAAGTTAACACAAACCCAGTTGCGTTAATAAATGCATTTACATTCATCCAAACAAAGCAAATATTCTTTTAGCCTAGATTTAAACACTGTTAATGACATTGTACTACATAGATTGTTAGGAAGATTATTCCAAAAAAACTGGAGCAGCATTAGAAAAAGCATGAGAACCCTTTTTAGATTTACACAAAGATGATGTTAAGTGGAGTACCAGTAGAGGATCCAAGACCCAGTCCAGTAGTATAAACCTTACCAAGATTCTGCAGTGGATAGTAATGACAACTATTAATTACTTTAAAAATTTGGCATCCAAAAAAGAAAGCAAATTTACTACTAGGAAGTAACCACCCCAAACGAGAATACAGTAAACAATGATGTAAATGACAAGAAGGGACAAGGACAAATCAACAAAGATTGTGATACGCTACTTTCAAAATATTACTTTCTTTAGTCCCAAGATTAAAGTAGAGACTTGCATTATAGTCTAAATGTGGCAATAAAGAACCATTAGCAACAGCATGCTGAGTCGATAACGAAAAATACTTTCTTAACTTACATAGTATACCAAGTTTGTTATTGATTGTTCGGCTCACTTGAGGCAACCAAGCCAAACTTGAATCTAGTAAAAAGCCTAAATATCTAAATTCAGATTATCCTGCATCTAAGAGAAGGATGACTCCCCAAATGTGCTTTGTTGAGGAAAGTGACACCGTGTGCAAAGTTGCCTCTAAGAGGAGACGTGAGGTATACAATTTTATAGTTTAGTTCAACTTAGCCTTTTGCTGACTGCAAACAAATTCTATCATTTGCAGTACTTTGGGTTTGAGTTCTCTAGTGTGTACTGCATTATCTCCATTAGTTGCTTGTGTATCTTGTGCATGTTGTAGATATTAAATATTTTATATTGCACCTGTGATGATGCATTGTTTTTAGAATATTTACTGACAACTCTTGTATTCCACCTCTGTGAGTACATACCAAATTAAAGTGAGATTGCTGTGCTTCTACTACAGGAGCATGTTCAGGAGTGCCTGGGTCGAATATGTGTTCCTGTGGTTAGAGGCTTGATTCTGAGAAAAAGTATTTAGTGGGATGAAAAAAGGGAACAGCATCGGTGAAGTGTGTTAAGCCAGCTGTTTCTGGGCAGCACTGTGACACCAGCTTTGGCACAGTTTCCTTGGTTCACCTTTGTTCTTAAACAGAGGTTTATTTTTCTCGATTCTTTTAATATACATCCCCTCATTTTGGGGCATGCTATCTCTTTAGGCTAACTAGCATTGCACCTTAGATATCCTTGAGCGTAATACTACAACACCCTACCACTGCTCCTGCTAAACTATGAGGCACGTATGCACCAGATGAGATCGTTTAGGAACAACGTGTGCTTCATTCCCAATGTTTTAAGTCTAGAAGATAAATAAGAGGGTGAAGGTGTCTCTTTCAGAGATAATTCCATGTAGGAAAGGCTGCACGGCACTGTCCATAAGGTTCTTTACTTCTGTAAGTAAGTGCTGTTTCTGAGGAGCACTTCAAAAGCCTTGCCTTAAAGCCTTAGACGTAGCAACCATGTGAGAATAAGGACTTGATCAGAAAAGGTTCTGTTGTATGCACTGGGACATAATTACTCAGCACAACTTGATATTGAAGCTTATCAGAATGGGATGGAACCATTCAGCCATATCTCTGGGTTTCTAGAATTCTTGAGAGAATTTTTAAAAAAACTGCATCCACAGAAGAGAACTGGCTGCACCTCCTAACTGAATGTGGCTGGGACTTTACCTCACTCTGTAACAGCTGAGGGTCGTTTTGCTTTGCACAGAATCCTCCCTGTCTAGGGCCCTTCATGTGTGAACAGTGTGCTGCAGCCTGATGGCACAGTGCATTGGTAGTGTCCCAGCTGTGTTGGGAATAATAATCTTACAGCAGTGATGATTTCCGTTTGGGGGCCGGGGCTAGCTACAGTACATGGCATACGAGCACCCCATCACTATCCAGATAGTGTCACTATCATTAGTTGTAATGGGGCTTTTTTGAGAAAAAAGGGGAAGGGTGAATCCAAGGTGAAGGGGTGAGGAGAAAAAAATTAATTCCTCCTGTCTAAGCATAACATTTTGAGGTGCTGCTGTGGGTAATAAGGTCCCACAGAATATGTACTTGGTGAAAATGGAAGAAGAGTAAGAGGAGTAAAGAGCCTACCCTGGATGCATTTATTTATAGTCTTTCGCCTAAGGAAGCCTAGTCAGGATTTCATTGCAAGAGTAATGCCTGTCAGCCTTTTCCCACTGACATGTGACAAACTTCTAAAATGTAAGATAGTGTGGGACACTGACCCTGATAATGTGGGACACATCATCACATATAGAAATACAAGCTTAGAACACTGTGGAAACTGGTGTCATTATTGTGCAAAGTTTAATTAAGATTTAGCAACATAGTATTATGAATTTTTACTTCAAAGTCAATTTTTTTTATTTATTTTATTTAGTTTTTGTTGACCGGGTAAGTGCACTAGACAAATGCTGCCTATTTTCAGGCACGACCCGGGGTGGGGGATACAGATGAATGTCAGCTGACCTTGAACCAGATGAAACTGTTGGGGGTATTTTTAGTGAACGAGGGAAATTTGGCCAGGATACTGGGGAAATTCCCCTATTCTTTTCGATAAGTGCCATGGGATCTTTAACGTCCACCTGAACTACCATCAATCAAGGCAGATGGGACCTCAGTTTAACGTCTCATCCGAAAGACCACACCTCAGAAGTGCAGCACCCATCTCATGCTGCACTACAGTGTCAGTACTGGGATATTAACCCAAGTGCCAGATGTGGGAACTGAATCCACAGCCCTCTGATCTCCCGGCCTCAGAGGCGAGTGTGCTACCTACTGAGCCACTGACACAAAGTTAAAAGCACATCCTCCGTGTGGACACCTATTCCATGCGGGATAAATGTGGAATGGAACAATTTGGAGGGTGAGGAGGGACACCCCTTGTTATATGGGAGAGTTGAGAGGAATGCCAAGAATCATGTGGGTTCTGGTTCAGTTTCCCTGTGCTGTTCTTTAGTAAAAGGTTTTCATTCTGCACAGCATGCAGACAGCCGGAAGACAGCAAGTGATGAAATGGGCAAACTGCCTTCTATAAAGAGCCCAGCTATATTTTTAGAGATTCCCAACTAAAAGCGACTAACATAAATCCTAAAGAGAGGGATGGCCTTTATGTTCTCAACATCTGGAATGAGAAAGTGACTTCCGTTTGCTCAGCTTGTGCTGTACTGTGAAATAAAGCTGTCTGTACTTGGTTGCATTCAATAACTTGTAAGTCTACAGAGTACCCTGAAACAGTTTTAGAGGCTGCCAGAAACTCAAATACTAACTCCCTCTAGAGGAACTCAGTATACAGTAGACTCCTGTTTATCCAACTGCTTTCGGAGACATCCGAAATGGTCGCATAATTGGGAGGTTGGATAAACAAGAAGTCAGTCCAAAATGTTATTTAATCATCTTTATTGGCAGAAAATAAAAAATAATCTTTATTTAATTACTAAGCTACAACAAACTACAGCACTGTTCAGTACAGTACTTTAAACTATTTGAAGTAGTCTGTCATAGCCCTTTGTTTTCGGTTATCAAGTGACTTCCACCATGCTTGTTGTTTCATCGCTCGTAGAAGCATAACTTGTACTAGATCCGAGTCAGGCTGACTCTCCAAGTACAGGATGCACTGTGTAAAATGTTCTACAGCCTCTGAATGATTAGGCACAGTGGGGGTGTCAGCGTTATCATCCTCCTCGTCCTCATCATTAGGTTCTGATTCCAGCTTCTGGACAAAGTCGATAATCGCTTCATCTGTCATGAGCTCCTGCCCATTCTCCCCAGAATCACACATTTGCCACTCCTCTATTTGTTCGGCTAGGATGGGTTCTGGCAACAATGATGCCAATCTGCAGATTTAATCAGACTCGGAACTCGGTGCTGGATCGGCTGAGTCTGTCGAGTCCTGGTCTGGTGGTGTATCATCTCTGGATGTTCAGATCCCTCCCTTTGCCAATGCTTTTTGAATTGCCTCTGGCAGTACAGTGCCCCAAGCATTGGCACACATGTACACAATGTCCTTCAGTGTGATTGACTTAATGATTTCACTGATGGACAGTTGCTGGTTTGCTTCTGCCAGAATTGCCAACAGCAGTTTTTTACGATAGCCGTGTTTGAAAATTTCTAATATGCCCTGATCACACGGCTGCAGTTTGCTGGTGGTGTTTGCAGACAAAAACATACACTTCATGTACCCATCCTGAGTCCTGACATCATCAGTTTTGGGATGTGCTGGAGAATTGTCAACCAGCAAGATGGCACGGAGAGGGGGGGGGGGGGACATTTGCTCCTAGATGAGCTTTTACTTGGGGCACAAAGTGATCGGTAAACCATCTACAAAAAATAGAACTGTCCATCCAGGCACTGCGTTGAGCCTCATAGTGCATTGGAAGGGAACCAAGGTTTACATGCTTAAAGCACCGAGACTGCCTGGATTTGCCCACAAGCACAAGTTTAAGTTTATGGGTCCCAGCTGCGTTCACACAGCTCAAGATCGTGACCCTGTCTTTGGCTTTTTTGAAGCCAGGAGCCTCTTGCTCACCACCATGTGCCAGAGTACGATCTAGCAAACATCGCCAGAACAGCCCGATCTCATCTGCATAGTAGATTTGGTCAGGGACGAGACTGGTGCTTTCTGCAGTGACCAAGAAATTTGCTTGAAAGGGAGAAATGGACTCCTCAGCAGCGCTAAGTTTCTCCCCGCAAAGGTGAATCCCATGATGATGCTTAAAGCGTGTCAGCCACCCCTCACTAGCTATGAAGGGGTCTGTGTTCCCCATCCTGGAGTGGACAAGGAGTGCTGTCTCCTTTATAAGGGGTCCAGACAGTGGTGTCCCCTTCTCATGCTCCTGGCAGAATGAGAGATAAAAAGCATTGTCACGCTGCTCATCCTTAAAGCAGCGCATGTTCTTGCGATCCTCTGCCCCTGCTACAGAGTCCATTGTCAAAGCAAAGTCTCTTACGTTTTTGTTTGGCAGCCTTTACATCACTGATAGTCGACTTTCCAACGCCATATTCAACAGCGAGAATGGCAGCTCTCCCGCCATTCTTCAGGAGCTCAACAATTCTTATTTTTTGGGACACATTGAGGACAACTTGTTTTCGTTTGGTAGACATCTCAGTAAGTGAATACAAAACCTGCCTATACAGTTGCTAACGGGGGGTTAAATAAGAGCAGCAGCAGGTGCTGTCAATGTGCAATGAAGTGTTAACTGGTGCTTAAATACTGAGCAGCAACCGGTACTATCCATTGTGGTATCAGTGCTGTTAAACGGTGCAAAGCAGTGCTAATGACTCACCAATTAACACAATGTGTGGGGGACAGTCTGACCATCCATTAGATGGGGAGTGCGGATGAATGGAGGTTGGATAATCGAGAGTGTACTGTAGTTAAAAAAAGGTTAAAATGCTCCACCAATTTTTAAAGTGAAATGCTGATTCACGGCATTGTTGTATCTAATTTTATAATTTACTTTTTAAATATTGCTCAGCATGAAAGGTACAGCTGCACTTTTATGGTAATGTAGTTAGACATGAAAATCTGAACATAAAACTTGAAATAAACTGCCAAAGGCTGTGCAAGCCAAGCCCCAACCACTGGGGCGCCCAAGCCACCACCACCATCTGGGAGAAGAGAACAGCCCTTCAGATGCTTAGTCCCCCCCCCCAGCTGAGCCCCGATGACTCAAGTTCATCACCAAACCCGTCGCTGGTGCGGTATGAGGAGTGGCATCCAGCGCCTCAGCCCTACTGGGCCACCTTTGATTTGTCCTAATTGTCTTTTTTGAATTGCTGTAGTGCTTTAGTATTGGCAGCAAAACATTATTACTGGATATCTGCTATAATATTTACTATGTGGCTTACAACCACCAATTTTAAATGCCTGTTTTGAGGCTGGCCTTCACGCTGTAGAAATAGGTAACAGAATAAACAGAGCTGGACAGGTGGAATACTCTGCCCAAGGGGTGGTATCCTGTAGAATGGTGGGTGGCTTTAAAAGGGGTTGGGACAAGGTGTGGGGGTTACGATGAAGGGGGAGGGGCAGCTGCAAGTTGAGGGGCTAGTCATACATTCGAGCAGACACAATAGACTGTAAATGCCTGCTTCTGATGGCATTTTCATGTTCATATGTTTGTAGCTGTTTGAGACTCTAAAATCAGGATAAATGTCTCATAAGACTATGTTAAGTTCATTAAGAGGTATGTTTTTCCAGTCATTATTGTTTTTTGGTGTTTGACATGTCTTTGTTTTGTTCCACAACATCAACTTCTCTGTGGTTACATTTAAATGCCTTGTACTAATACATTGCGTTGTTTTTAGGTGGTGGCTCAGACATAGATTAGGTGGCGTAGCTGTGTAGAAGATTTGACCAGCCTCCGGAGCTAGGTAAATGTTAAAATTAATTTTTCATTTCAGGAATGTCAGACATGGAAAGCTACAGCTGATAAGCTGTGTACAGAAAAAACTGCTCAAACGGAAATTTCCAAAGGACTGCCATATTGATCTTCAGCAGGGGATGTGTTGAGGTTGGCAGGATATTTTGCCTACTGGTTCTTGCTTCCCAGTGCATGGTTACTGACCAGTTGGGATGCAGCACTTTCTCTACCCATTTTATAAGAGTTAATAAGACCTCTGATGGATACAAGAGAGTCATCTTGTGAAGTTTGGGTGAGAAGACAGCAAAGTGAAGCTCAGCGGTTCTGGCTGCCCATACTGAACAAGATAAAACTCTTATGCTATGAGACATCCCTCAGGGGCCATTTAACTTATTATAAATCACAGCCTACTAAAATTAATATCTTAACTCATTTTTTCCTTTGAAAACACTATTTATTTAATCTGAAGTTGTGATGTTCTTAAAGGGTACCTCCTTAGAGCCATATGATATTGAACTGTAAGCTGTCTTTGTCAGGACCTCTGAGGAATGTTTCGCAAGATAGCCATGCAAGTCAGAGGAGCATGGCATCTCCTATGTAAGGGCAGCCCCTAACTATTTCAGCTCTTTTTCTCTGAGTGTGTGAATATCGGACCATTGGAGGCTTACTGCCACCCAACTTTTTGCCAACAGATAATGTTTTGTATCTGATAGTGACTGCTTACAGAACTCATCGTCGGTGTATGTTCTCATCCAGTAAAGCACTTTTTCACTTATGTCAATGCAAAAAGTAGCTTTATTTACTAGAAAAAAGAAGCAAAGTGCATCTGCCAGCATTTATTTATTTAAAAGTTTCACCAGAAAAGGCTTACTGAGCAGAGGCTGCTCATTTCCAAATGCATCCTGGGGGAGAGGTGAATGGGAAACAATAATGATACACGCCGTAAAAGATACAGAATGACAGTATTATAAGATATAAACAGCAACAGTGTGACAAATTAATGTCAATCTTTAGAACAATCCAGGAGGTTATAATAAACAATTATACAATAGGTATCGAAAATCCTTGATGCTGATTTGGCTAGCTGCAGGATTTACAACATTGTAAATCCTGCTGTCACCCCATGCTAGAAGTGCCAGCCAATCAGGGTACCAGACTTCAAAGCTGCCGGTCTGCATTTTTTTTTTCTTGCTAACCGGGAACCCGCGAAAATCAAAATAAATAATTAAAATGTCCCTCGTGTTTATTTCTACATTGTATAATAGCAATATGCCACAATATGATGTGGGTAATGGCAAGATTTACCCACTTCTGGTGTGGTTTCCTCACTCTGCTGTGCCTCGTGAGCAAACCACACCACCCGTGGGTAAATCCTGCCATCACCCACACCATATTGTGGTATATTGCTTAATTAATTTATGAGTAACATAGAATAAGTGCTAAACAAATGATTAGTGCAGTGAGGCAAAATTAGGGGTGAGGAGGTGATTGGGGGGTCAGAGTTAAATACAAGCGCAAGAAGGGGAGAAGAGGTCCTTTAGGAGGGAGGTAAAGACACTTGGGGAGGGAGCATGATGGATGGGTGGGAGTAAGGAGTTCCATATTTTAGGGAATCAGTAGGAGAATGCTGCCTGACCTGCTGAAGTTAACCTGGATTGGATGAAAAGGGTATGGGAGTCATGGTTTCTAAGGGACTGGGAGGAAGATGGCCTGAGGAAAACAGAAGAGGAGAGATGTAGAGGGAGAGAATATAACCAGTATTTAGGAAATTGGTGTAGTGAGCATGGCACCTGTCCTCAAGGGAGGGAAAGGGGAGAGAGACTGGTATAGATTGCAGTATAGATCGCAGTGATGGGTGCGGGGAGAGCAGTCTAGAGCAAAATGGCAGAAGGAATGGAAGTGTGTGTCCAACCTGGTTAGGGAAGATTTGGAGGTGGCACTGTAGACTACATCCCAGTAGTCAAAAATAGGGAGGATCATCTTCTGGACAAGTGTGCAGCAGGCCAGCAGAGGGATACATCCAAGATTTCGGTATAGGGAACCCAATTTGGGGTGCAGCTTTTTGTGTATGGCATCTGTGTCCAGAAGAGACAAGGTTCTGGTCAAGCCAGGCCCTGAGGTATCTAAAGGAAGCATTGTCCCTGAGCAAGTTCCCATCTAGGGTGTGGAAAGTGGGGAGCAGTGGGAGCTGAGAAAGTCTCTGCCTAGGGGTAAGGGGAAATAGACTTCTAGGAAAACAAACTGAACTTACAAGCTCAAATGGGCAGACTAGGTGGGCCATAGGCCCTTATCTGCCGACACTGTCTATGTATCTATGTATCTATGTAGTGCCGAAGGTCATGGAGACTGTCTTCTTGGCATTTGACAACAGCTGATTCGAGTGAAACCAGAGCGGAACCTTATCAAAGTCATGCTGCAAGCTGGATGCTACATCAGCGGGGGAGGGACCAGATGTATACAGGACGGTATCAGTTTCATACATGTGGATGGAGGTGAGGGGACAGACAGTGGGAAGGTCGTTAAGAAAGATGGAGAATAGCAGCAGTCCCAGCACAGAACCCTGAGGTACTCCAGTGTTGATGGGAAGAGGAGGAGATATTGTATCACCAGTCTTAATGGATTGCATTCTACCACACAGATATGATTGAAACCAGCTGGTGGCTGCATTTGAGAGCCCCGCTGCCAAGCTTAGATAGCAAGAGGGAGGTGGGAGACGGTGTCAAGGCCCTTGGTAAGGTCGACAAAGATAGCAGAGGTGACGAGTCCCTGATCCATACCAGTAAATATGGAGAAGTGAGCCTCAGGAGGGAGGAGGTGATAGAGTGGAACTTTCGGAAACCAGACTGGTAAGGGGTGAAGAAGGAGGAGGAGTCAAGGTAGGAGGATAGTTGGGATAATACCAAGTGCTCTTGGAGCTTAGCTAGAATAGGAAGCAAGGAGATTGGACGGTAGTTTCCAGGGGATGAGGATTCACCACCTTTAGCAAGGGAGCCAAGAGTAATGTGTTTCCATGCAGATGGGACCGATGCAAGAGAAAAGGAGAGAGATAGGAGAGGAGCAAGGGGGACTGAGATAGCAGGGGCTGATGGGTATTAGAGAGGTTGAGGGTAAGGAGAGGATTGAGGGAGTCAGCATGTGAAATGGGTCAGGAGGAGGAGGAGGAGGATATGGGGCAGCCCATTAGAGAGGACATAAGTGGGGGGAATTGAGATGGGGTGGAAGGGAAAGATGAGAGAAGGGAGGAGGCGCAAGAGGTGAAAAATACATTGAACTCAGTAGCCACAGAGAGGGGATCAGAAAGGGAGGTATCTCCCACTTTGATAACAGGTACTGGTGGCTGAGCTGGAAGGGAAAACAGGGATTGGACCACCTTCCAGAATTTGGGTGGATGGTTTATGTTTGAATGGAAAGAGTAAGTAAAGTATTCAGCCTTGGCCAGTCTGAGTCCTAGTGCAGGCATTTCTGAGAGTATGGTACCACTGGAGGGCAGTAGTGGAGCCAGTGGATTTATGCAGTTTCCATGCCTGATCACTGGCATCAAGGCATGCCAACAGTTCAGCAGTGACCCAGGGAAAATGAGAACCTTGCACTCAGGTGCGTTTTAGAGGGGGCATAATGGTCCCAGATGGAGAGTAGTTTTGAGTAGAAATATTCTGATGCAGAGTCCATAGAGGAAGCAAGTGGGATGGGAGACCAATCAGTGCTTGACAGTGCATTTAAAACAGGATCCAGATCCAATGATTTGTATGATTGAATCAGTATGATTTTTAGGAGGGGCTTTGGGATGGAGAATTTTGTAGATAGTGTATATAATATGGTGGTTGCTCAGGACGTCGGGTAGGATACCAGCCACAATAATACGATAATGGTGGGAGGTGAGAGCCCAGTCAGTTAGGGAGTAATTTTGAGATTTTGAGTTTAGACGGGTGGGTTCACTTATCAACTGGGACAAATTTAGGGAGGCTATATAGTTTCAATTTTTAGAGTGGGCGAGGGAGAGCCATTTCACATTAAAATCTCTCAGGATATGAAGTTCACCTGAGGAGGAGTGAGACTGCTGGGTAGTCAGTAGGTCTGAGATAGAAGATGAAGGACTAGGGCAACAGTAAGCGCCAATGATAAAGATAGGAAGGGATTATAATCAGTGGTGATGTGGTCAGTGTAAACAGCACAGGCAGCTTTTTATACTAAGCATCAATCAGTGTCTTAAAGGACATAAAACCATCATTTTACACAGTTTTATCTTCAGCCGTCTAATACCTATCATAAACAGTGGAAAGTGGGTAGTTAAAACTCACTCTGTTACAAGTTATGTGCTGAACAAACGCTAGGCAAGTTGTCGTACGTACTGCTCTGAAAGGCTATTGTGAATCTAACTTCTTTCAGATTAGGGTCTATCTCTCCCTCCCCCCCACCCACTGTGCTTAACCCTTGCTGTGCCAGGGACTGATATATCAGTCTAGAATTCCTTTACGTTCATTTCCTGTCCTAGACTCCCCTCATTTTTAGTATCTAAATACAGTCCATGAAGCCAGTGAAAATGGACCCTTTTAGTTAGAAAAAAATAAAAGGAAATGCGTATGATTACACACTGTATTTATTCTGATGTTTGCTGTGGGTGAGGGCAATGGGCATAACACCTACTAAGCAAGTACAGGCTTTAGCAAATACTGAATGATCCGTGCTCATTCAGTTCCTCACTCCCTCAGGAAAGGAAGGAGAGGGGGGACATGATAGAAACTTTCAAATACCTCAAGGGAATCAACAAAGTCCAAGAGGGTAGCATCTTTCAGAAAAAAAGATGTGCAAGAACAAGGGGCACAGTTTGAAGATGGGGGGGATGGCTTAGAGGTAATGTGAGGAAGTATTTCTTCACAGAGAGGGTTGTAGATGCATGGAACGGCCTTCCTGAGGAGGTCGTCAAAAACAGTGGGGGCATTCAAGAATGCATGGGACAGACATAAGGCAATTCTAGTGGGGGGTAGGAGGAAGTAGGCTGTTGGTTAACTAGGATCTGCAGCTTATTTGTTAGGTAGAGAAATGGTCAGACTAGGTGGGCCAAGCGGTCTTTATCTGCCGTCAAATTCTATGTTTCACTGTGTGCAAATCTAGATGGTCCAGCCAGTAAAAACAGGCAATTTGTAAATGATTTTGCTTCATCACAAAGTTCAAAGGCATTGTTTTATTAGTAAACAAATTCAGAGGACAAGTAAGGGTCTTTGTAGAATATAGACAGTATAACCTGGGAGATGTGTAGCATCGGGCTACTACCCCTGCCTGGCAGGCCTAAACCAGGATGAGGGGCCTGAGCTTTGTTTCTGCTGGAAAAGGGGGTTCTTTCCCACAGATAAGAGTAAGAGTGCGGTGCCTCCACACAGAGTAAATATAAAGTGGGCCAGATCTTGGTGTGGTACAACCCCCTGAGATGCTGTACCTACCCACTTCCCCGTGCAGTCACCCCATACATGGAATATCATTATCCAAACTACATCTCAATACACATGCAGTTATTGACTTTAGCTAATAATATGCTCATGAGACAGCTGTAAAAGGTTCATCAATAACTTATTTACATGGGGTAGGGTTAGGAAAAGGGAAAATGGATTTAAAGGTAAAGTAATCCTTTAGCATTTTGAATACAATCATTCGCTTTGTTCTGTAATTCCAGAAACATTTTCAGTGCCAGCCTCCCACTAGCATGTGCATCAAAATGGGTATTAGCCCACGTATTCTAACACATTACCCACTCCCCAGCTGGTACCAGTCTCCCCCAGTGTCCAACTTGGGAGCTCCCCCAGTCTGTTGGGGTACCCAGTTGGAGCAGTAGCAGGCTGAATGCAGCACTGCTGGGTGGCCAGCATCAGTGCACTTTAACAGTCCTTCAGATAGGTTCGGCAGACTGCAGGGTCGCCATCTGCTTTGTGAGCAAGGGGCTCCATGTTGGGCATGACTGGTGAACAAGAGATCCCAGCGATGCCTCCATGTTGTAACCCAGGTGCCATGTGGCAATGGGCTACCACCCCTGCCTGGCAGGCCTAAACCAGGATGAGGGCCCTGGGCCCTATTTTTGGTGGAAAAGGGGGTTCCTTCCCAAATTAATAGTGCAGTGCCTTTACCCAGAGTAAATACAAAAGTAGGCCAGATATTGGTGCAGTACAGCCCCCTGAGATGCCATACCTACCCACCTCCTCTTGCAGTCACCCCACACGTGGAATGCCATTATCCAAACTACATTTCAATACACATGCAGTTATTGACTGTAGCTAATAATATGATCACTAATAATATAGAAACATAGAAACATAGACTTTGACGGCAGATAAGGACCACTTGACCCACCCAGTCTGCCCATTTCCTTACCTATTGGATAAGCTGCAGGTTCTAGTTAACCAACAGCCTACTTCCTGCAACCCCCCACTGTAAATTGCCTTATGTCTGTCCCATGCATGTTTGAATTCCCCCACTGTTTTAGACCCCACAACCTCCCCAGGAAGGTGGTTCCATGTGTTCACCACCCTCTCAGTGAAAAATAATGTCCTCACATTACCCCCGAGTCATCCCCCCTCTATCTTTAAATTGTGCCCGCTTGTTCTTGCACATCTCTTTTTCTGAAAGATGCTACCCTCCTGGACTTTGTTGATTCCCTTGAGGTACTTGGAAAGTTTTGATCGTGTCCCCGTCCCACCTCTCATCAAGGGTATACATATTAAGCTCTCTCACCCTCTCTTCATATGGTTTCTGATGCAGACCCTGCACCATTTTAGTTGCCCTCCTCTGGACTGCTTCCATCCTATGTCCTTGTGTAGATGGGGTCTCCAAAACTGCACACAGTACTTCAGATGGGGTCTCACCAACTGTCCAGTACAGAGGGATAACCACTTCCCTTTTTCTACTTGTGATGCCCCTCCCTATGCATCCTAGTATCCCCCCGGCTCTCCTTACTGACTTTTCACATTGCTTACCCACCTTTAGGTAATCTGATATTACTACCTCAGGTCCCTTTCCATTATTGTTGTTGTTGGTACCTCCCCTGCCATTGTGTACTCTTCTCCTGGGTTTTTGTTTCCCAGGTGCATTACTTTGCACTTCTCTGCACTGAATCTAAGTTGCCATATGTCTGACCATTCCTCCAACTTTGCCAAGTCCCTTCTCATCCTTTCTAACCCCTCCATGTATCAACTCTGATACAGATCTTTGTGTCATCTGCAAAGAGGCATACCTTTCCTTCCAGACCCTCTGCATTGTCACCTATAAAGACGTTAGAGGACTGGACCCAGTACTGAGCCCTGAGGTACTCTACTAGTGACCCCACTTTCTTTGGAATGAGTTCCATTCACTATTACCTTCTGTGACCTGTTGTACAGCCAATTTGCTACCCAGGGACCCACTCCCAGGATGGCTAACTTGATTATTAATCTTTTGTGCGGGACTGTGTCAAATGCCTTGCTAAAATCTAGGCAGGCCATATCCACAGCCCCTCCCTGGTCTATTACTTTGGTCACCCAGTCAAAGAAATCAATTAGATTCATCTGACATGACCTTTCTGCTGCGAATCCATGCTGCTTTGGGTCCTGTGGCCCACTGGCCTCTAGGTACTCAACAGTTCTTTCTTTCAGAAGCGAGTCCATCATTTTCCCTACCACTGAGGTCAAACTAACAGGTCTGTAGTTTCCTGCTTCTGCCTTGCTCCCACTTTTGTGAAGGGGAATTGCATCTTGCCTCTTCCAGTCCTCCGGTACCACACCATCCTCCCATGATTTGTTAAAAAGTGTGGTCAGTGGTGTGAGACATACATACATACACTAACAGACACAAATAAATGAATCTCTTATCACATTAATTTATTAGCAGCCGTTGTGGTTCTGACCAGAGTTTGTCTCAGTGGCTGACTCTTACAGTGGTTTAGAGAAAATTTATTTGTTAAACAGCCAGTAGAACTTTTTAAAAATTGATCTTAAGCTGTATATTTTATGTGTTTTGAAGCATTTTTGTATCTAGGTTTGAATAGTACCAACAAAGCTTTGTGAAGGCTGCCTTTACACAATAAAAGACAAAAGAAAACATTTGTAACCTAATCTGGTCTCTGATGCCACCATATGAAGGACAGGAGAACAGTAATCAGTTTTCAGGTGGAGTTCACGAGTCATCTGATGAGGCCTGTAAACAGAATACTCATAGTTTGCTGTCAGTAGAATGTTGCGTTACCCTCTGGAGCTATGCTTGCTTTTATGTGAATACTTTTTATTGTGTCAGCATGCTGTCATTTGATGCAGTTAGTAAGACACTTGGAAAACAGAACCACAGTGTTTACTTGTTTATAGAATCATCTTGTAAGTTCATCGCTCAGTACTGAGCAAATCATTACACAGCAGTGGCATTATCCATTGTAATGTGTGCAGTAGGTCACTAGGTGGAGCAATTGCATCACACTGATGCCGGGAAGAATGGTTTCGTTTGATGAAAGAACCAGATGAAAATACAGCATATTCCTTCTCATGGAAGAGCAGCAGCGTAGCTTTAAGCAACTGTCCAAAGAGGTCAGAATGAGTTCATTTCAAAGATAAGAGTAGAATAACAAATGTATACAAAGAATTACTGAGCTTTATAAGAAACAACAAGAAGCTGTATTTACTGCAGTATTTACCACTGTATAAATTCTGTATCAATGTAGTACCAAATGTATTGCCAAACTAATTATTTTATTGTTTATTGTGAAATATTCAGAAAGACCTTTGAGTCAGAGACTCATTTACAAAGGTTCCATGTCATACATCAAGGTACAATACAGGCAATTGAATAAAAAAAAAAAAAACAACATAGAGTGGCAATACAGGATTAGTAGATAACTAGGAATTACATAACAGTTCAAAACACGAGATACAGAGTAGATCAGAATAGTAGAAGGGTCCCATTATGGCTCTTATATGTATTTATGTATCTATCTCATGTGTACAAAATTTGTTACACCTGTCGCACCTGGTAACGAACCTCGGCTTCGAGTACCTTTCCCGGTTACCAAATGTTTAAATAAAATACAAAACTGGGCTGCTACCGTACTTATACTAGTGACAGGGAAAAAACTATCTCAATGGCAGTAATTAATGCTACTGTCCCACATCAGAGACTTGCGCTTACATGCTATCCGCTGCTGCCACTACAGTGCCATGCTATGAGGTGCTTGCTACCTTGCTGAATATGCCATCTATTAGATGCCTCTTTCAAACTCAGTACCTTCTGCCCATCTCTGTTGGTATGCAGGTGGAAGTAAAAGATTTCCATAAGGATAAGAAGGTAGTCGCCCACCCATGCACTGTCTGCTGCATTGTTCTCAATGAAGCAGACAGTGGGGGTACACCCTTGTAACCCTGAATGGGAAACTAAACATCAGTTAATTGAATGACAGCCCCATCAGATTTGTATTTATTTGTTTTCCCAGGAAAAGACTCCATTTTGCAAGCTCATTTACAAGGAGATCCTAGGTAGGACAGCATACAAGATCAGTTCAAAAGGCAAAGATATTCAACAGGGTGATACAGAATACAAGATAGTGCAAGAGATGCAGTGGCATTAGAATACAATAACAGAACCTGTAATAATGCAGAACATTAGGCAGGGAGTATTTAAAAATGCATTAAAAAGCTAAATATATACAAAGAGAATGAAATGATTGTGAGCAGTGTCGCATGTGCAGCAGCTAGTCGTAATTAAGGCAGTATAGAAAGCCTGCTGGTCTGCACAGCTGATGAACTGATTTTTGTTGTTTTGTTCCCAGCTTTGCTGCAGGGAGCTTTTACATGTAACAGTTTTTTTTACATGTATTCCAATGGAATCTCTATCACCGTCTTAATTGTTTGTGTGCGAGACCAGTCTTTCCGGCCCAAGACGGTGTGGGCACCACTATGGTGTATGCTGGAGAATATCTGAGGTGCTGTGGGTCAGTGGAGAAAGGAATGGTGTAGAAAAGAAACTCACCAGTAATTGTGGTTTTAATTATCCCTCTCTTCACTGTTCCATAGTTGTATTCCATTGTAGCCCCTCATGATACTCTGTTTTCACAGTAACAGTGTAGTGATTGACTAAGATAGGGGAAAAACAAAACTGGCATAAAAAAAAAAACTGACAGCAAAACTGGCATAAGATTATCGTCCAGTGTGCAAATTTGTTGAATTTAAAGCAGCAGTTCCTTTCAAAATATTTCATATTTAGAAAATGGTATTGGAAAATAAATGAATCTCATTGGTTGAAACGCCTTAGGAGAGATTCATTTATTTTCCGATAGAGCCCACATAAAAACTAGGGTCTATTCGGGGTGCTCCATTACCAATTTAATCAGTGGGCACCCCGAATGTTCAGTAAATGGATCCACCATTTTGCCTCACTCGCTAAGGTATCGGGGAGGGGGAAGGATTAGCAGTTAGGCCGTTCTCACCCCACAACAGAAAGTATAAACCAACAGGCAGTTTTGGGGGCTGAATAGAGAATGTTAGTGCCATAACTTCTTTCCGGTGTAAAAATTGCTCAGTATTGAAAAGTGTGGCAGTGTGTAATGTGTTCCACCATGACCGAACATGAGAGCATCAGTATTTTCTTAGATTTCCATACTGCAGATGGACGTCCATCTGCGGTATGGAAGATGAAGAAAATACTGATACTCTCCAGTGGAGTCTGACCCAGCTCTTTCCTGGTCACTTCCAGTCCTCTCTACTAAGTGTAATACCCCACAAAGCAAAATAACCTCAAGAAACCACAGAAATGTACCTGTGTTCATCAGGATTAGGTTAGTTTTATCCTCCCTGCTCAGCCATCTTCACCTACACTCCTCGGTCATGTTCCACATATATTTACAAACGAAAAAATGCAGGCTGACAGAATAAATAAAAAATTAATGAACAAAAAAAAAAACCTAACTTGAGCTGTGTGTGTGTGTGTGTGTGTGTGTGTGTGTATGTTAACCATGACAACCACCTCCATAACTACAACTACAGAAGCTCCAGTAGGACAAAAGTCCTTGGGTCACAAGAAAAACACAGCATTATAATGCAGGCGGAGGAACTATATTATTGCAGAATACAACAAACAACCAAGAGTTTTAAGATTTAAACATAATATATATTTTTTTCAAATACATATTATATACCGGCCCATTTTCTAAGTGAAATAATACCCTCCAGGGTGGGTGGTGTTGGGAAATACTGGACCATTCAGGGGCTATAAGGCCCTCTGCCTGCGGCGTCGGGCCTCATTACACCCCTAGGCGGTCCGGTATTTCCCAATACCGCCCACCCTGTTGGGTATTATTGCTTACATACGTCATTGTGCACTGCTTTTCAACCCCCACTATTGCTAGCAGGAGAAAGAAGGTGATATTGCCCTGTATCAGTCACTTGTGAGACCACATCTGGACTACTGTGCCCGGTTTTGCAACCTGCGCTGAAGTAAGAACAGAGATAGATTAGAGACAGTGCATCATAGGACTTCGAAGATGATCCATTGCCGGCAGGGCAAGGTGCACGATGAGAGACTAAAAGTCTCTTAATATTTATTCACTGGAAGGCAGAAGGCAGAGTGGGGAAATGATGGAGACTTTCAAGTTCATGTAAGAGTTCGGGAGCGTGGAAACAACAAATCTGTTTAAATTAAGGAACAGTGCATCCACCAGTGGACATATGCTCAAATGGGGTGTGTGGGGTGGTGAGATTCATAGAGGACATTAGAAAGCATTTCTTCACAGAAGTGATGGTGGATGGGTGGGACAAACTTCCTGACAAGGTTGTGGAAGAAAAGACAACAGTGGGATTTAAGAGGAAGTGGGGCCACATAAAGGAGTCATCAGATCTGAAGTGGAGGGCAGCTGGGAGGAAGGACAGAACCACAACATGCAAGCAATAATACCCGACAGTTTGAGCGGCAGCGAGCAATACTGGCCCACCCAAGGGCATAATGAGGCCTAACACTACAGCCGGAGGGCCTTATAGCAAACAAAACCCAGAAGTAGAGTTGCACTCATAGCATCAGAAGTGAAGTAGCCAGACACATTTAATTTGATTCCAACAGGTAAATCCTGGGTACCCACAGCCAACAGCTTCAGTACAAAACACACCTGGCCCCAGCACTTCGAGATGTATCTTCTCTTTGTCAGGATGGCCTTGTAGCCCCTGGAAGGTCCGGTTTTGCCCATATTGCCCACCCTGGAGGGTAATATTGTGCCTAGAAAATGGGTTACATCTCATTTTTTTTTATATATTTTAGCAATATAATAATGCTAAAAAAATGAAGTACAAAAAGCATTTTTGGTCATTTTTGGGTAATGTAGTCCCACTATTATTGTATCTGCCAGTAGAAGACACTGCAGTGTTTTGTAGTTTTATATCCAGTTTTGACTTCCCACCAATGTGCATCTATTTTTTCATTTACATTGCTATTTACTCTTCCATGACCGTATCTGCTATGTTTATATCCCCTTATGTTCACTCCCTTCAAACACACTGCTTACTGACCTCATTCTCTGTTTTGTACTACTGGCTCAGGGATGATGCCAGCAGTACTTTGTTGATTTCCTGCTCACAGATGGAGGTGCGCAGGCCGCCGTGAAACAGAGGCAACATTCATGGAGTTACAGAACATGGCTGAGCAGGCAGGCGGCTGTAGGATGGGATCGGCAGTGTTAGAAATATGGAGTGAAGTCAATTATTTCTCTGAAATGGGAACATTGTGAACTATTTCCACAACGTTTTAGTGTAGATTGTGGTCCTGCTGGGGGGTACTCGCCAAGCGAGGAAATAAAACAGAAACACATGGCTGCCATTTCTCTCCATTTAGACTTGGACACAGAGGCGTCTGTGATGCGGTGGCACCATGAGCTGGCACTCATTATTTGCAGGGCTGCTAGTGTACTCTTTAACCCCCACCATGGCTCTCGGACAGTTAGAGAGCTCAAAATCTCAGCCCATTTTCTAACTCCAAGGAGGAATCTTGGGACAGGCCAGATGGACTGTTCAGGGCTTTTCTGTTTTGTCACTTTTCTATTTCTGTGGTGTTATTCACTGCTGTTAATTTCTGTTTGCAAATCAACTTACGTGGTGCTACATTTCATTTTATGTTCACCATTTTAGTGCTTACATTACGTGCCTCAAGTAAGTCCTTATGTCCTCGGCATCCCATAATATTGGAGTGCAGTAACTGATGCAAGTTAGTTCATCTTGGACACAGGAAAAGTGACGTTAAACAGAGAGTTGAACTGCAGCTGCGAATCTAAAAGACAATCTGTGACTGTTTAATGGAACTCTCCTTTAATTATTTGAAATCTAAAAAAAAAAAAGACTAAAGCAGACTTAAAAGGTGAAAAGGACAATCTAAAATGCAGAACTAGAAATTTATGTTTCAGTTTTGGGTGCAGGATGGAATACCATGGAACACTAAAATTCTAATTTTGATACTGCAGTCTAATTTAAAAAAAAAAAAAAAAGGCTTCCTTGCACTTTTACATGCATTGCAAACAAAATCATTTAAACTTGTTTTTTAGAACAGAATACCTGCAGCAGAATATTGGTATTCCATCCTCCATTTGTGGTGTGCTTGCACACCAGATGTGGAATCAGAGCCCTGAAATGGATTAAAAATATAGGTGACAGCATTTTTGCCCTATAATACTAACATACTATTTGCCAGCAGATTAGGCCTTACGGTCTATCGAGTCTACTCGAACCTCAGATCCCTAGTTGGGTGCAGGCCTCCCCTTGTGTTCCGAACCCCTATCATCCATCCCACCCCTGGGACAGGCCATCACCTGATGCATCCACTTTCTGTGTCTGTCCCACCCTCTCTTAGAAACCCTCCACTGTGGATCTCTGAACCAGCTCGCCAGGCAGTGCATTCCAAGGGTCCACCACCCTCTCAGTGAAAAACCTCCTCCTCTTTTCCCCCCTCACCCTTCCACCTTCCAACTTCAAACCATGCCCTCTGGTGATACCTTCCTGCTTTAGTCTAAAGATCCCCTCCATGTTTACCCTGTTATTCCCTTGAGGTACTTGAAGACCTCAATCATGTCCCCATCTCTCCTCTCTCAATGAAAATAGGTAGATCTCCTCAAGTCTGTCCTCATCGTCAAATCCCCAACCCTCGTACCATCTTAGTTGCCCTCCTCTGTAGCCTCTCCAGGAGCTGTATGTCCCTCTTCAAGTGTGGTCTCCAGTACTGTACACAGTACTCAAGGTGTGGTCTAACCAGTCCATTGTTCAGCGGCAGAATCACTTCCTTGCTCCTAGAGGTGATCCCCCTTACGATGCATCCCAACATCCTGCTTGCCTTAAATTTAATGTACTGCTAATTAAAAATAAAACAACAATGGACTACTTCAGTGGAGTTGCTGTGCTCGCTATAAAAATATAGGGCAATGTAGGCAATAATAAGGGCACAGGCCCCCACAATTAAAAAGTACACTCTGAAAAATTATTTAAAAGTGATTCCTTTTATTATTTAAACGTGTTTCCTTTTACTAAAGTGCGAGTGCAGTCTTGGGCAAAAATGGCAATAGTGCAGCTGCACAAACATATGATCTTCTTTAAGGACCTGTCAATCCTTTAAGTCACACCATTGGAACTGTAGGCCATCTTCATTGGAACCACTTGGGAAACTTTTGCTATCCTGGGATGCACACATTGACGTATGTCTCCACTGCCTATATAATGTGGGCGACCTCTCCTCTTCTCAGTCCCTTTTCCCACTGTCACCACTCATCTGATTAGCAGAGAAGCTATGTTGCTGAATTTTCCTACTTTTTTATATTTCTGTGTATTATTTTATATTGTGTGTCACCAGCGAAGGTGCCATTTTTTCAGGTTCTGGCAGTGCAGCAGGAACATTTTCAAAGATGACACTCATTCTGTCTGTATTTTGCTGTCTGGGCTTCTCACATGATGTGGAAACTGGTGACATTATCAGGATTTCCATCAGGCCATAAGAAGATGCCACTCGAAGGTTTTGTAAGTATTTCTCCAGAAAATGGAGGGGTACTCCTTGTCCGACTCTGGCTTCCAGTCAGGCTTTGCCTTCCTTGTCACTGGGTTCTGCTTCTATGACATGCCAGTCCCCTCAGTGCTCAGCCATGCTGTCTCCCCAGCAGTCATTGAAAAGCAAAGATAAATCTTCAAACTCATCGCCCTCCGATTGGCTGTTCCAAACACTCCAAGAAAAAGGTGCTTGCTTCCCCCGTCACTCCTGGTCTCCTTACCACTCCAAGATGTCAGGTCAGTTCAAATACAAGGCCACAGTTGAAGCCTCTGGTTCAGTTGCCCCCTCTGACCCTCCATGTGACACCAAGATTGGGGTGGCTGTCCTCCTAATGGTGGTTTTCAGCCTTTGCCACTGGGCATTGTCCTATTGACGTCTGTCTTGTCAACCCCAGTAGAGGGCATCATTAATACCCAAGTGGTCTTAGCCATAGTGTCTGAATTGTTTTGACAACTAGGCAAGGCACAGAATCTTCCAAAAAAGAAAGGTCCAGAGTGTTGGACTTGCACCTGAACGTGTGTCTAGAGTGCCAAATTAATCGAGCATTCTTTCTGCTAAAATGCATCAGATACCGCATCTAAGGAAAACTGTCGACACCAGCAGAAAGATGTCTTTCAAACAGTTAAACTTTACTTCTTCAATAATTTTTCTTTTTAAACGCAGCTCCTTTGAACAATTTGATCTATGCAAATATTATACATTTCAGTGATCACTCTTCAGTATTTAAAAACTTGTAATGAAGCATCGGTAGGAAGAATAAACCAGATACCACTGGGGCCCTAGCTAGGTCAGATCTATTCAAATATGATAATTAAACACCTCTCTGGCAATACATTAAAGTGCTCAGAAAATGCAGGTTTACTGAAAGTGCAAATATTGCTATAGAGTGCTAAATTGGAATGAAATTGCACAAATTTGTGGAACTTGTATCCAATGAGTACTAAAGTTCCCAAACTCCAAAGCTATTAGCTGTGTACAGTGCACGGTAAGAGGCACTAGAAAAGAAAACCAAGGACGCCAAACCCCACTGAGTGCCTTGCTAGACGAGCAGAATGTCAACGGTGGATACCTCTCTTAGTCAGGTTATACCTGATCTGGTTTGACAGTCAGGGCTAACAGCCAATAAAAGCACTGCTTAGATTTCAAAAAGCAACAGTTTGGTTAAAGTACTGTATTAAAAGGCTATTACTAGCCACGTATTGCAAAACAGAGATCTGCTCAGATTTTAAGAGCAGCAGTTTGGCTGAAAGCATTGTGTTGTGAAACTAGTTTTATTCACGAATTGCTATTAAAAGTTTAGCCCTCCATCAAAACTGGGCCACAGTGTGAAACTCACATGTACATAAACAAACGAACAGAATTCTATAGCCAGAGAGATCATTTCCATTTTAAATGTAATAAGACCAGTATTAAGAAATGTTGAATAAAATACACACTGTATGAGGAAAACGTATTCCCTTAGTAGCTAGAGAAGTAGATAACTATATTTTGTGCTGCACATTAACAAAATATATAAAAACATTGGGACGCCACCATGTTAGAAAATAGTTTGTAACAGTCTCTAGGCAGGAAACTGCTTTGAGTTCATAATTTCAAAAAGAGCTTAAAGCACACCATGCTTCTTTGTTTGTTGGGGGGGGGGGGTGGACAGACATGCCTGGAAAGATGCATCAACTGAAGGCCCTGGCGATGAATCTGCTTCACTTCCTGGACATTTTAATTTCTAGTGTTTTGGATTAAAAGGAGGGGGTGTTCCAAGCATTGCATTTTCCAGGTGTCTTTGTTCACTGAGGGGTAGCCATTTATTTATTTACTGAGTAATTGGAATTACAACGTTTGAGCTAAGAGCTCTTTTACAGAGGATCCTTGTCAGATATTGGGGGGGGGGAGTACTTGAATAAGGGAGTCTGTTGCAGCTGGTAAGGCTTTGTCAAAGACTTCAAACAGTTGAGTTAATCAGTAACAAGGATAACAAAGAATAAGCATTACATAGAAAAATCATCCGGTAACATATTAGGAGCTTCACAATCACCTAGGTTTGGGTACATTAAAAGTAAAATATTCATCAATGTATGGGTACAGAGAACATGGAGATGCAGTTAACACAAATCCCAGGTAAAGTGGACAAGTCGGAGCAAACTGCAGCATAGGTTAACATAGCCAAGTGTGTCACATAGGCCATAGTGAGAGCACAGAGTACATGGGGATACGGTTCACCCAGAGCCCAGAATAATTACAAGTGCCCTAACCAGGGTTATAAATGGGCTAGTGTAATCAGAGGTTGTATCTCTATAGGAGCAGGAGTTGAAGCACACAGAAATAGCAATTTCTAAGGGGTTATAAGCTAGCAGCCAGGGGAAAAGGTAAAGCCTTAGAAGTCAGGATCAGTGGGAAAGATCAGGGTAGGGAACAGGAATGAACAAAGATGAGGGGCACAGGTGGGGTAGGAGGTGGGTATGTCATGGGTATATCAGGAGAGTGGTGTAATGGGAGTGTGTTTGGTTGACGTGTGCTCATCAAGGACATGGAAGTGGAGGGGGGAGGTGGACAAGCAGGGGCAAGAGAAGAGCAGGGGACTAAGGGCCAATAAGGGAGTGTGGAAAAAGCCAGGGTGGTCCTAGTGTCCAAGGGGCTGGTTACACCTGGGTTAAGTATGTGCACACCATGCTGTCTTTGTTTGGGGGGGGAATGGACAAACACACCTGGAAAGATACATCAACTGGAGGCCTGGGCTTTGAATTTGCTAAGTTTCCTGAGCATTTTGTTTAACTTCTTGTACTTTTGATTATAAGGAGGGGGCATTCCAGGCAGTGCATTTTCCAGGTGTCTTTTGCTCACCGAGGAGTAGCCATTGTGCATGGTGATGGGCCAAAGTCTTCCCTTGAAAACTGAGCCACTTTGAATGCAAGTGGCTCGGTTTTTGCGAGATCTGAACTGAACACAGCCGGCTTGGTTCAGGTCTCAAACACCCCAGCCTCCCTGTCAGGCTTACTCCCTGTCATGTGACAGGCTTAGGAGGCTAGGGAAGATGTTGCGTGCCTTAGCTATATACCAGATTTGCATATGTGCCCAAACTCTGTATATAGCAGACAGCGCAGCTGCTCAATGTGCCATTCTGCTAGGGAATGCAGGAGAGGAGGGACTGGGTCTCTTGGTGACCTCAGAGGTGCCAAGATGTAGCCTCATTTTTTTCTTTTTGACCACCAGGTCGCCCAAGCCCGGCTGCCACACAGAAGATGCCCCCACTACCACTGGCCCGCTGATCTCATTTTCAGCCACCAGGTTGCCCATGCCGGTGGCTACACAAACATACCTCTCAACCTTCATGTCACTGAACTGAGGGACACAGACACTCAGAATGAGGGACAATGAGGGAAAGTGACCCTCATAACGGAGGACATATCCTCAAGTGTAGACCTACGGTACACGCGCAGAAAACGGGAAATCATTGTGTTTACTTGTACAACTTTTAGTTCTGATGTAGTATCTTAAATTATAATGAATGTCTGCTTTAAAGTCTTAATTTACAGGACATTTTCTCTGTGGGCAACATCTTTTTCATGAGGGATGAATGAGGAACAGAGCAATTTGGAGGGGTAAAATGATGGACGTCCCTCGTAATCGGGGACAGTTGAGAGGTATGCACACAGATGCCCCCCCTCCAATTTCCTTTTCAGGCACTGGGTTGCTCAAGCCCAGTGACACACTAACCCCCACCCCTTTTTTGGCCACTGGGTTGCTCAAGCTCGGTAGCCACACTGACAAACCCCTCAATCTGTTTTGGCCACTGAGTTGCCCAAACCCGGTATCCAATAAAACAAACACCACCCTTTCCCCACCCTCTTAACACCCATGCCACCCACCTCCCCCTGACCAAAGTTAAATCCAGTAAAAAAAGAAAATGGTCCAATGCTTTCCTTGTTCACCCCCCACTAACCTGTAAAAAGAAAATTACCATCAATGCATCTCCCACCCTTCACCCACTCATCCCCACCCAGTCATCCACCTACCTTGATATAGTCCCTTGTGGTAATCCTCTCTTATCTCAGCGTGTGACATCTCCACACCACGTTTAGTTCCGAACTGAGAAAAAACCTAAGTCTAAAACAATTTTCGTACTTTAGGGTTTTTTTTGTTCATTTTTACTTACACTCATAACTTCATGTCTTGTAAAGATTTTGACCCCAAATTTTCAACATGGGCCTTTTTTGACCCTACCTCATGAACTAGATAATTGTCATTTTTCAAATCCTACTGAAACTGCCATTTCCCCCATCATTCTGCGAAATTATGTTTTCACTGGGATTTGACCGACACCTGTCTAGTTCATGAGGTGGGGTAAGAAAAAGCCCATGCTTAAAACGTGGGGGCAATACATGCAAGTCAGTCAGAGATTAACACTTTAAACAGCAGGATGCCCTGGACCTTACACAGCTGGTAACCCAGCCTACCCATCTGAACCCATCCAATGGCTCTTACACATTACTGGACATCATCCTCGCCAACCGCCTGCACAGAATTGTGGACATCGTTGCCCATCCAAACTCCCTGAGTGATCACTTGCCAGTAACTTTCATGTGGTCCTGCCGTCTACCAAAACCTGTGCCCAGCATGGTCTCCCACCAACTTATCCGACCAGGTAACCTCGCTAGGCTTAAGCAGTACCTCGCCCAGTGGGACTGGTCACCAATCAACCGGGCCCCTAGTATTGATGAAGCACTCGACTACTTTACCCACTCCTTCAATAAGGCCTGCGACATCTTTATCCCGCTGGTCAAAACCCGGACTATGCAACGTAGTGTACCATGGATCACAACATCACTGCTCAAACAACACCACCACAGAGACAATCTCTGGCATAGAACCAATTCCTCAGGCAAGCCTGGGGACAGGCAGTCCTACAACGCTGAGCGCAACAGATGTACATGGGCCACTCGTAAGGCTACAGCAGAGTACTACAGATCCACACTAGCCTCCTCCTGGGGGTCTGCCCGGAACTTCTGGGACAACATAAAGGAGCTAAATGGGAAGTCTCACTCTCCTCCCCCATCTCTACTCAACTTTAATGGAACCGCTATCACTGACCACGCTAATATTGCAGACTGCCTAAACACCGCCTTCTCAGATCACAGCACAGTTCTCCCTAGTAACTTCTTCAACCCTACCTCCCCCCCAGCCACAGCCCCTCCCTCGCCCACCTTTCTACCTGAGGACCATCTCACCACAAAACTCTTGGCACTATCTAACAAAATCCCTCAGTGTTACCAGCCCCTCCTCTGACTCCCTGCATACTAGGATCCTACAGCAGGTCCTTGATGTAGTGCTTAACCCCCAGACTGATTTACTCAACTGCTTCCTCTGCCTGGGCCAGTTCCCTTTAGCTTGGAAAAAGGCTGTGATCACCCCCATCTTCAAAAGTGGTGACACCTCTTCTCCTGGAAACTATCGGACAATCTCTAGTCTTCCCCCTCTCTTTAAAGCCCTGGAAAAAATAGTGGCTGACCAGTTATCTGAATATCTTGCCTCCCACAATCTACCATGCAGAGAGCAGCATGGCTTCTGTCCAGGTCATAGTACGACCACTGCTCTCGTGGAGTTTTCAAACTTCCTTCACGAAACCCTTGACAAAGGCCACCTTGCAGGGGCTGTCTACCTTGACCTCTCCAAGGCCTTTGATACGGTCTGTCACCCACTCCTACTGGACACTCTCCTTCAACTAGGCTTTTCCCAAGGCCTGCCTGACTGGTTCTCTAGCGCTCTCTCTCTTCAAGGTCCCAGTGTGTCAGAATAAACACCCTCTCCAGCACTTGCCCCGTCTGCTCAGGGGTCCCAAAGGGCTTCATCCTGGGCCCTGTTGTTTTTAGTCTCTCTGTAAATGCCCTACCCAACTCCTGCTCCAGCAAGGTCCTGCTATATGCAGATGATGCGGTTCTCCTCTCCTCCCACCCTGACCCCTCCTCTCTTCAGGCCTCCCTCCAGCACTCTTAAAGCCATGTTGTTTGTCCATCATCAAAATAAGGCAAAAAACTTGCCCCTCCATATACTATCCAGCTCACTCCACCCACTAGAACAAGTTAGCAGCTACAAATACCTGGGCATTACCTTCAACTCTGCCCTCTCCTTTCGCTCACATATCGACCTGCTCACCCCAGCAATTAACATGCGCATAGGCCTTCTCTACCGTCATAAGGACTGCCTCCCACTGGATGCCCTCAGATTGGCCGTCTCCTCCTCTGTCCTGTCTCTTGCAGACTACGGCCTCCCTGTCTACACTGCTGCTGATGCCACTGCCTTCAGGAAACTCCAACTATCCATAAATAAGGCTTGCAGGCTCCTCACCGGTGCATACAAATGGACTTATGTATGCACCCTATACTCGCTGGCCAACATACTGAATCTAGAAGAGTGGTTACAATATCAGACTTGCCTCCTGGTTAAAAAAAAAATACTTCTAGGTCTCCCCCCCCACCCAGGGGTGTCTACCTCCCTCCACCCTGCTTCCCCCTCTGCCTCTACCCGTGGCTGCACTAAGGCCGCTGTCAGAGTCCCGAGGGTGTGGACATCACTTGCTCAGAGATCCTTTTGTTACAGGGCACCACACTGGTTCAACGCCCTTCCCTCCTCAATCTCCTCACTCATTAAAATAGGTTCTTTTAAGGCAGCTCTCAAGAGCCTCATTTTCTCCACCTTGGCTGTGAATCCGCCCCACAAAGCAGGATCACAACCCATAAGGTGTCGCTCCCTCCCAGCCCTTCTCTAGACTCTGAGCGACAATCGCCTCATCTCAGGCTGCAATTCTGAATTTACTGTATTTGTCCTTGGAGCCTAGCTTTCACACTGTATAGACCTCTGTACTGCTATTGTAAACTGTAACTCTTATCTGGGCACTGGATGGCTCGAGATTCTATGTTTGTTCTGACACCTGCAAATATATGAATACTGTTTGCTATTCGCTGTTTGGTATGTAACAAAAAACTTCTGTAACCTCCTGACTATCATATTGCATTTGTGTTACTGTCTATTTGTTGAATCCACTGGAATTGATGTGGAGCCTTTGGAAACGAGTCCTTGACTCAAAGGGTTGTAATTCTGATATGTATAATAAATAAAATAAATAAAATCTAGCTTAAGCAGTGGGACCCCTTTTTAATATTCCTGTCACTTCATTGACATTTCTGGTGCTTTTCCCTTGATAGCCCCCTTTTCCCTTCAGCTACACACATAGGCTGAATCTGGCAAATCCAAATCCTTTACAGATCCAAATCCAAACTCAGCCTGTATTTGTCAAATCCAAAACCAAATCCTAAGCCACTCCGGCTTTGCCCATCCCTAATTGTGCACACTGTGGTTTCTGTTTCTGTGTCGGGGGGCGGGTAGACAAACACACCTGGAAGGATGCAGCGACTGGAGACCCTGGCTCTGAATTTGCGTTGCTTCCTGGGCATTTTGTTTAATTTCTGGTGTTGGGGATTAAAAAGAGGGGGCATTCCAGGCAAGGCATTCTCCAGGTAGCTTTGTTCACCGAGGGGCAGCCATAGTGCACCCCATGCTTTCTTTGTTTGGGGGACAGGGTGGACAAACACACCTGGAAAGATGCATCACCTGGATCTTGGCTTTGAATTTGCCTAGCTGTAATTTTGTAATCTAATTTAATGCAATCCATTTAGTTACATTTTTAATCTTTTAAAATTGCTTGATGGTGATTTATTCGTTAAATGGATAGTCAGCTTTTTTTTTTTCCTGTGTGACCTGAATGCTGTTGCCTTACAACTATCCCTTCTGATGACATGGTCCCCTGATACCTACATTTGATATTTTTTAATTTGAATTTTGTTTGCAGGCAGGTGAGGGTATGCCACCATTTTGTTTGCATAAAAGTAAGGGTGTGCCAGCATTTTATTTGCAGGCAAGTGAAGGTGTGCTACCATTTTTGTTTGCAGGCAGGTGAGGGTGTGCCACCATTTTGTTTGCATAAAAGAAAGGGCATGCCTCCATTTTGTTTGCTGGCAGGTGGTAACGTTGTAGTCTTGTGTGTGGCTCTCCTCCATTTCTTTATAATTTTGAAAAACAGCATTTGTGTATACAGCCACTCTCCTTCTGTCTTCATATCCTTGTGTGCTGCTTTCTCCTTAACTTTGTTGTCAGTTTTGCAAACCTTGTTTGCGAATGGACAGCTGCTTTCCTTTGACTGTAATATCCATGTGTGCTGCTCTTTCCAGGACTTTGTCATTTTTGGAAACCATGTTTGTGAATGGATTCCTGCTCTCCTTCTGGCATCTTGTACTGCCCTCCTCTCATCTTCATTGTTTTGTGAGACCTTGTTTTTGAATGGATAGCTCCTTTCCATCAGGTCATCTTGGCTGAATTTGATGACTCCTTCACTTTTCATTTTTGGTGAGGAAATATTACATTGTGCAGTTTTTTGTTCACATCATATCCTTTGTTTTTCTTGCACTTCACTTTAGTTTTTTTTTTTTGTTTTCTTTTGAGAGGTGGCTTGATGCCGAAGATCACTTATATCTGATACGGCCTTGCTCAGGGATGCTGTGAAGAATTCTTCTTACTCCAGCAGAGTAAAAGAAAGAAGTCAGAGTTACCATGACAACTTCAGAAAGGATCCAGAACACTTCCGCGAATATGAAGAGAAAGCTAAAGCACGTGCATGGAAGCACAAAGAATACGGATGATGAAAAGCACCCAGTCGCTAAGGAGAAAAGCTGATTTAGAATGCAGGAATTCAGACAACAGCAGAAGAACATGGCTTCAGAGACTGCAAAACCTGCAGAAAAGCAAACAGATGAACAAAAATGAGCAAACTGGAGAGAGGGAAACTGAGAACAGCACAAGAATATGACATCCCCAAAACTGAGAAGAATTAATAAAAATAAAGACAAAAATACCAAGGAGAAAATATAAAATGGATCACCCCTTCCAGGACCACAACCACCCCCACCTGCATGGAACCACAACTGAACAGGCCTTCCTTGACCACACTGAACAGGCCTTCCTTGACCACCAGCACCGTAGCATCGGTGCCTTGGAGAATACCGCAACTCCTGTGGTGAACCAGAAGTCAGCAAGTGCAGTTAGAAAGGCCATACAAAGAGCCCAGCAAGGACTGCCCAAGTCAGTTTGCTGCAGCCATGGAAAAAGTGATCTCCTTGTCCTCACTCAAACAGGTTACCCTATGGAGGTTTGGCAGTTGCACAGACCTAGACAAGGAAAATAGTGGACATTCTTCAACAAAAAATGTATTCAATTAAACACTGCAACAGGAAAGGAGAAACACAATTGAAAAACGACTTCCTCAGCACCTTTCTTGCATGGAAAAAGTGCTACCTGCTCACAACAGAAAGCACATCCATAGGGATCAGTTGGAGGATGATGAGGACATCTAAGAGGGAACAAGTTACAAGGAATACCAGGCACAAAAGCTGGCAGTATCTGACGAGTTAGAGAGGTGAGTGAAAGATTTTTTTCGAGGCATCGGCAACACTGCTTCCACACTGTCCACACAAGAAGGCCTTTTCCAAACAAACTGGAAAAAGAAGGTTGCACTTAAATAAAACCCTGCAAAGGCTGCACCGTGAGCTCAGTAAACAAAACCCAGCATGAACAATAGGACTGAGTAAATTTTGTAGTCTCAGACAGGATAATATTAAACTGGCAAGGGAGCAAAAACTAGACAATGTCTGTGTGAGTATTGCACCAGTACAAAGTTAAAGCTGTAGGCAATAAACAGATCTGTGGAACTGTAAAGAAGCAAGGCAGCAGTCGTGGTCCACTCAAAAACTCATGCCTGGTACAGTCTTCAAATTGACAGGAACAGAATGAACCGGCACCGAGTGTCAGGTTGAAAATCCATTGCTTTGTTCAATACAAAAAGTAAAACATTTGCTCTAACATGTACAAACAGTAGTATTTTTGACACACACAGAGGGCAACCAGAGCCCTCAGTTACCGAACTGGTTTCACTTGATGCTTTATCAAGAGTCAGTGACACCCGAAACAGTGGATCCCTTTTATACTAGTCAATTCTTAAAGAAAGAGTACATGATTCAATAAAAAATTGAAATATAAAAACTTTTTAGTGAATCTTACCCCATAAGAATTAAGGGGTAGGCAGCCACTTACTATACATTATCTACTTTATCAGTGATGCTGTGATTTTGTCTTTTAAGCTAGTTCTTTCAGTTTTAGCATTATCTGTGTAACTATAGTTCCGTTGCACCATTTTCACAGTCTCAGTACTTTCATACAATTCTTCAGTGTGAACCATAGAATGCTAAATCTTGTATTCATAATGCATACAGAGACAGATCAATTAGTACCGTGTGTGTTTTAGAATGTCTCCTATATAACTATGGTTCTACTATGTCTTCTTTTTTTTGTTTTAAACTATTTTTTCCAGCTCCTACTTCATGGGTCCTCTCTCGGGTGTAGACACTCAGTCCTCATGGCTCTGCTGCCTGCCTGAAGCCACCTGCCAGCACCTCCCAGATGAGCCCACCCTCTCCATCGTCCTCACAGTCGCTCAACCCCCCCCGGCTCTGAGCCCCCCCCCCAGGGCAGGGCCGCCATCTCCTCTGGTGCTCTGTCTAGAATCTAGACGAGCGACTGGGGAGGAGGAGAGAATCCAGGAATGCGCTCGGGAGGAAAGTCCGACATTGTGCATGGGTCCATGGCCACTGGTCTCACCGTTGTCCACCCCAAGGCAGTTTTTTTTCCTTAAGTCCCTGGAAGTGCAGACATGCAGTGACGTCCAGTGCAGCGTGGGCATGCTTCAGTACCCACCTGCAGGATGTCTGCCACTGTTCCCATACCCCTGCTGTAAGCTCCTCATTGTGCTGCAGTCTCCCAGCCTCTGCCAGGAGCCACCAAAACAGCGAGGAGCACCAGCCACCCTCCCCAGGAGAGGAGAGCAGTCCTCTGGATGCTCAATGCTGTCCTTCCCCTGCTGACCCCCGGCGCCCCGAGTCCGTTCCCGAACATGGGTCGCCAGCATGGTGCGGCGTCCAATGCCTCAACCCTCAGTGCCATCAGGCCGGCTTTCTACTATGTCTTCTATTTACTGTTTTTAGGGTTCATCGATTAATTAATTTGATTTAACCTTGATTTGCGTGATTCTGTATTGAGGGTACCATATGAGTCAGGCTGTATAGTACCTTATCCCAGTGATGGGTTATGTTACCCTCCACTTACTCCATGGCTCTTGGTAACCTACACAGACAGGTATCTAGAAGAAAAAGAGAAGACATAATACTGTTAAGGTACTCTCCGATTCTGTAATAAATAAATAAATAAATAACATGAGCGACATTAACTGGTACTTTTCATTTTCATTTTTGCCTCACTGAAGCTGCTGTTTGCATACTGCCATTTAAACCTGGTGGATAATGGGCCCCCAATTGCACTATCCATGTGAGTTCTCCTTTTAACACCAAGCTCCCCTCTTTCCCATCATATTCTCTCTGTCCCAGTATTTAAATTTGTGTGCTGTAGTGTCTTGTTGGGAATGTACATGTGCAGGTCTGGCATGATTGCCGACTGCTACTTTCCCAACGCACTTTTCCCTGCCCCCGTTTTCCCGAATTGCGGTTGCCCGACTAGGTATGTTTACCGAGTGCTGTTTACCCGACAATCACTGAGAAAATATCGTCAGACACTTTAGCTTATGCACTCACACGGTAAAAGAAAGTGTAATGCCAAAAACAATGCATTTGCATTGTTGATCGTTGTAGAGGTTCTGAAGCACAGCCTTAGTTAATATGCAGCTAAACTTCAGACCTCAAAGCAATCCAGGCAATATCCACAGCTTCATCAGAGCTTCACGTGCCTACCCACTGATGCAAGTTCATGCAAATCCCTCAGTATGTCCAATTTGCTTATTACCCGTAACAGGACATAATTAAAGTGTCAATAAACCACATAAAACTGCAATGTGCAAATAAAAGGTTAAAAAACACTTAAGAATCAGTGTTTAGAGAAATCTCAAAGTTTTCAGCGTGTTTCACTATTCATCAGATCATAAATACCGTGAGCACTAATACTATGCAAGCACACAGTAATATCTTCTAATCACAGGCAAAGCTTGGATAGTGCAAAAGAAATACTTCAGTTTTAACAGTGTGTTGCTCTCTGCTCTCACCAGCTGGTATTCAGTGGAACTGCAAAACATTTACTGACCATGTATTCTACCTCAAAAGGACTTAATATAAATAGGATCCAAACAGAAATCCTGTCATAACTAACAATGATCAAAACACATCTTGCACGTAGCCTAAACACTTCATTAGGATTAACAAATTTTAAACTAAAGTTACAAACAGTCTAATAACCATGTTCAGGGGGTTATACAACTTGCTGTTATTTTCGTTACCTAGCCTACAATTGTTTGGTAGCTTGCTAGTGTATGCTCTTGTCGGCAAAGTACATCGTGGGATTTTAATTGCCTGTAAAATGAACCTGACGATAAACGGGTGCCAGGCAACTTTCTGTCAGGCAAATGGATTTTGGGAAATCATGCGGATCCCACATGCGCTGCTAGGCCTACACCTGTCGGGCACTCCCATCAAATGGTTTGGCAGCTACCTCTCCGGGAGATCCCACAAGACGTCAGTTGATGGTCATCTCTCCTCCAGATGTCCGATTCAGTATGGTGTCCCCCAGGATTGATCCTAGGCCCTCTTCTCTTCTCACTCTTCATTAACAACCTCCCCTCTATCTGACACTCTACCCAACTTGTCCATTACGCCAACGATGTGGCTCTGTACTGCAGCCATATTGACCCTGCTATTATGTTCCAGAATCTGCAGTCCAACTTTAGGAAGCTGCATCATTGGCTCTCTGGGAAAGGCCTGGTCCTCAATGCCAAGAAGACAAAGTCCATGATCTTCTCCCTGCCCAAGGAAAGCCCCTATCACTGGCCTTAAACTTTCTGACAACTCTGTCACTTCCATTGAACAAGTCCTTGAGTTTAAATACCTGGGCATCCACCTTGACCCTCACCTCTCCTTCTACCTCCACATTAGTAACCTCATCAAAAAGGCCCATGTCAGACTCTGTCTCCTATATAGGATTAGAAACTACCTGGTCCCCATTTCCAGAATTTGTCTGGCTAGCTCTCTACTCCTGCCTGTACTGGACTATGGATCCATTGTCTTCTCCCCTTCTACCTCATCCCTCCTCTACAAAATGAGAGGAACCAGCTCAATTACCTTTCTTCCTGTAACATCATAAAACTCACATTTAGTTTCAACTTCAAAAGCCTGGGCAGGTCATAAAAGGTAATAAAATGCGCTTCTGAAGGAAGTCTTAATGAAATGGTTCTTCTGGTCAGTTTAATGACATCCTGTGGTTTTAGCTACTGACCTTTAAAGTTAAATGCCAAATTTCTCACATACTGACCTTTCATACACGACCATTTATTTATAATATAAATATATAATAACCATAAGCACAGGGCAGAATGTTATATAGGGTACATAATGTTATGGGTGCTGATAATATTATTTGAAAGTTATCCCTGTCATGTCAGAAACTTTAAAGCTACGAGTTGTATTTTGTCATTTGGAATTTTTAAACTGCAGATTTTTCCCTTACGTCTGGATAGTTCTCTTTACGTAGACCCACTGGTTTCGTAGGACATAAGGGTTATTTTATTTTACTGCTTTTTACAATGATTGTGGACATCAGAGAAAAATGATTTATGGAGACTTGTTGCCAAAAATGGTCAATGGAATGAACTCAGCAAAAAGGAAGTTACCCCTTGCTACAATTCATATATAGATAAGAAAGGAGATTCATGTCTGCATGTCAATATAGCAACAGTTGAAGATTATGAACATACAGTAGTCCATTTTTGAAAGTCCGGCTAGTTCTTCCCCTTCCCAGAGGCCACCGATAGTAATTATTCTGTGTTCTATGCTGGGTGACCCTATTAATCGGCAGCACCAATATTTGTTCCTGCTGGCTATAGGGTGTGGTGTTAATTTCAATTTATCAATAGAACATTTGTTCAAACAGGGTCAGAATGGAAGGCGTATAATCAAAATACATAGTGGCAGAATTGTAAATAAATACACTATGGGGTGAATCATAGTCTAGGTGATGCTTTGCGTCATCTTCAATTGTTATAAAAAACATAAATAAATACTGCCGTTCCCTTTCCAGTGGTGGCTCTACACCAGGGCCCACCAGGGCATGTGCCCTGGTAAAAAAATGCTGTGCCCCAGTTGGTGCCCCATATGGTGCAGAGCTTCCCCCATAGTAACCATATATCAGTGCCCTGGCTGCCATCTGTTGTGCCCCGGCTGTGCCCTGGTAAACATTTGTGGCTAGAGCCGCTAGTGTCCCTTTCTGTGTCCACTGACCAACTAATCCCCACAGGCTGACTACTGAGCTGTATAGTCCCAGTCATTTTTGCCTCTCCTTCAGATACTCTCTCTTGCTCTCTCGTTGTTGTATCTGTACCTAGATATAGTAAATCCTACAAGTATCTGTGATGCCATGTGCAAACTGTAAACTCTTTAACCGCATGGAGGGGAGTGTGGTGTGGTTTCCAGGTGCTACCCCTTCAAACTATGGGCGAAGCCCTACAGTTTTGATTCCTCATTGACCGTAGTCCTCCTCAGACCCAGAATCACACTATCAAATGTTAATACTCTTTAAATTTTAGCAAGCAGCTCCGATACCTCAGTGGGATCTGAAAACTGGAGCACCTTTCACTGTACAGAATTTTTAGGCTTGTGGGTTCAAATGCCCAGACCGGTAACGCCCACCCTCCTGTCTGTCCTGACTCCCATTTTCGCTTCCCATTCCCACTCAGAATCGATTTTAACTCACCACCATCTTAGTGTGTTTTGGGGAGAGCCTGGGATGAAATCTGCTCACAGTCGCACTACTTCTGCTTAGATTCTGACTGTCTCCCTCTGATGACCTTTTAGCAGTTCAGCATTTGTTCAGGCTTGAAGAGCATAAGGAGGAGACTAGTCCCTATTTGCACCACCACGTCACAGACTGACCAGTGATGACAACGCTATTTCAACCAATAGTAGCCTCTGTCTCTCCTGTGCTCAGCCCCCTCCCCAACGCTGCAACCTACCTACCCCATTTTAACTTGGATTCCAAGACTCAGACTTCTTTTCTTTGTTCTTTTTTCCCAGTTTACCACCACATGCACTGTCAGTGGCTCAGTAGGTAGCACACTCGCCTGTGAGGCCGGGAGATCAGAGGGCTGTGGGTTCAGTTCCCACATCTGGCACTTGGGTTAATATCCCAGTACTGACACTGTAGTGCAGCATGAGAGGGGTGCTGCACTTCTGAGGTGCCGTCTTTCAGATGAGACATTAAACCGAGGTCCCATCTGCCTGGATTGGTGGTAGTTCAGGTGGATGTTAAAGATCCCATGGCACTTATCGAAAAGAGTAGGGGAATTTCCCTGGTGTCCTGGCCAAATTTCCCTCATTCACTAAAAATACCACCAACAGCTTAATCTGGTTCAAGGTCAGTTGGTATTCATCTGTATCCCCCTCCCCCGGGTCGTGCCTGAAAATAGGCAGGATTTGTCTAGTGCACTTACCCAGTCAACAAAAACTAAATAAATAAAACAAAACAAACAAACAAAAAACCATAAAGTACCCTGCCTGATGCCCATCCATGTCATGGTACTGGTACGCAAGACAAAGGGACCCAGCCCCCATGGACACTATGTTGCCTGGCTGAGACTGACTTTACTAAGTTATTTGGTAGGGGGTAGCCTAGGTAATCACTGGTGTCTGCCGAACTGCAGGTGGCAGGCTGGTGTGCTTTCATGGGGGACAGGTGCAGTCAGTGCAAGCCTAGAGTGAGACAGATCAGTCAAACAGTCAGAGAATACCTGTTGCCCCCCCAATGCATGCACAGAGCACATGTGCATACAGATGTGGGGGGCACGCAGAAATTTCCACGTAGGCCAGTCCAACCCTGACCACCACACCATTCAGCATTTCATCACCATGTCCAGTTCCCACCTCAGGAACATCCAGGCACCCACTATTGAAAAACAGGTGGACTTCACAGATGGGTGTGGGTGTCAATATAAATTAAAACAGATGTTCATTGGCTTCAACACTAGATGGCTTCCCAACGGAATGGGCATTTTTGGATCCAGCCATTGAAAAGGTCCCTTAGATGGTAAGAGTGCTGCGGTGAACTCACTTGCAACCAGAGCTGTGCAGTCAGGCTAGGCTGTGATTTCAAATGCTGTACAGCTGTTTCAGTACTGTAAGGAGAATTTAGCAAGGGAACCTGCCACTGAAGAGTGCAGTCATTGCTGAGAAATAATCTTCTGGGTTGGTGATGACAAAATTAAAAGAAATGCAGGACCAGAGCTAAAAACAGTACCTGGCAAATGAAAGGTCCGGAGTACGTGGTCTGTAGCTGAGGATGTTGTTGCAGTGTGAGACCACAGCTGTTTCTGCAGACCATGCAGAAAGGAGGATGGCCCGTGTGAAAATACAAACTGTCTTGACAAATGGAAGACGAGGAAACTCAAGACTTTACCCGGATACATGTCTTCCGTGAAGGATGTAAATAAAGACACTTCTGGGCCCTCTACACTGGCAGTTCCTGTCTCCCATGAAACCACACCCGCTTCTGATATCAAGACTCCTGTGTTGACCAGTAAGACTGCTGTTGCCAACCAAACTAATGAACCTGGAGCAGCCTTGACAGATTCTGCAGCCACCACAACGACCAGTACATTGTCTGGTGCCAGCTCAACCCCCCACCCCAAGAGAAAACCGGTATGACCACATACAGACCAGGCAGCTGCATGCCATTTATTACTCCGACACATTTTATGTTAGTCAAATCAAATTACTTGATGAAAGGAAACAGACATTTAATTTTCAGTTTTTAAAGTGGAGCCGGGATGACAAATTGTCATGGCCACGCCTCGAGGACAGTGATGTAATTAAGGGAAGATTTTTTTTTTTTATGGACCGGTAACATTGACAGGACAAGGAAGATTCCATACATCAACAGATGAACTGAAAACAATGTTCACAAAATAGGAAAAAACTTTGGAATTGAAACAGTTTTATTTTGTTGGGGGTAACTGCACCTTGGAACATTTCTTAGTGGCCATATTTGTAAATAGTGTAATCATGTAATGTCTGTTGTTAAATGTTTGCAGTATTATAATGATTAGCTGATGACAAGTACACTTTTATGAAAATGTTAAAATGTTGCAATTGAAACTGATTTGGGGGGGTAATTGCACTTGGAACATTTCTGAATGGTCATATGTAAATGCTGTAATCATGTAATGTTTGTTGTTAAATGTTTGCAGTATTATAATGATTAGCTGACGACAAGTACACTTTTATGAAAATGTTAAAATGTTGCAATTGAAACTGATTGGGGGGTAATTGCACCTTGGAACATTTCTGAATAGTCATATGTAAATGCTGTAATCCTGTAATGTTTGTTGTTAAATGTTTGCAGTATTCTAATGATCAGATGATGAGAAATAAACTTTTTTTGTGCTCACGCACTTGCTGGGTGTCCGCTGTTGCACACGCCACACTGTTTGGTGTCCACTGTTGCACACGCCACACTGTTTGGTGTCCACTGTTGCATGCACCACACTGTGTTGCTTTTCCTCAATATTCTGTTTGGGAGTTATCTCACTACATGGTTACTTTTTCACCTTTGGGTCAGAGTGTTCTGAAATGCTTATCAGAATTACTCTACTGTAAGAATGACCCTCATGTCGCACTTTATTTTTTTTTGCTTTTATTTATTTATGTCTAGGATTACAAAGTATCTTTAAGCCAATGCTCTTTTACAAAGGTTCCACATCAGGCTGGTTACAGGGTAACAGACACTAAACATAAAATAGTTACAGATACATGGTTTCAGACAGTAACTTTGCTTGACATAATCAGACTGAGCGATGTGTAACTCAGGAAACAATAGGGAGAGGGCTGAAGGTAAGGTAAGGCATAGGTGTGGAGGGGCAGGGTGAGGCGGCCAAGGGGCCTTGTCAGGACAGACACAGAGCAAGTGCATTAGAAGTTGCATTGGACAGGTAAGTGCAAGAAGAGAGGGCACAAACTGACACCTATAAGGTCGGAAGCAGCATAGGGAATAATGATGTTATGGGGTACAAGCACAGGTAGTGGTGCCAGTTATGGAGTGGTGGAGCTTTTTTTAGAATGCTCCAAGCATTGCTGCAGATGAGGTGTCATTAGAGAGCTCGTTCAGCCAACTCGGAGCCCTGTAAGCAAACAACCTTTGGCCTTGGGAAGTGCGGCAGTGGGGAATTTGAAGGATTTGGGGCTTAGAGCTCCTGGTGTTGTGGTTGGTGATTTTAGGTTTAAGGAGGGTGCTGACTCCTGGAGGAGCCTTTCCCATCATGATTTTCTTAGCAGTGATGCAGGTTTGGTATTTGATTCGGTTGTTCAGTTGTAGCCAGCCTGTTTTGAAGTAAAGGTCACAGGTGTGAGTGAGACAGTGGGAACCAGTAACAAGTCGGCAGGCTTGATTGAGGGAAGTCAAAACACGCCTGAGAGAGGAGGTTGTGGCAGATCCATAGATAATGAGACCGTAGTCAATGATGCTGACGATGGAGCTCTGGATGGCGATGGACAGAGCTTCTGGGGTTAGATGTTTCCTATGTCGGAATAGAAGGCCCAGCCTGGTGTTGGCTACTTTTGCCACATTATTGATGTGTGGGACATAGGAGAGATTACAGTCGAGGGTGATGCCAAGTGTCTGAAAGTTGTAGGCGGATTAATGCTCAATAATTGCAGCTTGATAAGTATAGTAAGAACACTAGTCATGACAGTTTAGCTTCATCATAGTTCACTGTAGAATCACTGGACTTGCTTTTCAAATTGACACAGTAAATCCTTAATGGACTGAAGGACTGTTTGGGAATGCAGTGTTTGGTGGTCTTGGGCTGAGGCAGGTTGCTCCTGATTTTGAGGGTCCAGGCGTGTGTGGCGGAAGGGCTCTTGGTCACGATGGTCTGTCCTGGTGCACATGGGCTGTGTTATTGGACGGGGGAGGGTTTGAGGGACAGGTACGCATTTTCTCTTGAGATCTCACTTTGCCTTATTTGAAGTGTAATAAATATTGTCCCCCTTGTGATACTGGGTCTTTAACTTCAAAGGATAAGGTGTGTGGAAGCAGATTCCGGCTTGTCTTAATGCTTGCAGATGAGAAGTGTGGGCCTGGCACTTTTGATGAATAGCAGGGGTATAGCCAAGGTCAAAAAATATATCTGCATATTTTTGTATTTGAATACTTTCATGCTAATATGCTGTCAGTAACCCCTTTCCCTTTGTCTGGAATTAAAGGGACCTCATAATAATTGACCGAGGATGGTCTCCTCAGCTTGGTTTGGGGCCAAGCGTGTGGTGAGCTCATTCCATTTCTAGGTCAAGATCCTCTGGGAGCTGCAGTGTCTGCCAGATTAATTGCTCAGCGAAGGTTGTAATACTGTGTCCCTCCTCACCCGCAAGGACCACCCCCAAGATTCTTAGATTTTTTTTTTCTCCTGAGTCTGCTTTCCAGGTTTTACTGTTTGTTTTCCATCTGTACCTGGTTATGTTGCAGGTGGAGAAGCGTATTGACCATGTGGCCAGTTCTGAAAGATCGGTTGTCGCGGCTTGTACTGTATATCTTTATACTCTGCTCTAATGACTTCCATGTCCTGCTGCATTGACCTTGGAGAGCCCATGACTAATGAAGGGAAAGGCCATCAGTTCATTCAGAATGCAGTTATTTGTTACCACCGGTGCTGAGCCACTTGAGGAGGAGGCTGCTCTGTCTGAGCATGACATGCTGGAGATCTGGTCCCCTGCCCACGTGGAGGACTGCATTTGTGCTGCAGCTTTGTGCTTCTTGGAGCTTCCCATCTTGCTCTCACACCAGGCAAAGTGGAAAAAGAAAGAAACAGGTAAAATGTTAATTTCGACTGGAAAGTAATGGTTGGAGAGTCAGAGCTCATGGTTAAGGTACCCATTGAGCTCAATGACCTCATTGGAAGTCTTATCACTTTTTATTAGTGAATAAAATACAGTGAAAAGATAAAGGTGCTATGGCTGGCTGGTGGTTACAGAGGGCTGAGGCACCGTAAAGTATGTCACCTCACATTATGCTGGTGACCCGAGTTCAGGAACAAGCTTTGGGTTGCCGGGGGACTGGGAGATGGAGTTGAGTGGCCAACAGACAGCTCACCTCTCCCAAGTAGGGGTGGTTCATCTTCCGGGCTTTTGGCTACCACCAGGCCTTGTGGTAGTGCTGATGCTACATTGAGGGTGGGTGGGTGAAAGGAGGCAACGGTTCTAGATTGTATGTTCTCCTCCAAAGGGTGTGCGCTTCTGTGCCGTACAGCTGCTCTGGAACAGTGGGAGAAAAACAAAGAGGAAAATTGAAGGTGACTGGGTACATGAAGCCCTGCCCGAGGCGCCACAGCCCACCCTGCTGCTGTGATGGGAAAGAAGGAGGACTTCTGGATGAGAGTCATGGGGAGGGCAGACGGCCCTCCACCCCCGGCCTTGCTGCAGCGGGAAGTCCATGGGGGAATACCTCTCCAGAAGGGAACAGGGTCAAATAGCCATCTGTTCAGTCCAGGAGGACAAAAACCTTTATAAAAAAGAGCAAATAAAGGTGCTGGTGTTTACAAGTTTTTGGATGTTAGCTGTACTTTCAGTCTGCATCTCGCAAACCACTGTTTCACTACATTGCAGTGTGCCACAGTTCGGTTTTATGGGAAATAAATAACTAAACAATGTGTTAATTAGGATGAACTCCACTGGATACAATCTTGATTAATCTTATTTTCTTCACAGACACAAATTTGGGCAACAGTTTCGTAGCTTTGCCACTTCCTAAAGCCCCACTGTGTTGCTAATATAAGGAAATAATAATGTATTAGTTTTAAAACTAATACATAGAATTATACTATCTCTTCATAGTGCTCACCCTAAACCACAACACATCCCTGAAAACACTGAGTGAATAATATTATACCTCTACAAAGTATCTTATATTTTTTTTACATACATCATCACTTAACTAGACCAGTATAGCTGAGTAGGAGAGGAAAAGAAGCGTGTGGAGAGCACAGGGGTCTGACTAGAGCCGCCATTGGTAACAGTTGGATACAGAAGCAGCAAAAGAGGTCTGTGAGTCAGGGAGGAAGGGAGACAAGTGATTCAGCAAGCCAGGTCAAGTGTGTATTTTGCTGTTTTTAAAAAAAAAAAAAAAGGGGGGGGGGGCTGTCTGACCAGCTGAGAACAGCCTTCGGAGGCAGTCCATTTTGGGTGCAGCAAAAAGGTTCAGGTCAGGGAGGTGATACAGATAACTGTTTGGTGAGTGAGCCCTATTGTATTAAAATAATTGTATAACTTTCTGTTTATGTTACAATAATTCAATGCAGTGATGCAAATTCATATGGAATATGTTTGACGTGTGAGGGAGAGAAGGTGTGACTGTAGATATTACTGAATACAAGCATCCCTCAATGTAACAAACAGGGCATAACAAACACAGGCTGTGATTCCTGTTCAGGTCATTATAGCAATGGACTACTGTATTAAGAACTGGAAATGGGTCTAACTTCAGAAAATGGACCCTAATACTATACTCAGACCCAAAACACAGATGAAAGCAAATAATTACATATTCCCCAAATTGTCTCTATCTAGAGGCACGTCACAGCTGCTCACTAGCAACATTAAAATTCCTCTTAGTTAGAAAGCCATTAGTCATTACAATAAGATCAAATCAAAATATAAGTGGAACAAAGATCAGACATCAAATATAAAATAAGACATATACTCAGATGATGTACTATTATTCTTGTCCAACTCGAATCAATCAATAAGGTATTCAATAGACACAGTGAAGAAGCTAGATTTCCTTTTCAGTTTATAAAATAAATTGGAATAACGCAGAACTACTGTAGATATGTAACCCTTTTCAAATATGACTCCCAGAAGTTTGTAAATACACAGAAGTAGAACGCATCAAGTAGCTACTGTACCAGTCACAATAACAAAACACCTAGATAATCTTTACAAACAAATGCGTCATCCATTATGAAAAAGATTACATGCTATACCATAACATAAACCACATTTTACACTCTAGCTACTACTTCGGAAAAAAAAACATTAGTTTTCAGATGTTGAGCCACAAAGACCACATGCTAAGTGTAGGTTAAAGCCCATCTCTTCAGCAACTAAAAAATAAAAATTTCACCAGACTCTGCCATATGGCAAAAATATAATGTTGTCTAGTCTACATATGACCCAGTATTTGGAGAATGGTATACAAGGTAATTAAAGTGACTGGTCCTTTCATTTTTTAGGACAAGACTTTTTTTTTTTTTTAACTTATTTTTTCTATATACTCCCCCTGCCCCGCAGCACTCCCACTCTTCGGGAGACACCTATGGCCTTCTAGTACCCACCCTCTTACCTGGAGCCTGGTGCAGTCCGCCCCTCATGTAGCCATGGATATATCCCCCAGGTGGGCACAGGGCTGGGCCACCCCCGAAGTCCTTCTTGTTGTCGTCGGAATGCTGTTACCAGGACAGGCAGGGGCATTGGGGATCGGGGCCTGGTGCTCCGTCTACCGGGAGCGCTGCGGGGTGATTTTTCCCTTTTCTTGTGGGAGTGGTGCGTGCCCCAATGTCAAGGCGTCGCCGACGACCTCAACCACTCCCAACCCCCTCTGTGCACTCATGCGCTTGCTGTGCCTCTGGCTTCCACCAGAGGCCAGTCAGGTGCCGAGTGTGTGTCCCTCTGCCTCCTGGGAAAGGAGAGCTGTCCTCCAGATGCTGTCCTTTCCCTTCCCTGCTGACCCCCGACGAGGACAAGACTTTTTACTACACCAACTCTTTTACATACTGAGACTGTTTTAAACAAACTTTTAGTTGTAGAATTATTTGCACAGATCGGCTAAATTTTGCTTTCAACTTTTAATTTATTATTTTAAAATGTTTCCACAGTTACTGATGCTTATTTTTTTTCTTAATGTTATGCAGCTCAGTGCAATATGGTCCCAGCCCAAATATTCCCCTTTACACATGGGACGTGAGGAAGTGCAGTGTTACCGGTAAAGAAACAAGATTGGTGCACAGCGGTCAGGATAAGCCTAGTATTACATGCCATTTTTGTTGGCTTATAAATGGCATAACTGTTTTTTTAAGTAGGTTATTCTTATAAGCTTGAAAAGAAATTTCTACCTGCATAGGTGGTGAGAGCCTGTGCTATTAAATGTAATACAAGGATTGAAAGGGAATATTGTAACACGGCTAGAGTTAGATTGTTAGTTTTCCTTCTGTTAATATCAGGTTCATGCACCCACATCCAGGACCAATTAATGGATTGGATATGCAATTAAATAATGCTTATATTAGCTCTTCAGCTAGGTCCCAGGGTTTTCCAACATTAAGAACTATTCATCTGAATATCCAGAGCCTTTGTGTGAAATGGGATTCCTTTGATGCCTAGGTAGAATTGCCCAGTTTTGATACAGTTGCACTTTCAGAGAGGTGGCTGAACAACAGAGCAATGAATCATGAAATATCACTGAAGGGGTATTTAGTATTTAGTTAGGACAGATGGGGCAAAGGGTTGGAGGTACACTCATTCATGTAGTATCTAAATTTAAAACACAGGAACTTTACCTCCACTACAGCCCCAATGCCTGCAATTGAATCTCAGTTGAAAGTCTTTTGGGGAGTGAAAAATGCATTACTACTAGTTCTGTATATATCCCACCAGGTTTAAGCGAGAAGGGCCTTGCATTGGTCGCTGACGTTAAGCATGAGCTACCTTTAAACAGAGAGCAGATACTACTTGGAGATTTTACTTTAAACTGGGGACAGGAACAAGCAAATGGGGCTAAAGAACTTTTTCTTGAGCTTGGGGTTCAGCAACTTATGACAGATGTTACCAAGCAAAATTATAAATCTGGTGTAGGTACCACACTGGACTGAGTAGTGGTCACCCATCCTTCAAAGGTTTTAATGTCCGGAATATTATTCGGTCCTATCAGTGACCACTGCCCAGTCTACTGTGAATGGACAACTAAGAGTCCGAATAGTTCCCCCCCCAAATATATTTACACAAGGAATAAAAAAAAAAAAAAAATGAGTTAAGAAGCTTTAGGAATCCCCTTCAGGGAGGCTGAATGGTCCTTTTTGTACTCCTTTACCGATATAGATAAAAAGTTTCAACAAACAGCTAACAAAATATGTATTATAATTCTGTCAGCAGCCTAAGGGTAAATCTAATGAAAGGAAGGGACAAAATGTGGAAGTTCAGGGACACCAGGGACCCTGTGATATGCATGACTATATGTAAATCTGCAGTTAGAACAGCCTATATAAGTGTGTATGTGTGTGTATATATAATATATGTGTGTATATCTATATATATATATATATATATATATATATATATATATATATACACACACACATATATACATACATACATACAACAACTTAGTTACTTGAGTGATTCTACAAAAACATGGAAGGCACTGAACTTCATGTTAGGTTTAAGAATACGTCTGTTGTGCTCAAAAATGAGTCTGGGCTTGTTGATGATCCCAGAAATATAGCAGAAATATTTCATGAAAATCTCAGAAATCTTGAGAAGGTTTAGGGAACAGTGTACTAGTTTTGCTACCCCGGCGACTGAAGAATCTGTAGTTGTTTAAATTTGTAGTGCTACACATGAATTGGTCCTGGATTATGTTTTAAAGCATAATCCTTGCCCAAATGTTGGTCCTAACAATGTCAGTTGTAGAATTTTGAAACTAGCAGTCTCTGAGTTAGCTAGACCCTTGTCTGCTATGTTAAATATTCACTGTGTCATGTCCCCCCCCCCAAACAATGGAAAGTGGCTATAATTTGGCCTTTGCACTAAAAGTGGGAGTAGGGAGGTAGTCTCCTAACTACCGTCCCATCTCTAGAAACTTCTTGCACAAATGACTTTTAACCAGGTGATGACTTACCTGGGCCAACATATGGTTTTTGTTAACTAATGTTTAGCATGGATTTTAATCCAGACACAATGCAGAGACCTACAGTTAGGCTCACCAGCTGGGTGCACAGTGCCGTTGATAAAGGGCACTGTGCTGCAGCAGTATTCATGGACCTCACCAAAGGTTTTGATCAGATTGATCATGATTTATTATTAGATTTTCTGTTACATAGATACATAGACAGTGTCGGCAGATAAGGGCCTATGGCCCACCCAGTCTGCCCATTTGAGCTTGTAAATTCAGTTTGTTTTCCTAGAAGTCTGTTGCCCCTGACCTCCAGAATTCCTTCATGTCTATCCCATGCATTCTTAAATCCCGTGATTGTTTCAGCCCCCACCACTTCCTCTGGCAGGGTGTTCCACTTGTCCACCACCCGTTCTGTGAAGAAATTCTTTCTCATGTTTCCTCTGAATCGTCCCCCCTCCAACTTCATCCCATGCCCTCTAGTCCTGGAACATCTTTTTCGCTTAAAAATAGTGTTTTCCTGCACCCTGTTCCTCCCTGTAAGATACTTGTATGTCTCTATCATATCCCCTCTCTCCCTCCTCTCCTCCAGGGAGTACATGTTCAGTTCCTTCAACCTGTCTTCATAGGACTTGTGATGCAATCCATGCACCATCTTTGTTGCTCTCCTCTGAACCTTCTCTACCCTGTTTATGTCCTTACGTAGGTATGGTCTCCAGAACTGTACACTGTACTCCAGGTGGGGCCTCACTAGTGTCTTGTATAGCGGAATTATGACTTCCCTTTTCCTGCTGGTAATGCCCCTGCCTATACATCCCAACATCCTATTTGCTTTACCTGCTGCCTTGTCACACTGTTTCCCTACCTTGAGGTCATCAGACATGATAACCCCAAGATCCCTTTCCTGCTTGGTGCATGCTATATCCTCACCCTCCAACTGATATATTGCGCCAGGATTTTTGTGCCCCCATATGCATTATCTTGCACTTCTTTGCATTGAATTTCAACTGCCAAACCCCTGACCATTCTTCAAGTTTCTGCAGGTCGCTTCTCATTCTGTCTACACCCTCTGGTGTGTCTACTCTGTTACAGAGCTTTGTGTCATCAGCGAACAGTGAAATTCTGCCTTCTAGGTCCTGCGCCATGTCACTGATGAAGATGTTGAAAAGGACGGTCCCAGCACTGATCCTGTGGTACCCACTGGTCACTCTTCCCTCTGTGGAGTGACAGCCATTTACCACCACCCTCTGTGTCCTGCCACCCAGCCAGTTACCTACCCACCACACTACTGTCCTGCCCACACCCATATTCCCCAGTTTGTGTAATAGTCTTCTATGTGGCACAGTGTCAAAGGCCTTGCTGAAGTCCAGATAGGCCATGTCCACTGCCCTCCCCTGATCCACCTCCCTAGTCACCCAGTCCAAAAATTCAATGAGGTTGGTCTGACATGACCTCCCCCTGGTGAAACCATGCTGCCTTGGGTCCTGTAGTCCATTGACAACCAGATGTTCCACCAATCTCTCCTTCAGTAGTGCTTCCATGATCTTCCCCACTACCGAGGTGAGGCTGACTGGTCTGTAGTTCCCTGCTTCCTCTTTGTTCCCACTTTTGTATAAGGGGACTACATCTGCTATCCTCCAGTCTTTGGGTACCTCCCGTTTCCAGTGATCGGCTAAACAGGATAGCCAGAGGTTTAGCCACCACCTCTCTTAGTTCTCAAATTAGTTATCAGTTGTCTTAGTTCTCAGATGTTACAAGATGGTTTTCAAGCACTTAACTGATGGGTCCCATAAAACTACCGTTGCTGGTTGTTTATCTGAATTTTGTTTAATTCAGTGTGGGGTGCTATAGGGCTCAACTTTTGATCCCCTTCTTTTTTTCCCTTTTTTTATATTTGGATCCTCAATCTTGTAAGCTGGAAACCATCTTGTACACTGACGAAGCGGTTATATTAGCGCCTGGGCCAGTTCTGAATGATGTTTTAAAAGGTGTTTAGGATGATTTTGTGTCCTTTCAGAAGTGGTTAGTGTCAAGTAGAATTATACTAAGTACAAAAAAAAATGTCCAAGCCAATTATATTCTCAGAGTCCGGGAGCGTACAGTAAGCTGATCTGGCAGTGAGTGACCTGAGGGGAGAAACATTAGAGACTGCGGACAACATTAAATTAGTACCCTTTCCTTTGAGTCCCATGTCAAATATGGAGTAATACATCAAAGACTTCTTCAGGATCCATAATTCTTTGGTGCTCGTTTCCCATAGGTTGTTGGTGCATAGTCTGGTATTCTCGGTAGTGGACTGTGGGCTGCCAGTCTGTGCAGCAACTAATGAATGAATCTTGTCTAAATTAAAGGTCACATTCAACAGCATTTCTTGGTTCATTACTAATCTTCCAAGACACTCATCATTGTATATTTTACATGGCTGCAGGATGCCTTTCCCTAGATGATAGGTGTAGTTTAAGAATGGAACTTCTGCTTCAGAAAAGTGTACTTGAGCAACTTCCACAATCAGTTTTCTTCTTATTTCGCAGAGCAATTAACAATCAGGGTACCAGATCCCAAAGCTGAATATTGTTTTTTTTTAAACTACTCTGTTTAGAAAATCCTTTGGATAGAAATCCATTCTGTTTAAAGCCCCTATGTTTTAGAACTCGCGCTCTGATGAAATCAACAAATTGTGTAATGCAAAAAACTTTTAAGGTTAGACTTAAAAATGGTTATTTAACAGAAATACTTGCTCATGTTCCTAAATTGTTATAGTACATGTTTTATTCCTTAATGTTTATTTCATGATTGGTATATATTGTATTTATATTTTTTGGTTTTAATTGAGTGTCCTCTCTGTCTTAGTCTGTTCTAAATGTACTTGTTGCTTGTGAAAATGGTGTTTATGTTCATCGACTTACAAGTATTAAAAAAAAAAAAAACTATGGACGACTGCTATGTCAGTGATATATTCTGCTCCTTTGACCAACTAAAACAAACCTATGGACTCCCTCAATGCAATTCTTCAGATATTGTCAATTGAGAAACTTTACAACAAGTAGTAATTTATCCCTAGAAAAACCCCACTCCCCAATATTGAAATCAATTATATCTGTAGGCTACCAAACCAAGAGTATCTCAGAACTGTACAGAACAATCCAAACAAATACGAGGGAAGATAAAACAGCACATAGAGGAAGCTGGGAATAAGATATAGGCTTCAATATAACCGCTACTCAATGGGCACGGATAATAAATCTCCTTAAGACTAGCTTTATCTCCTACAGAATACTCCAGTATTGTAAATAGAACATACTGTACACCACAGAAACTAAGCAGAATGTACCAATTGTGGATTAAGTGCCAACGATGCAAAGGTACATTAGGCTCTTTGATTTATGTTTGTGTCGTCACTGAGCCTGTTCCGGAGTAAGATGCTGTTTATCTTAAGGACACCAATATCTGTTAAAATACCACTAGATCCAGCCACAGTCCTCCATTCTAGCAGTGGCCTGATCATAGGCTGTCTAGACAGTGACCCCTTCCATGGTCGCAAACCCCCGCATTCCCCAGCCCTTCCCCTTTGCTATTGCCCTTTCAACTCCCATGAAGCTGTCCCACCCATGCTTAAAAGCATTGACTGCCTGAACATTAACTAACCCCAGTGGTAGACTGTTCCATTTGTCCACCACCTTCTCCATGAAGAAATAACTTACTCATGTCCTGCCCTGCCAAACCTGCCCTCTCTGTCCTTCCCTTCCCCGCCATCTTTCTCTATCCCTCTGCCGGCCGCACCCGACCCTAATCTTGTTTTTTCTTCTCTACCCTAATTTTCACCTAACAATACCCTCTGGGTTGATAATTTTCTCCCCTGCCCCATAACTCCTTACTTCCGTTCTTCTTGATGGGCTCTGCCCTTTGTATAAAAGAAGGATCACATCGTTCATTACTGATTTTTATACACAATGCTATTTGTATTGCCTAAATTTATTTGTATTGCTCAAGTCTAAACTTTAAGTCTGCTTTTTATTGAAAGCCTGTAACATTTTTGTTTATCCTGTTTGTCTCATCTCTGATGAGGAACCTAGGTAATGAGTTTGTTCTCAAAAGGTGTTAATCCAAGATTGCAATAAGCAAATAAATAATGTCCTTGAATTTACCTCCCATCAGCTTCCAGTTGTGCCACTGCATGATGTTGTCTTAGTTTAGCATAAACAACTCTTGGCTGCCCACTCTGTTGACACACTTCAGATATGTCAACGTTTCAGTAATGTCCCCCCTCTTCCCTCTAGTCCCCAGTGAATACTTGATAAGGTCCTGCAGTCTCTGCTCTTAGGACTTCCTTCCCATTGGCCCTGGATCATTTTTGTCACGTTCCTCTAAGCAGACTCCTGGTGATCCTTAGGCTTTTTCTTTATTGTTTTAAATAAATCTTGATTAACCTGCACAGGAATTTAAGAGGGACAACATTAACTTGATCTGGTTGTATGTTTTGAATTTCTTTAGTGATATCTCAAAATCTTTGCAAATGGATATTCACTTGCTTCAGGGAAGCAAGTGGGATGTGAGCAGCCTGGTCAGACTACAGAGATAAAATAGTTTATAATGATAGGCAAAATATTTTTTTTAATTCTTTAGCCAGGAGGCAGTATAGCGCAGTGGTTTAAGGCTCCGAGCTGCAAACCTGGAGACCTGGGTTTGAATCCCACAGCCCCCACTTGCATACTGTGTGACCCTGAGCAAGTCACTTAACTTCCTTGTGCTCCTAGGTTGCACCTGTAAACAAGCTTTCAGCTTAGTTTGTCTCTCCTGGTAAAACAAAGGCAAAAAAACCAAAACAATGTGTAACAATTTTTTCGTTATCCTTTTGTATTTTTACTTTCTTCCTAGCCTGTCAAGATGCCTGTTCGGATGGATGATGTCATGCATTTAACTTGCCATCTTGCAGACCAAAGAAAAATGAAAGCTGCGGTTAAGAGTTCTGCAAAAGGTGCATTGGTAGCTGGTGCTACAGCCTTTATTGGGGGCTTGATGGGTGGCCCACCAGGAATTGCTGTTGGTAAGTATGCTTTGCTAAGAATTCTTCTAAGACATACTAGAGACCCTATTTAATAAAAGCCTTTCATGTGCATTTAGCTTGTTGCATGCAGTTTACAAACACACTGTTTCCATGTGAAACTTCCCTCCAAATCCCATCTTTATTGCAGTTGAGGGTCTCATTTGCTATGAGACCTTTCTTCCAAAAGACGAACTTACATAGTTGTCACGTTACCAAGTTTTAAAGAGATGCTGACAGCATCTGCAGTCTTGGGCAGGCAACACATACTATGGAGTTGTCTGCCCAAGGAGCTAATTTAGCTCACAACAGAAATGATCTTCTATGGGGATATCTCTTTCATCAGGTCACACCCATGGAACTATTCCACTTCAGCTCCAGATACTTCACCCCCCCCCCCCACTACTACCTTCTACTGTCTATCCTGCAACCAGCTCCTGACCCATCTAACCAGTTTTCTCCTGGCTCCCAGGTTGCTCAGTTTGCTGGTCAGCCTACCATGCAGCACTGAATCCAAGACCTTGCTGAAGTCCAGGTATAGGACGTCCACTGCATGACCCTTGTCCAGTGCCCGCACACCCAATCGAAAAAGTCCACCAGCAGAAGCAGATTAGCTGTTGGGAATAGGGATCCTTTAACACAGTAATGAACAACAAATGTAAGAGCAGTGTAGGAGATAATTAATACATAAGCCAAATGTTGTCTATATAGTAAGTTTTTCAAAGTTTCACCAAATGTAAAAAATCCCTTTCAGCTAAACTTTTCTCTTATGAACATACAAAAGTTGCCAGCAGCAAAAGGCCATCCTGGTCTATCTAGGCTGCTCAAGATTGCAGCTAGCTCCCTATTCAGCAGCTGTCCCCTTCCCCATCCCTCCCTTTACTCTCCCCTTTGCCCTGTCCCACCCCTTCTTAAACATTCCATTGTGTTACATTCCACCACCTCAGCTGGTAGTGCGTTCTACGTTGCCACCATCGTCTCCGTAAAGAAATGCCTCCTCACCTCCCTCCTGAATCTACCTCCCTCCAATCTCATGTCATGGTTCCTGGCGTCTCTCCCCACCCTCCTCCAGAATAGATCCTCTGTGTCTGTTTTGATTATCCCCTTCATGTATTTGAAGGTCTCAATCATGTTCCCCCTGTCCCTCCTCCCCTCCAGTGTGTACATGTTTAACTCTTAGTCTGACCTCATATGGCAATTCCCCCAGGCCCCGAATCACCTTCGTTGCCCTACGCTGCACCCCCTCCAGCAGCCTAATATCCTTTTGTAGGTACGGGTGCCAGCACTGCACGCAGTATTCCAGGTGGGGTCTAACCAGCAATCTGTATAATGGTAGAATGACCTCCCTTCTTACATGGATACATAGGCATTGTTGACAGATAAGGACCTATGGCCCACCCAGTCTGCCCATTTGAGCTTGTAAGTTCACTTTATGTTTTTCAAGAAGTCTGTTGCCCCTTACCCCAACCTCCAGAATTCCCTTATGTCTGTCCCATGCATTCTTAAATCCCGTGATTGTTTCAGCCCTCGCCACTTCCTCTGGCAGGGTGTTCCACTTGTGCACCACCCTTTCTGTGAAACAATTCTTCCTCACTTTTCCTCTGAATCGCCCTCCCTCCAACTTCATCCCATGCCCTCTAGTCCTGGAACATCTTTTTTTGCTGGAAAATAGTGTATTCCTGTACCCTGTTCCTCCCTGTAAGGTACTTGTATGTCTCTATCATATCCCTCCTCTCCCCCAGGGAGTACATATTCAAGTCCTCCAGCCTGTCCTCATAGGACTTGTGATACAATAACTGTACCATCTTTGCCCTCCTCTGAACCTTCTCTACCCTGTCTATGTCCTTACGTAGGTAAGGTCTCTCTCTTCTCGAGGTAATGCTCCTTGCAGTGAACCCCAGCATTTTGTTGGCCATTGCTGCTGCCTTTCTGCATTGAGCAGAATTGTTCATTGCTCCAGTGATGAGCACCCCCAGATTCTTCTCCTCTTCTGTTACATCCAGCCGCACCCCCGCCCCGATGGTAGCTTCTCCTCAGATTTTTTGTTCTGAAGTGCAGTACCTTGCATTTTTTTTGCATTGAACCCCAGTTGCCATTTGTCAGACCATGCCTCTAGCCTTGCCAGATCTTCCTGTAGCCCGTGCCACCCAACCTGGTCATCCACCACCACTCCCATCTTGGTATCATCCACAAATAGGCTGATTTTTCTGCTGATGCCCTCCGAGATGTCTGCAATAAATGTGCCAAACAGCACTGGGCCCAACACCAACCCCGGTGGAACACCACTTGTTGCAGGCTTGGAGGATGAGTATTCCCCACTGACCACCACCCTCTGCTGCCTATCTTATAGCCAGTTCTCCACCCACCCCACCAGTTCTGCTCTTGCCCCTGTGCCCCGTAGCTTGCTTCCAAGTCTTCCATGTGGTACTGAATCGAAGGCCTTACTGAAGTCTAGGTACAGGACATCCACCGCATGGCCCCCATCAATTTGCCTAGTCACCCAGTCATAATATTCCACCAGGTTGGTCTGGCATGACCTGGCCTTGACAAAGCCATGCTGCCTCCCGTCCTGCACCCCGTTCACCTCCAGTAGTGCCACTAGCCTCTCCTTTAGGATGGTCTCCATTAGCTTCCCCACTATGGACGTTAAATTTACTGGCCTATAGTTCCTTGGTTTGTCCTTGGGTCCACTCTTTTGGAGGGAAGCCACATGAGGCAGTCTCCAGTCACGGGGTATGCATCCTGTGTCTAGAGATGAATTAAATAATTCTGCAAGGGTCCTGCTAGGACCTCTGCCAACTCCTTTAGCACTCTTGGATGTACTCCATCTAGTCCTGGTGACTTGTCCACCCTCAGTGCCCTTAACCCCTCCAGCACCCTCCCCACTGTGATTTCTCTGTCCATCATCCACCCCCTATCTGTATCTATCCTCCCTCCTACTATGGGTAGCGCCTCCTTCCTTTCTTTCGTAAAGACTGAACAGAAGTATTCGTTGAGCACTTCTGCCTTTTCACCCCCCTTCCACCTGTCCCGCCTCCTTAATTCTTACAATTTGGTCCTTACAACTTCTTTTCTCCCTGATGCACCAAAAGAAGTCTTTTGCCCCTTTTGTTATGCCTTGTGCCAGCCTGAGTTCTCTTGCTGCCTTGGCTGCTCTTAACCCCCCAGTCACTTCCTTTGCTTCTTGCAGATATTCCTCCCTATGCCACCTCCCTCCCTGATTTTCTGTATCTCTTGTAAGCTGCCCTTTTCCTTCTCACCCTGTCTAACACCCCTTTGCTTATCCAGCTGGGTTTCTTTCCCCTAGCCTTCTTAGTCTGGACCCTATATCAAGTTTCTGTTGCCTCCACTATCTCCTGTCTTATCAGTTCCCACCTTTGTTGTGTGTCCATACCCGGCTGAATTTTGCACAGGAACCCCTGTACCACTTCCCTCAACATCTTAAAGTTGTTGTTCCTGAAATCCAGCACACTTGTGCCTGATGCCCCCCTCTCTTCAGCCATCTGTAACAGGAACCATACTGGCTGGTGGTCACACCCCACAGTGGTTCCTCCACCCTCACATCCCTCGCCCACTTCCCATTTGTAAGTATGGGGTCAAGGGTGTTCCTTTTCCTAGTTGGTTCCTTGACCAATTGTACTAGAAAGCTTTCCTGGAAGGTGTCCAGCATTACCTGCTCCCTTCTGTTCTTTGTGGAAGGTGTGGCCTACTCCACCCCTGGCAGGTTGAAGTCTCCTACTATCACCATCCCCCCATTCCCGCAGTTTCTCCTGATCTGTTCTGCGAGTACCCTGTCCATCCCTTCAGATTGAGAGGGTGGTCTGTACACCACCCCCAGTCTTAGTGATCTATTTTTGGGATCCTGTAGTTGCACCCACATTGCTTCTGTATCTCCCTCATCTCCTTCCTCCCTTACAAATTTTAATCCCTCCTTTACAGACAGCACCACCTCCCCGTTTCCCTATCATTCCGGTGCAATCTGTACCCCAGAACCGTCATGTCCCAGTCGTGGATTTGGGTGGCCCATGTCTCGATTATAACCACTAAGTCCACTCCCCATCCTCCAGAAGAGCCTGTAGTTCCGCCCCCTTATCCCCCAGACTCCTAGCATTTAGTATTACCACCCTCCAACCCTTGTCTCTCCCCTCCCCTGCCTCTCTCCCCTTATGTCCACTCCCTTAGTAGTTGCCTTCCTCCTTACCTTGCAATCTCAGGGGGGTAAGCACATTTGTTTTCACATCACTAGGCCTCTGAAGTCCTCTATCCATCCTGCTGTCCCCCTCCTAGTTTAAATGCTCCTCAGTGTGCTTCCCTATCCTCGCCTTCAGTTCACTGTTTCCTTCCTCATTTAGGTGCAGTCTAATTTCTGCATACAGACTGCTGTTCTCCCAGGTCCCCCCACCTCCTACCAGCCTGTATCCCTTTTCCCAACACCAGGCCCCCAGCCATTCATTAAACTCTTGAATTCTCCCTTTTCTTGCTATACTTGCCCTGGGAATGGGAAGTACCTCCGAGAAGGTGACAGATCTGTCCGCTCCCTCACACAGAGGTCCCAGTTCCTCAAACCTATTCTTTACCTCCCCTACTGTCCCATCAGCCAGGTCGTTCATCCCCAAGTGTATTATTAGGTGAGGTCTTTCGCTTCCCCTGCTTGTATACCTAGCATGGATTGACCCTCTCTTTCCGCCTTTATTCCTGGCATGGCTTTTACCCATATTCTACTGTGCCTCTCCCCTTTGCTGCCCTACCTGACCCCTCTTAGTATTGAGCCCCACCAACATGAAGACACCTCCCTTCTTCCCCTTCCCATCTTCTCCTTTCTCCTCTCCTTCCTCCTCCTGCAAAATGTTCCCTCCTATTTTCACTGTTTCTCCCCCCATGTTCTTCGCTGTACTCAGCCCTTCTTGCCCCAATACACCTATTTCTCCATCACGCTCCCCAGCTGTCTAGCTGTTTTTTTCTTTGTACCCATGGACCCATCCTGATCACCAGAGATTAATCAGCTACCCCAGCAAACCCTCACAGAGATACTCAGCTGTACCAGCAAAATCCTCAAACTGGTACCTTTCTGACTTAAGTCAGAAAGCATCCTGGTACCAACTGAAAACAACACCAAGCTGCAAAAGAAACAATAACAGCAATACAATCAGTGAAAATCAACAGATACTTCCCTGCGATGCATCTGCTTCCTTCCCCCGCTCCACCATTTGGTTGCCCCCTATTGGTTAGACACCTATCCCTCTTTTACTTGTGCTGTAAACACATTTTACTGATTTCTTAAATGCAGTCTCACCTCCTTAACAACAGTCTCAAGTCTGAGGAATCCTTTTGTTTCATCTGGTTGCTTGCATGAATCCACATTCTCTGCCTTTTCTGTAATATTTTTCTGGAATTTTTCTTCTTTAAAATTTCAATTGCTATTCCCCTCCATTTCTGTTTTTGCTCAGCAACTTACAACAGAATAATTAATCAGTTAGCTTATTCCAATGGTTTCATATTCCTTCACTCATTAATACCACCTTACAAAACCACAGCACATCTCATCACAAACATACACAAGCTTATGTAACCAAGTTGCCTCTGACCAACGTCAGTCAGGACTGTTTTTAAACCTAATGGCACCCCAATCAGAAGCAATTGCGGTGCCCCCTTCACTGCGTCCACTGCCCACTCTCTTCCCTTTTACCCCATACCACATCCAAAAAGTTATAAAAATTCTCTAAACACAAGGGTGACCACAACAATTTTTGTTTTTATATCAATACTTTTGTATTTCAAACTGATCTCTGCTTACACTTTCTAATGTAGTGAACCTATTCTGTAATGGCACCCCAAGGAGCCACTTGATTTGCGCGTGCCTAACACCGCGTTGTTGCATTTTGAAAGACTAGATGATCATGCACCTAAACTGAGTGGTGCTGCAAACATTTTACTGGAAGTATCATCCAGCTTGGTTGATTTGGAAGTGGAGCTTGCCATTTTCAAACCGTGACAAGTACTCTTTTTACAAAAATATTGTATGTGAACAGACTACAATTTGAAATTATGTACTTTAATTGTTGTTTTTTTGTTTGTTTGTTTTGTAGGGGGTGCTGTTGGTGGCCTTCTTGGTGCTTGGATGACCAGCGGACAGTTTCAGCCACTACCTCAAATTATTATGGAATTGCCTGCTGTCCAGCAGCAGAGGCTATATGATGATATCTTTGCTATCATCCGACATTTAGACTGGACGGATGCAGCTCAGCTGGTTGCACTGGTGATGGGGAATGCTGCACTTCAGGAGAAGGTGGCGTCCGCATTAGTTTTATATGTCTCCCAACAGCTGAGGGCTGAAGTACAGTATGGAGACTAACAGTATCATGTGCCTGTTAGAAGTGTAATGGTGTGAATGGGTGCTTTGGCCTCACAGTAATTGTCTAGCATTCATGCTAAAAGTGAAGCATACTGTAACAAAAAAAATAAAAGAGATGAAATGTGTGCTGAAAATAGAGAATACTGGATGGGCAGCCGTCCAGAACCAGTGTGTTGTGCCACAGAGGGGTTCTGATTCCCTGGGACCTCTGGGTGGCGCTCAAGAGGTCCTCCGGAATCAGAACCCTGAGTCAACAGAACACACTAAATAGGGATCAGTTGCCCATCCAGTATTTTTTTTTATAGTGTATGGTGCCTGAAAAAATAGCTTAAAGTATTTAGTTTTTGAGTGAGTAGAATGTTGTTTCTGCATGTATGGGCTGAACAGCGTTCTATGAACTCTTTGTGATTCAACAGCTTTTCGGTACAGATGAAAAACAAGTAAGAACAATGTTCCACCATACGCTATATAGAAAATACATTTAGAATTGCTATTTCAAAAGTAGGTTTTGTTCAGGAATTATTTATAAAGAGAAAAAAGCATAGTTGTAGAGATAGGAAGAATGAAGAGCTCTCTCCATCTGCCTGCCTGTCTCTGTGTATCACTGCCTTCATCTAACTGTCTGTCTCTTTAGCTGCCAAGAGGAGTGGTGGTAAAAATGACAAGAGAAAATTGACATCTTGACTGATGACAACACTTAACCTTAAGAAATCAAAAATATAGTGTTATAAGGGTTGTCCTAATAGATATGTGAAAGATTAGTATAATCACAGTGGAATACTTAACCAATCAGATATCAGCTTTCACACTGCCAATGACATCACAGTTGCCTAGTGCAGCAGTAAAGCTTGCACTTGAGATCGAAAAGAAACAGTTAAATCTTCAAACATACCGTAGATCTAAAAGTATAACTAGTAAACGTGTGTTTATATAAATTGAATGTGCAGTTGTCTGACTCAAACTACTCAGTTTATTACTTCTGAGATGACTGGACTACCATACTACAAATATTTTTTTTTTCTTAAACTTTCTTTCTTCTCTTTACACCCCCCGGGCATCCTTCAGGGTGCCCACTCGAACCCTACTCCCCAACCTGAATCACCATCTCCTGATCTCTACTCCCGTCGACTCCAGGCAGACCCGACCCCGGTACCATCTCGGGGCTGATTCCGCCTCCCCTCAGAGGCTACCTTCTAAGTGTGAAGGGCCTACCTGCAAGTCGTCGAGTCGGGCTTGGGAGAGATCCTGGGCGCCCAGGCCGGTATTTGGGATGTGGGAGGGTTCACTGAAGCCACCGCGTCATCTCCAAGGTATATAGAGGCTTTTTCCTTGTTTTTTCCTGTCCCCCGGACCCGGCCAGGAAGGCTATGTATTGCAGTGGCTCCACCCCCAGGCATTACGCTACACTGGCGATCCTCCAGCCTCGCTAAGTCGCTCCAAGAAGCGAGCACCCCGCACCACCCGGAGAGAGAGAGAGCAGTCAGCGGACACTGAATCTCCCTCCCCCAGGCCGACCCCCTCATGGCCCTGGCTCGTTCCCGAACCTGGGTCGCCGTCATGGTGCAAGGTGTTGCTTTTTTCCTGGATTTCTCCGATTCCTTCCATCCACACTTGTCGCCTTTCAGCTGTCTTACTTTACCCACAGATTATACCATACCTAATGACTCGTCTGCTCTTTTATGGCTAACTCACTTGAAGGAACCCACCAATCCTCATTGCTTTGTTTCCCATCTTATGTGCTTAACTTGTTCATCACTCTTTCTCTAAGATCTACCTACCTGTTTGCCTTCCCCACATGTACAGTATATGTATCCCTGCTATCTTTGCTATCTTACCAGTTCATGGGGCCAAGGCCCATAGTGAACTCGCCACCATAAATGATTATCCTTACTTTAGGGTAAGTGGGGTGCATACTTGCATATGCCTGCAAGTAGCCATATTCTCCTATAGATAATTCCTGAGAACTTATGGTCAAAATGATAACTCTTAAGTTTAGAAACATAATGAAGTGATTGAAAAAGGCATGAACAGTTAATTTGTCTCAAGATTCCCTACTTGGAGGAGGCTGTCTAGTTTCCATTCCCCTCCCAGTCACCAATTCCTTCTCCCTCCACTTCCTGTTTGATAATTATTTAATATGCATCCCACTTCCTGTTTGGTAATTATTTAATATGCAGCCCAATTCCTTTTGAATCCCAATGTTGCCTTTACCTCCACAACCTTGTCATGAAGATTGTCCCACACAATTTTTATTTCCTATTTTCAATATAACCCTTTTGTTTTATTTGCAGCACACACCTGATGCATTACTCCATGTTTTTATTCTAGAAATAATAACTGGGTTAGGCTTTTTCCCATAGAGAAACCATGGCGTAATTTGCCGTTATAAAGGGGCGTTTATAACGGCAAACACACGCACGGTTTCCCTCACTATGCACATGCCCAACCTACAGCTCTTCCGGGTTTTCACCGCTCGCCACCAGATTTCTTCATCGGTCGAAACCGCACCGTCGCCACTATCTCTAAGCGGTAAGTAACTATTTAAAAAAAAAAAACTTCCTAACAAAAATCACACCGTAAAGGGGACAACAAAACAAGAAAAAGTAAACGGCTGCTAAGCGACCAAGGACTCTGCTAAACATCATCCAGACTGTAGCAGCACCAGACCATTTATTTTATATAAATTGGCTGTGGCCAAAAAGCGTAACCCAGCAATTATATAAAATAAAATATGGGGTGCTGTGTGTAAACTCGAATTTTACACACGCCCTGGGGTTGTATGCCTGGATAAACCCCTTGAGCTTCCGCCTGGGCTTATACATCTAACCCCCGAGTGTGTGTAAAATCCTCGCTACACACCACCCCATACTTTATTCTCTATACAATATATATCAAAGTAAACTGCTTTTGTAGTCTCCTTGCAGAAATCATAGTGATTGTACTGTAGCATATTACCAAAAACTCCATTATTTCCGATAGCCCAGCGATTAACTTTATAGCTGTTAGGAGTTGCTTACATGCTAGACTTTGGACTCACGACTGTTAGTATAGTAGCGACAATTTGTTTTGTCTCTAAGCTCTCTGTTTCCTCCCTTAATGTAGATCCACTTCCCAACTAGCAGTTATACTGACATTGACTAGATGCAGACAGGGTACCCTAATGCTTTGCTGCCTTGATCCTCCCTGTTATCCAGAGCTTGCTAAAGTTGCTGGTTTGTAGGTCCAGAGGGACTCTTTCATCCTTTACATGATGCTCTATCAACTGACAATTACCCCTGGAGGATCAGCTAGTACAGGGTACCAAAGAATTGCTGTACATCAGCCCCTCCTTCAGGGTCACTGTGTGCCAACAGCTGCTAGTCTACTTGGGACTGGATCCTGGGTTCCTGAGTTTGTCTCTCGAGACAGATTTGTTAGTTGGCAGTGCAGTGAACCCCCGCAACCCACCCCCAACCCACCACCAAACACACATGACTGAGCCAGCTTCAACAGTTCTTTCCAACAGTAAATTATGATCATGTGGATTCCTCCATCCCTCCAAAATTAATTAAGCACCTAGGTTAATATTTTAAAATGTAGTTCCATATTTAATTCTTGTAAACTGAAAATAATGGACGATTTGATTAAGGTTTTAAAAGTTATCTGTTTCCCTAAAACTGCATTTGATGTTCTTAAGATAATTTTTATGGATAGTGAAGGCGTAGATGAAGATAACATTTTTAGGCGTAGGCTTGTTGCTAGTCGCATTCTAAGCTGCTACAAGATCCTGCAGTAATTTTTGTTTGAGCTCTTGTAACTTCAGATACAGATCCCCTCTCTGATCCTTTTTAACTAAATGAGGGGAAGGGGTTTGAGAATGTCATAAACATAGAATAAAACTCTTTATTAAAAGCTGCTAAAGAGGACTGATATTTAAAAGACGTTCAGAAAATTGTCTGCAGTTAGTGTTGCTGTCCTGCTGAGTATGCTCAGTACAGCTGAGTGGAGCATTGTGCGTTGGTGGGATCACACCAGTGTTGTGCCCTATTTATTATTTAGGCTGTCGTTGGCCACACCATTATTTTTTTCACTTTTGACACCCTGCACTGTGGTCACCATCCTTGGCTATGATGGGTGTCAGTGATAGTCTCCTTGAGTAGCCCAGCACAAGTCCTACTCATAACACAGCCATAGGGACCACTAGAGAGCAATGAGCCGTTACCCTCACTCCCTGATGAGCAAGTATATAACCTCCATAATGCATCTGCCTTCTTTTAACTCTGTGGCAGAGACCTGAAGTCACTCCTGCATTTGCCCCCCCCCTCCAAAAAAAACAAGGCAGCGCAGCTTGCTGCTTCCACACCATTGGACGTGTTGGACCTTACTGCCTTTGTAAACCATTAAAATGTCAGCCTGTTGGTACAGCATCAGGACTGTCACTCAAGACACCGCACACCCGGCTTTAGGAGGGAGTCTGGGGTGAGTCAGGGGAAGGAGGGTTGCAGGCTTTGCTGCACCACCACACCTGGGCAGTCCAGTCAGAGCTACAGACTGGTAGGAGGATGCCAGCTACATCAGAGTGCGAGCATGCCTGTCGTGTGGGCTCTATTATGCTTTGCATATCTGTGTCCTAGTGGATTAAACAGGATGAGAAGCCCCAGAAGTACATGGCATGATGCTGGTGCCCTTCAGGCCCTGCTGACCAGACTGCCCACTCTGGCACCACACATTAGAGAGACCAGAGGGGGGCTGCTGAGTGTTTAAAAGGACGTTCACCTTGTTTAGTGCTGTGGCTTTAAGCAGCAGGGTGCCCATCCTCAGTTACTATTGAGCTGGTGCAACATGGCTGGATTTTGGTCTGACCATTATGTCACCACCTGACAGCACTATTCACAGATGTTGACATCTGGGAAGGAATCTCCCCAGGGACAGAAACATAATGCAGAATCTTACTTCAAGAGGGTTCCTTCAGTAGGTTATAACATGTAGGACTTGTGCTATCTGGCGTCAGTATCCAACGGCAGACTTTTCCAGCAATACCCGAGGAGGGACCGCCCACCCTACATCATGTGACCGACATCAGCGTGACCCTATGTAGTGGGCAGTCTCCAGGCCCACACTCCAGTTCTTTCCCACTGTCACCTCATGAAGTGCCTTCAGTAGACTCACCTCAGTGATCGTCGGTTGAACGTAATCCATTTTCAGGTTTTTTCTAAAAGCGTTTTTTTTTTTTCGCGACTTTTAACTTCTCCTGTCGTCTCCAAAAAAGAAGTGCGAATCTTGTGGCACACAGATCACACACAAAGACGGGCACAAGCGGTGTGTGATCTGTCTAGGCCCGGACCACCCGATCGCCTCCTGTTCTGACTGCTAGCCATTTAACTAGGCCACGCAGAGGCAGCAGGCTTTGGAGGCCTATCTGTTAAAATCCCATTTGGCATCATTGGAGAAGCAGATGGAAAAGATTTGAGATTCAGCTTCCACATCCTCTTCTTCACCTTCAAAACACAAGAAGAAAGAGAAACACAGGGAGAAGGAGCATGCCACAGAAAGTAGGCCCGAGTCTTGAGGCCTGCTGCTAGCAAGGCCGCTTCCTCGCTGCCTGCTGTTAAAATCCAGGCCACGTCCACGGATTCTTCCATCAAGACTCTTCTCCCAGTTACAGTTTAAGGTAAGTCTGCGACTGCCACAAAGTCGCTCCCCAGCTCCTCTGGGGACCACACGGTTGCTGACAAGTCGTTTTTCCACTCCTCGGGGTCCCGCACGGCTGAAGTCGCGAAGTTGGGGGGGCCTCCTCAACTCCCTTGGTCTCATCGCCCGGTCAGATGCTCCCTCCTGTGGCTCGCTTGGGCCCAGCTCTCCCTTCAGAGTCTGACATCCATACCTCCAATGCCTGGAAGAGCCTGGGGAAGATGGCACCTCTTCTCCCTCCTTCTCCGCTGGTTGCGGCCTCTTCAAATCCCACATCTTCGGTAGGAGACAGCGCTGGTCCTCTTGAGGTTGTCTCCCCAGAGTCGAACCCCCTTTTCCCTTCTAGGGTCTCCAGGGATAGAAATGTAATGAAGATTTATTATTGTCAGTAATTGCAAACAAGGTTTGAACACACTTACAAACCAGACTGTGCTATCAGCAAGGTTGTAGCACGGCACTGCACCTGGTACATGGCCCATTATCATGCTGTGACTTGGTCACCATATTATGAACATGGATGTTCCACTCAGAACTGTCTCCCTTCCCTAACTGGCCCACGAGTAAAAGGCCTTGGTGGTCCATTGGACTTCCTACCTGCTGCCATGACTGTCAGTGTGCTTGGTGGTTTATTGGCTTACCCCTGCTTGTCTTATGCTTGATAGACCAGTGCCCACACTAAACTTCTGTCATGCTTTCACACCTGTACACCTGGTGGCAGTGAAGTGTCCTACTACTGCCTGTTTTTGCCAGGCAGTTACCTGGAGGATGCACAGGAGGTTGCAAACTGGTTTTCTGGGGTTGCAGAGTTTGTGAAAACAGCCCCATGAGTCATTTCTGTGATAGCCTCTGCCCCCATTTCCGACAAGTTGCAAAGATGTTTGCAACTGCCAAGAAAGGGGTTGAGAACTCAGTGTAGCCTAGTGTAGCTTGGTGGGGTCGAAAGGTGAGAACTGGTGCTAACTGGGTCACATGGCCGCACAGAGCCTCCTTTTGTGACTGAGAATGGAGCCCCAGAATTATTTTCTGTGGTTGAAATAGCCACCTCCCACTATTACTTTAAAAAAAAATAAAAAATAAAATAAAGGCAAGAGTTGCTTCAAGGGATTTGACGGAGCACCTCGACTTTAACGTGTTTCAGCTTCAAATAGATCTGCTTAAAGACAGTGCCGCTCTTGGACTCCTCAAAACCTTAGGGTCTAAGCCTACTGGTGGGGTGAAAAGGTATACTGCACTTTGCTTATTGAAAGTAATTTGCTAAAGTGATTATAGTTTTAAGTAATGACATATCTGCAGTGATGTGAAGAAAATTAACAAAACATAAAAGTGCAAAGCTGCGGATTTAAATTGACTCTTCCACCTCAGCAAAAACTGAAAAATCCCTGTATATAAACAAACGTTTACTTGCGTTTGATGTATTTTTAGTGTTTTCCAACCCACTAATGCTAATTTCATAAAACATTCTGAAGAAACAAGAGCCTTCTTCTTCTCTGCCTACCTACTCCGTCACATCGGTATGCAGTTTAGCCACAGTTCCTATGGGATTGTGATTAAACATGCCTAAGCCATGTGGGATTTGGGAGAAGAAGCTCATACTGTGCTTAAAAATATTTAAATGATTAGCAAAAACAATTATGAATGACTGGAATAGTAAATAGATTCAGTGCCACTTCTGTGACTTCTTATTGTGAAAGTCCCGCTTTAACAGCAGCAAGGTGACAGTAGTTTTGGCTGATTGGCCACTGTAGCTTGCTGCATTGGAATTCTTGGTTCTGTTCCCAGTACTGCAGGTCAAATTGGGTATTGTAACCATGGTAGCAGTGAATTGGTGTGCCATTGCCACCAGAGGGTGCTAAAAAGCGATGGTCAGAGGCGCGAGTTGGAGCGGAGAGAGGGCATACAGAGACCACATCTATGTAAATGTAATTTTCATGTTTAAAGGATTTTTAATAGAAACGGGTATGGAACATGCTGTGACATTCCTAATTCCTATTTACTTATCCCCGCTATCTTTTTGTACATCTTTATTTTCATTGTTTTCTGTCTTCCAGGCCTTTAAAATCAGCTCTGTATTTAGCTCTCTTCCCTCCCCCACCCCACATTCCACCATTATAAATTCTCCAACCAGTGACATCATCGGCTAGAATCAGTCGGTGGTTTCTGATGCTGATACAGTAGGCGTGGGCTACACCTTTAATGAAAATAGAGCAGTTCCTCAATGTGCTCATGTATGCCCCCCCCAGTCTAGAGGATATTCAAGCAGTGACAATCGACTCTCGAGGAGGGGAGGCATACCACGAATGCATTTCTATTTACTCTAGATGGAATTCTTGGTCTGGTGAATGGGAACCAGTGGGGAACTGGGCACCTTAGTTGCAGACAAAGTTTATGAACTCAGATGTCAGCACCTTCTGCAGGCTCAGGATATTCCATTATTATGGTAAGCAGTTCTAGGATGAATAGCCATCCCATTGGACACTTCAATCCAAGTTACGAGTTCTGGTTGTCAAAGTCTCACATTATTTGATTTAGGCCATCGTTCTGGGGAGGTCTCGGCTGACTGTGTAGCTGGCATGCACGTCACTACTTCTGAAGGGAAAATACAGTGAGGCAGAGAGGCAGTTCCACAGGACACTGTTTTATATATGTATTAATTTATTTTAAACGTTGTGTTTGTTGTTTTATGGTAAACCAGTTGCCTTATATTACACAATACAGTGCATCCATAAAAGTGCCGTTTCGTGAGCGATTGTGTTAGGATTAGGTCAGTATTGTGCTGGATTCGCTACTCTGTGAAGGGCAATTCATTAGTGATCAACTCCTTAGTTAAGAGTCACAGAAATCTGAAAAGAAAAATGCCCAGGTAGATGCATGGCATCGGACCTCTTCTAAATGCTAATTCCAAAAACCCTGACTGAAGTACCAACCCTTGGTAACTATGGTCTAAAGTGTGATAATACAAACCAATATTTCGGAGCCCATGTGGTGCTGAGTGCAGTATAGTATGCAGACAAGTTAAACTGATCAAAGCAGTTCACCACCACTGCGCTATGTAAAGTGGTAAGCCACAAATCTGCTGAGCAAGGGAAAAAGTATTGTGATCAACTCTGTAGGGCAAACAGCCTAATGATAACAGCTGATTGTGAATAGGTTTTCACAGAGGGAAACCAGTACCACCACTTACTGTGAAAGCCCACTATTGGGCCCCACGTGGCAGTTGCCATTTTGACTGCTTGGAATTCAGAAATATTGAACTGGCCATTAAATCGGTTCCAAAACAACACGTTGCAGCTAAAGTATACCAGTAGTTTCTGTGGACTAACCTGTACCCCTGCCATTAATTAAATGGGAGAGTCTGGGAGCAACAGCCCAGTACTTAATCGAAGTTTGACACTAGTTCATCTTGTCTAGTGCTAAACTCCACCTGGAATTTAGTGAGGAGTTTCCCTTATTTTAGGCAATCTCCATAGTATGCCTTTTACAAGTATAGGTGACTCTCAGTTTTGTCAGTAGATTCCGGGTGTGTGCAATTCCCAGTACTCTACAGCTGGCCCAAAGTGAATGGAATCGCTTAATGTGCTGCCGTGTTGCAAGTTTGAGACCAGGATAAAGATAATCTGGCTAAACAGACTTGGGAAGCAGCTGTCTAGCTTTTTTTTTTGTAAGAGCCTGTGTTTTTCAAATAGGCCTGCTGTTACCACCTGGAGGGTGTGAGGCAGATTTCGCTGATCACCTTATGCTGTGGGGTAATCCTGTAGACTTTATGCACCAGTGCTAGGGAATCCACAGGAAGGAGTTCATGAGAAGCTTGGTTGTGAATGAGACTGGATTGGGACCCTCCATATCCTCCTCCTTGGTGGTGAGAGCTCTGGAGGTGTTTTAAGAGTTCTTGCTTCTCCATAGTAACGATTTCTAGTTTGTTATCCATGGTAGCCACTCTGGTGGTAAAACTGCAATAATTCATCTAGGTTTTCTGCCCCTTGAGTCTGAGGCTTGTGCTACGTTTAGTACCATTTGCAGTGCTGGTTCCTTGTTGGCATCTCCCAGATCTGCAGGTTTTGAGCCACACCCACTGTGCAAGCCTGCACCTTTCTTCTGCATCTCTGCCTCCCCAAAACTGTCATCTGGGGGAGCCCCATAATGGGCTGTCGATCAACAAAGTGGCCCTTTCACACAACAGGGTGTTTAACTACTAGTCTTTGGTTTTAACCAATGCATGTTTCTTTGGAAGAGTCTGTTTTACAAAACTAAAGTCCATAAGTTAGGAGTTTACATAGGCACTTATCTGCCTGCCTGCAGACTCTGCCCCCCTCCTATCACAGGACATTGTTGATGTAGCATGCAGCTTCTGATATTAGAGCACCAGACTGCTGAAGAGTATAGAGTCCAGCAGTCACTGAGCTAGCAGCATATAGTAGGCAGTTAGGGAGCATGGACATCAGATCCTGTAGGTAAACAAAGCAACACTCCTAGCAACATCCATAGTGCAGTGACCAAGGATATATGCTGGGGTGACTCATACCACTGTACCAGAACCAACAATATCTAGATCACAGTGTAAGCTGAATGTTATCAGTGAAAACATATGCATTACATTACATATGCTGTACATTTTTTTTTTTTTAAGTCTTTGGTAACCAGGTAAGGACCACTAGGCACAAGTGCCTGTTTTCAAGGGCGACCTGGGAGCACTGGCGGTTAAGTGACTTGCTCAGAGTTGCACAGTATGCAAGTGGAGGTTGTGAGAATCAAACTCAGGTCTGCTCTGCTGGATGTATCAAGCTCATTGACACCTCATTCCTCTAACCCCTGGGCTATACTGCCAGCCTATTTCTTTTATGTTTCTTGATAAGGATAAGGCAGTGTCCTTCCAAACAGCAACACAATCAATTGGACTGGTTCCTGCTCTGGTAGAAAAGCATTAAGAATTATTAAAGACAGTAAATGTTCTCTGATTCTTGGAGCAGCAAACTTAGGCAGAATGTTAGCTTTATTATATAAATAGGAGCCCTACCTCCTGGTAAGGCAACAGGCACAGGAAAGGTAATCTTATGGTCCATCTTTCAAGGGAAGAAAGGGATTGGAATGGAACTGGCAATCTGATTACTGACCTCTTCCCTTTTAGAAAGCACATCCCCTTTTTTATATTTTTGAGGTTGTTGAAAATCAGAGCCACTGCACCACTAAAAGGATCCTTTTTATTTGAGCGGTGGCTTTGATTTTCAACAAATTCCCCTGTAATTAAAAAAAAAATGCTAGTGCAAAAAAGCACCCCCATTTACACTCTCCAAATTAGACACCATGGACTGTTTGTTGGGGGGGGGGGGGCAAAGTGGAAGGGAATGGACTGCCAACTCAACAATTCCAAACACATTCCCTTAACTTCATCAAATGCTGGACTGTAAAATTACCTGTTCTGTGCCCAGTGCCTTGTCAGGAGGAAAGGCTCCAGTGTATTTGCTAGAGATGAAATTAGTTTCTCTTTAAGGAACAGGTATCCAGATCACCATTTAGTTTCCCAAACATAACATTTCAGTTGTTGCTGTTTGTAAGAGAATACATTTTTGAATTGTGTTGTCCTTACCAGGATTTATAATACAGTCTTTGGAAGAGGGGGGAAATAAGGGAGCCAGAGCGTGACCTTGGGACTAGCCCTGGCCACTTAGGAGAGTGCAAACGTTTTTTTTTTTAAACACAGTTTAGGATGAATAGTATGTATTCTGGGGTCCCAGAAATGAATAATCCATGAGTAGTCCCACAACCCTTAATTTCACATACATAATGCTGCATGTGACGGATGATGCAGAGGAGGGCATTTCAACCACCACTAATAGACAGCTATGTATATGTCCGTATTGCTGTCTCATGCAGCCACCTACTGGTGGTGGAGCAGGACTTAGTTTTATTTTTTTTAAGAAAATAATTTGATTTTGTACAGCACTCATCATGTGCACTGTCTCCTAAAGAACTTAATCCATGAGTCGTTTTCAGCAGCCATCATTCCTAGAGATTTTAAAGGGATTTATCAATGACCAACAAACAAAAAAAAAAAAACCTGACAGTTGGCTTTGGTAGAGCTCACGTTCACAAATTTCCCTCCAAATTATAATTTCAGACAATTAAATACTTTCTCATAGAAGTCATTGTATCTACCAAAAATTCATGCTCCTCTGCTTCGGACATCACAGTCTTATCACTGTGAGAATGATTCTGAAGTCACAGAGGAGTGTGACCATAGGGCATGTATAAACAAGAGCACAGAGGTCTAAGGAAAAAGATCAAGTTGTTATGAAGTGTCTAGAGCAGTGAAGAACAGAGGGTCTGATTCTGATTTCACAGTCAGGGGTGGCACAAAACAGGTTGTTTGCACCCCCACTATTTGGGCCACAACCTGGAACTATAATACACAAAGTGCACTGCACTGGGGGAAGGGCGTTCCCCCTCTATTCTAGCTGTTACTGTCTGCAGTGATCCTAAAGTGCACCCAGCAACATGACACTACGTGGCATATGCCGTAATGCTTATATTTGCACCATGTTTCCAGCATTGGGCATACTGACAAATAATGTCCTCCCTCCACACCCCCAAATCATGGGTTCTCTGGTGATCCAGTGGTTTCTTCTGCCTATCCCCCCATTCTGTGCTTCTCTGGTGGTCCCTATGTCCCCCTTTTCAAAATGATCAGGTGATCCAGCAGTACCCCCTCCCTCATCCCTGCATCCAAACTTTAATGATGGTTCGGTGGTCTGCACCCACTTCTCCCAACAGATCCTTAGTCAGTAACTGGTCATATTTAAAAGAAAATGAAAGACTGGCACAATGGGCTCAACACAATGGTGTCATTTTAAGTTTTGCGTTTAGAAGCGATGAACAGTTATAAGCCAACTTTTTTCTCAAGAGAAAGTGTGTGTGTGTGGGGGCGGGGAGGCGGGAGGGTGGATTATTATCACTGAGCTAGTCCATGCCTGAAGCTTACAGATAGCATTGACAGACCGATATGATGAAAACCGAGCAAGCTGTACTGCTTTCCCATCCCTACCAGTGGGGATTGCAGTAAACATTTAAATTTGGGCAAAGGTTCAAGGGGAAAAATCATGTCAAAGTTTCACTTTTGAAATCATATGGTTTTCTCTTTTTTTACAGTTAAATGCAAACATTGTTAAAATAGTGGAATGATTTGTTTTAGTGATACATTAATTTAAACTGACACTTTACATGTGCTGCTGAACGTGAAGATGCTATGATTGCCTTCCTTTTGAACTTGAATGAAAATGATGGTTTTTACTTGACTTGAAGTTTTCTGTTTCTTTGTAATAAATGGTTGCTTTTTGACAAAAAAAAATGTGTCTTTTGTTCTACTGAAATTGTGTTGTTTGCAGCATTAGTGATTAGTTTATCTGCAGTCCACACTAACTGGCAGTATAATGTTCTTGAGTGTGTAGTCACACTATTCAGCAGTTCTCTTTTTGTTTACCACATTTTCTTTATGGAACTGTATACCACACTGGTTCCTCAGTGGGCATTACGGGAACTAAAATGGCTGGTTTACAGTACTTGTAAATCTGCACAGTGATTCCAGTTTAATGTTAAATGGGTTGTGATTCAAGGACTTGATTCAGCACAAGCTACTGTACGCATAGTTTATACATCGACAGCCCCCTTTAGAAGAGATGGATATGTTCACGTGTCTACTGAATATGGCCCCTTCATTGCAGAAGACCTGCTTTGTTAATGTCAGTATGGCTACACTAGCTCCCCTGTTCTAACGAAAGAAAGAAAAGGTGACTATAAACTTCATACTGAACCAGTGTAGGGCATGTTCTTATAAGACTGTAGCATGAAAACTGGAGAATAATGATGGTGGGTAGAAATGTTGCATTGTAGGGGTCTTTGGTAATGTATTTATTTAAAATAGATTTACCAGGAAAGACATACTGAGCCAAAAAGCTTGTTTTCAGATGTGTCCGAGAGGGTGGGGGATATGTACATAAGCAAGTAGAAAGTGCAGTAATATAATAATGCAACAAGTTATACACAGTATTAGTACAGGCATAATTAGTAACAATACAAAGTCATTACATCAGGAGCGTGAGGTACCAGGCACTCGCAGGCTGTAACATGAGGAACAGTACAGGGTAGGAAGTGGTCATTAAATCAGGAGGGGTCCATAGGGAGGAGCAACTGGAGAGGTACATGAGAGAGGAAAGACAGGAGGGAGGGTAGAGAGATGGGAGGGGGAAGGGAAGAAAAGGAGAGGAAGACAGGTGGAGGGATAGACGAGAAAGAGGGCGATGGATTAGGGTTAGGAATAGCAAATAGAGAGGTGTGGAGGGGGGACAAAGTGATGGGGATAGACGAGGGAGGGAGGAGGATGTGGATGCCAGAAGAGTGGGAATGGGATTGAGGTAGTAGTGGAGGAGAGGGAGAGGGTCGGAGAGAGGGAGAGGGTCGGAGGGAGGGAGAGATGGTAGGGGTAGGAGGGGGAGAGGATGAGTGTAGAGGTTGGAATAAGTTAGTAGTGGGAAATGGGAGGTGCAGAGAGGTGTAGGAGCTTGGGACAGGTAGTGGATAGGGAAAAGAGAAAGGGTGGAGGCAGAACATTGGGCTATGGGCATTTGTATGAGGGAGCAGTGTGGGCTTGGAGTAGCAAGGAAAGAGCATTTGGAGGAGGCAAATATCATCTACAACAATGCATCTCTGATGGAGAACATCTCTGCCTGGGTTCTCATTTTGCTAAATGGAAAGTGTTTATGTATGGTTTCTATTTCTAATAGTAATGTAATTGCATTCCTGGCTTTAGTGGTCCCCATCTCCTATCCCCCGATCACCAGTCAGGTGTGCTAAAATGTAATTCTCTGAATCTAGTGATCTTACTTAAAGAGAGCTCTTGCAGTAGGTATTAACTATTGGACTGCGCCCCCTGGCATCAGGACCACACAGAAAACTTTAGCTAGCAGTGTCTGGTGGGGGACTGCCCACTGATGTCACTTGATGGAGGTCAGCATGACCCTGTATAGTAGGCGGTCCCCAGCCTACCCTCCGGTTCTTTCCCGCTGTTGACCTGTATATGTCGGACCTCGTGGAGAGTGCTGCTACAGTTCAGCTGCCATTTCAGATGAGCATATTTCAAATTATTCTACCATCTTTTTGTAAGTTAATCTTAATGTGCGTCTTCCCCGACGCCTTCCAAATCACATAAATATAAGTGCGAGTCCTGAGGCACACAACTCCCACGTAAAAACAACCATACTCTCTGCCTCTTTTTCCTGGGCCCGGAATGCCAGACTGTGGACTGTGAGGCCTGCCTGAGCTTCCACCACGCCACATGGAAATGCAGGTAGAAGGCCCTCGAAGCCCACATTTTAAAACAGAAAATGGCTTTGATGGAGAAGGAGTTGCAGACATTACAGAATGCCTCTTCATCACCCTCACCAGATTTGCACTATCACAAAAAATGGAAGGACAAGGAGAAGCATCGGGGCCAGGAAAGGTCCCCCCCCTCCTGCCCGTGACTCCCTCCGGGGACTGCGTATGACCAATGGCCCTCTTCCTCTGGGAAGAGCGCTTCTAAGGACAAGGCCACTTTGACCTCCCAGGAGCAGCCCTTGGTTCTCCTGCCATCACCGGCCTTGGTGGTGGTGGTTGCCTCAGCAGCATCTGATGCTACTGCCACTCTTAGACTTCTCAAAACCTCAGGGTCTAAGCCTGCTGGTGAGGCTGATAAGTCACTCGTAGGAGTCCCCGATGAGCTCCCAGTGCAGGTGTTTGTCAGTCGCCGGTGGCTCCAATGAACGCCCAACCATGGCTGATGAGCTGGATGTCGGAGCTTCCGACGCTTGCCCAGCCCAGGCGCTTCCGTCAGACCCCGAGGAGCTGTTAGGTGTGAAAAGATTGCACCTCAGGTTTTTGGATGGTGATGCTGGACAAAGAACACAATGACAAGTAGAATGTAATAAAACAGTTTGTTACAAATACGCCATTACAAGTAAAGCAAGGCAGTCACAAGGGAGTTAGTTTCCCCCAGCCCTTGGGCATAGTCTTTCTCTCAGAGGAGGCTGGCTGTTCAAGCAGTTATATACTACTGATAACAAATACTTTCTAGATACAGTAAACAGGCCTTATTGGCCAAAAAGTGGAAATAAGGAGTCTTCCTTGGGTATAATCTTATACAGGAAAAATGTAGAGTTAGCAAGAAACTTAGAACAAAGAAAAGCGTCGTCAGCTATAAACTAAACACAAAGGAAATGCAGAGTATACAGAAATACATGTGGAATGATACTTTGGTAAAAGGGTATGATTATGACAGCAGGCTCAAAGCACATACACCATGGATACATGATTACAACAGAATATTGGTGAATGCACACATAATAGCCATGATTCTAAACACATGGCTGATATAAACAAATGCATAAAACATAAGAACAGCAAGTATGAAACCATAAGCAAAATAAATATATTTGATATTGCATATGACAGAAAATAGATAAATAACACTATAAAACGAGTGTATATGACATAGCAAGCATAATCCTTAGTATCCATGCTTGTATGGTGGGTACCTATTACTACATGTTAGTGCAATACAGCAATATTATAGGAATGATGAAACCATCTTGTCATTGGCGTGAGCATGAGGGTGCAAAGGGTGTGGGGCCCGGGCATAACAGGGCAGCCTAACATTGATCCTTAGCACCCACTGCGGTTTCCTATGCAACATACCCCAGTAGACTCACCCAACCAGGGCCCCTTCTCGCCTCTGGCCTCCCCTGAATAACTGGAGCCGGAGCCAGAAGGACATAAGCCTGACGATGCCATTACTGGGTCACATCCAGGTGCCAACACCAGTTTCTCAGTGGACCCTTCCCTGCCGACCCTTCAGGAAGGGCCTTCTGCCCCTCCACCTCCATTGGAGGGTGCCTCCGGGATGATGTTGGGTGCCCTTCCTAGTGGCCTGACGTCAGACTATTGCCTTTTCAGGTCTTCAACCCATTCAACCCCCAAGGGCTCCTCCACCAGGTTCGGCGCTGGACTTTCAGATGTCAGGCTACCAGCCACGCGCTATCATACCCCTTGATATCTTCCATCAGGGTACCTGTAATAGGATGTAGGATAACAGATGGACACAACAGATGGTTGTAAAGTTCAGTGCACCATTGGCAAGGTGCAATGTTTATCTGTTCCAACACCAACAGAAAGGAAATGAAGTGAAAGGCTCCAACTACAAGCAAAATAAAGGCCATATAAAATAAATGACATTCTGCACCATTGTGGCAAACTTAAACATTGTTTCCACTTGTGTGATAAGGTGTTATCGACCCTTCTCACTCCCTGGTCAGAAAATACTGACCCTATCTGAAGAAATGCTGGACAGGTTAGCCCTTTATACCCGCCCACACAGTCATGTGTCCACAGCATCATTACATTCATATAATTTTGTTTCGAGTGCCATTTAATTCATATAATCTAGGGAGCTCATACTAACATACACTACATCAGGTCTGAGCAAACAGAACATATTTTTAGTTAAGGAGAGCTTTAATTTTAAACAGGAAATGTTTCATTCAGCTCTAAGGTAAAGGTGTCTCAGTATAAAGGTAGACACTAGAGGCCGCTGCCACCCTATAATGTGAGCACACGTTCTGCTTACAGGAGTCTGCAGAGTTTTGCTTCTTTTCGGAGTAAGTTTAACTTAGTTCGAATTCTTTCTTGAATCGCTGCCTGGTTATTTATTATTTTAATACAAGAATGCCTTGCTACCAAGCAAAGGAGACTAGCGGAGGTTTTTTTTTTTTTTTAAACTTGCAGGGGGATTCACCAGTGCCATGATTCGCACTTCCAAGTGAGAAAAGCTTAATTATGTAGCTCCAGTCAGAACAGCTGAGCAACAGGGAAGCAGCTAAAAAACTCCTGAAGGAGTTTTCCCTGTCAAAATGCAGTCTGTATGTTTCCCCTTTAAAAGTACATTCATATTTTAAAATAATAGAGCAGTTCCTGTTGTGATTAAACTGTTTCCTTGTTGGAGGCAAACATTTATTTAGCCCTTTCCCGACGGCTTGTGTTTCAGCTGACGATCTGAGTGTTACTCTCGCACTCTAATGGGGCTGTAACTCGGAATAGCCTCTCCCTTTTCATTTCAACAGGGGAGTAGCATTATTTTTTATTTAAATAACCTGCCACTTAGTCAACAGGAGCACAAGCGGGCTACTCGAGTCAAACAGTCGCAGACTCGAGAGGGAAGAGAGACATTGCTCGTAGTGTCTACCCTGCAGGATAGTCTGCCACTCGCAGACTCGAGCAGGGCAGGGGTAGACCATGAGCTTGCTGCAGCGCTACAGTCTCTCAGTGTGTCGGGGCAGAGAGGAGCTGCAGACAAGGCAGCAAACACTTTCACAGGAGTACAGCTCCGTTTGCAGCACAGAAAAGCGCTTTTAAGTGGGAAGTGCTTTTTAGTTTGCATTAAACACCTGAAGTCTCTTTCACTTTTGTGCCTACAAGCGTGCGACACAGGAGGACAGGGCTCTGCATCAATTTAATCTAATAAATAAGGCAAAATGGCAAACAGAAAGTGAAATGCTGTACAAAAAGTGTATTAATTGAAGTGCTGCCATTAGTTCTACTTCGGTTATGTTAATATCAAAACAACTACTCTGAGGCTTTGGAAATATACAGTAACATTTCCCAGGCTATACAAATATACCAGTGTTTATTGCATCTCTCTTGGGGCATACTATAAACGTGTAGCCATTATTAGCACTTGTGTAGAGCATATCTAGTAGGACTTTGTTATACTGCCCACCATAATTATATTTACAATGCTGCATAATACCAGGTCACGTTCTGACCAATGCAATAACCTTTCAGTGGACCTCAGTGGAAAAGGAAAAATGGCGGCAATGGATAAGAGAGAGAAAGGAAGGGAGGGAGGGGGTCACTCGGAGGTGGCCAACCCTCTGAACTAAAGCATATAGCACAGTATAAAGACAAAGGACAGGACTGTTGTAACAGTAATTTTAGAAGAATTAGGAGGTCCAGCTCGAGGAACAGGCTTATTTTACCCAGTAGAAATCTACTGACTTCTTTTGAAAAAATGTTATAATGCAGACAGTACCATTCTATATTTCTCCTATAAGGGCTCTGTGCTTAACCTCTGCATATTTAAGTGTTTTAATTAATAAGATCCAGAAGCAAATGATTTGATACCTTTTAATGGACCAACATAGATGTAACAAGAACATAGATGTTTTTGTTCTTGTTACATCTATGTTGGTCCATTAAAAGGTATCAAATCATTTGCATCTGGATCTATTCTTGCAAGGACCAATACGGCAACTACTAAATCTAGAGTTAATTAATAAGGCACTTTATGCACTTTTAACCCCTCTGCACGCAGGCATTTCATAGCTGCCCGTCTAATTTCTAACACTATATATTGATAGTACAGTTGCACTAACTATTGCATCATTATGCAAACTGCACTTCAATATGTACTAGCACTTCTCTCTTTGGGGGGTAACAGAAAAGAAGAATTCAGCCTCCTATCCAGGGGCCACCCTCTGACAGTACCAGGCACTGGGTCTCCCTTTGCCAGGGTACCTGCCGCCAGGCTATGCTCATAGTTATTCCATGCCTGGTTACCCACAGTCAGGATACCAGATGCCAGGTTATGGCTCCTATTTTCAGCCAGTTTACCAGCCTCCCACTCCTCTGCCTCCCCAACCACAGGTGGACTTCAGGGCCATTCTCCAGTCCTGGTGGACCAAAACTAAGTCTCAACTAGTCCTGGAATTGGACAGTCATCATCCGGTAGCAGCCTCTACCCCAGTACACCCATATCTGACACATCAGTCCCCTTCGCCAGAGGAATACCATCCCTCGACGTCAGGCCTGACGAAGGACATGGCTACCTCTCATAAGGGTGGATCTTCTGCTCCCCTCAAGGAGGTTCCCTGCTCAGGAGCTTTATCTCCAGTCCTGATTCATTTGTCAGATTCCGAATCCTCTTCTTCAATCTCTGGTTTCAAAACACCTCCCCGGAAGAACCCAAGGCTAAGGAGTCTCCTAAGTCTCCTCCAGAGGATCTCTTCTTCTCAGATCTTCTCAAAAGGATTGTGGAGGCCTATGATTGGAAGGCTGACAACCAGGACCCCAAACGAAAGAGGTTGGCTGAACATCTGGACATGCCTGAGCTGTCCCCAGTCCTCATGCCCCCTTGGCTGGAACCGCACAAGGATCTTGCTTCCACCATCTGGCCAATGTCCTCCTCCATTCTGGCTGTGGCCAAGAAGGTAAACAGGACACCGTACACCAAAGGGCAAAGACCACCTTAGCGTCCACCCTAAAGCAGACTCTATGGTCATTCATCCGGCGCATGACAGATCTACCCAACCTAAACACATGAACACTCCTCCCATGACAAGGAGTCTAGGCAGCTTGACCAATTTGGGAGTAACTTTTATTCATCCTCTACCCTGGCTATGCACACCCTTAATTATGTGGCACACATGTTGGTGTACCAAAAATCCCTCTTTCGCCAGTTAGAACCAGTCATTGAGGCCATGCCAGACTCTGACATGAAGGAAACCCTCTCTGACACCATTTGGTCAGCTAAGGTCACTTGTCACCACTCTTTGAGTGTGACTTGCGACACTGTGGATTCCTCAGCTAGGGGCATGGCTACCACAGTCTGCCTCCAGAGGTATTCTTGGCTGAGAGTTTCTGGATTGGTAACTGATGTCCAGGCTGCCATCCAAGATGCTCCTTTCCATGGTTCTGTCCTCTTCGGAGGAGATGCACAAGACATCATCACAAACCTCCAGGATAAGGGGCAGTTGTTCTGTTCAGTGCAAACTATGTACCGCACTGGCTCTCAGGCGAAGAAGCCCTTTCGTCACCAGCAGAGATGGTGGACAAAGCAACCACAACAGGTCAGATGTCAGAACAAATGCCAGGCCCCCTCAGCAGAGGCCACCCCTCCAGCAAAGAACCAGAGGACTTCAGGAGCAACCCTTCCCCAACCCTCTCTCCACCTCTTGACTCGTGGCCCACCTCCCCTCCTCCTCTTCTTCAGTCAGAGGAACTGGTGGGCGGAAGATTCACTGGTCATCTGGCAGGGTGGGAGGCGATTACCGCAGATTCATGGGTACTTCAATTAATCTCCCAGGGCCACACATTGGAGTTACTGGAGAGACACCCCAGACAACCCTCTGGGTCCATCCTCTTACTCAAGGGTGCACATTCCCATCATCAGGGAAGAGATAAAGGCTCTTCTGGAAAAGGCAGCCATAGAGCCCATTCCTCTAAATCAGATAGGAAGAGGGTATTACTCTCACTTCTTTTGGTTCCCAAAAAGGCGGGAGACCTATGCCTGATATTAGACCCCAGCTCCCTGAATCTGTACGTAGAGTACAAAAGGCTTTGAATGCTAACCCTTCCAGGCCTGCTGCCCATGCTGTACATGGGACAGTGGCTCTGCACTCTGGATATACATGATGAGTACCTGCACATATTGGTGTTCCAAGCCCACTGCCACTACCTCAGGTTCTCCTTTCAAGAGGAACACTACCAGTTCAAGGCCCTCCCCTTTGGCCTGTCCTCAGCACCCAGGCTCTTTACCAAGTGCCTGGTGGCAGTGGCCTTGAGGATGCGGGACCACTATATCTTCCCGTACCTCGACGATTGGCTGATCTTGGCCCCGACGAGGGAGCAGCTGGACATTTCTCTTTCTGCTACCCTGGACCTGTTTGGCTGAGTGGGGGTTATGGTGAACAACCCCAAGTCTCACCTTACCCCCTCCCAGCGACTGCAGTTCATTGGAGTGGTGCTGGATATGGCCCAGGGTCAGGTGTTCCTCCTGTTGGAAACTTTGCAACAGCAGGCATGGCTGGTAGCTTCCAGCCATTGGATTTCAGCCAGGTCAGTGCTGCACCTTTTGGACGTTATGGCGGTGGCCATCCTGACTGTTCCTCTGGCCAGGCTCCACATGCAGATCTTGCAGTGGATGCTCAGGGTTCAGTGGGACCAGAGATCAGACGACCTCGACTGCAAAGTCTTGGTCTCTGCTTCAGTGCATCGGGATCTCCTGTGTTGAGAGGATCTCAGCAATCTCTGCAAGGGAGTTCCTTTTCAGTCCCCTCCTGATAACGTTCTGATAAAACACAATGTAAATACACTTGTCATGCAAAGTAATCTATATCACACCTGGTCAAAGGTAGGGAAAGGGACAAATGTTTTTCATGCACCAGGTAATGGAATGCAAAATTACTATGGATATTGCTGAGAAGGCGGGGGACCAGATCAGAGTATGTGAAAATGGCCAACCAGCATGATATGCAGTATAACTAGCAATGCACCTCCACCTAATATGTTGCATAAATACAGATCTACACATGAAAAATAATTATGTTCAGACTTAGGAAGTGTACAAATACCATTAGTGCGTTATTTGGATGCATACTGTAAGGACTACAATCAAACAGTGTAATTTGATCTATTAGAAAGTGACATCCATAAAAGTAAATTTGAATAAATGCAAGGTATGCTATACTGTTACTGTACATCTACTTTTTTGCACCATGCAACTCTGCATTAAAATGCACAATTTGGACAGATAAGGCATGGACAAAGAATGTCTTACATTGTGGTTAAAACATATGTGTGTAGGGCTCTGCTGTTTGGTTACAGTCAATCATTTTCATTACAGCATTAGCTTTTAACTTTTGCCCCTGACACAGGCACTCCTGCTGCTGCAAGCAGACCAGCAGGTCCCTACCCTCTGCCGGCTGCCTCCTCGCTCTCCTGCCCACTGCTCCAAGAAGGAAGCTTTTGGCCCCTGACATGGGCGCTCCTGCTGCTGCAAGCAGCCCGTTGGGTCCCTACCCTCCACCAGCAGCTTCCTTGCTCTCCTACCCATTGCTCCAAGAAGGAAGGTACGCTGTTTCAAACTTCTGGTGCCTCCACGCCAATTGGCTGGGACCATTGACTCAGCCTGGCCATTGTCTGCTCCACTTCAGTGATTTGCTACTCCATGCTCTGCTCTGGACACTGTGATTCACTTTTAAAACCAAAAAAATATATATTTCTAACTATTTTCTTGTTTCGTTTATTCTGTCTAAAGCCATTTGCTAAATTGATCTGTTTCATTTTCAGTGCTAAGCATGTTGGCCTTCGTCTAAAAACAAACAACAACAAAAAATTGTTTCTCCAAGTGTAGCCCATGTGCAGGAATTCGGTGTGTTAGATCAACGTTAATGTGTTACAGGTCTTTTGTGCCAAGCTCCTGTGCTGTTTTACTCCTGGCTACTCTGCTACATAGAAACATAGAATTTGACGGCAGATAAGGACCGCTTGGCCCACCTAGTCTGCCCATTTTCCTACCTAACAGATAAGCTGCAGATCCTAATTAACCAACAGCTTACTTCCTCCTACCCCCCACTAGGACTGCCTTATGTCTGTTCCATGCATTCTTGAATTCCCCCACTGTTCTTGACTCCACAACCTCCTCAGGGAGGCTGTTCCATGCATCCACAACCCTCTCTGTGAAAAAAATGCTTCCTCACATTACCTGTGAGCCGTCCCCCCTCTATCTTCAAATTGTGCCCCCTTGTTCTTGCACATCTCTTTTTCTGAAAGATGCCACCCTCTTGGACTTTGTTGATTCCCTTGAGGTACTTGAAAGTTTCTATATGTCCCCTCTCCCTTCTTTTTCCTCAAGGGTATACATATTAAGCTCCTTTAGTCTTTCTTCGTATGTCTTCTGGTGCAGACCCTGCACCATTTTGTTTGCCCTCCTCTGGACAGCCTCCACTCTGTGTCTTTGGAGATGGGGTCTCACCAACTGTCTGTACAGAGGGATAACAACTTCCTGTTTTCTACTATTGATGTCTCTCCTATGCATCCCAGTATCCCCCCAGCCTTCCTTACTGCCTTCTCACATTGCTTGCCCACCTTTAGGTCATTTGATATAATTACCCCCAGGTCCCTTTCCATTTTCACTGTTGTCAGTATCTCACCCCCCATTGTGTACTCTTGCCCTGGGCTTTTGTTTCCCAGGTGCATTACCTTGCACTTCTTTGCATTGAATCTGAGCTGCCATACATTATGCCATACTTCATCCCTTTTGTTCCCTTTTTCTCTGGCCTTACTACTCCCAGCTCGAATTCGACTCCTGCTGTGCGGTGTCTCGGCCAAGGCTTCTGTTCCTTCCTTTACTTTCCTCTACTTAATCTCTCTTTTGTTTACTCTCCCTTACTGGCACCACTTCCCCAGCTCATTTAATTCTTTCTGTGTGGTAATTCCCCCCGCCTTCTGTCTAATTCTCCCACTCATTAAGGACACCCACACTCCTGCGGCAATATAACCCCTGTGTTTTTTTTCTCTCCTCTCTCCCCTTTGCTTTTCTCCCCTGATACAGGCGCTCCTGCTGCTGCAAGCAGCTCGGTGGGTTCCTATCCTCTGCCAGCTGCCTCCTCGCTCTCCTGCCCGTGTCTCCAAGAAGAAAACATTTTGCCCTGCATGGGCGCTCTGCTGCTGCTGCAAGCAGCCTGGCGGAGTCCCCATGACGGCTGCCTCCTCGTTCTTCTGCCCGCTGCTCCAAGAAAGAAGCTTTTCGCCCCTGACATGGGCGCTCCAGCTGCTGCAAGCAGCCTGGCGGGTCCCTACCCTCTGCCGGCTGCCTCCTCACTCTCCTGCCCGCTACTCCAAGAAGGAAGGTACGCTGTTTCAAACTTCTGGCACCTCCACGCCAATTGGCTGGAACCATTGGCTCGGCCTGGCCATTGGCTGCTCCACTTCAGTGATTTACTACACCCTGTTCTGCTCTGGACACTCTGATCTGCTTTTGAACCCCCAAAAAAATTTCAAACTATTTTCTTGTTTAGTTTATTCTGTCTGCAATCGTTTGCTAAATTGATCTGTTTTATTTTTAGCGCTAAGCACGTTAGCCTTTGTCTAAAAATGAAAAAAAAAATGTTTCTCCGAGTGTAGCTCATGTGCAGGAATTCAGTGTGTTAGACCAAGGTTAATGTGTTACAGCTCTTTTGTTCCAAGCTCCTGTGCTATTTTACTCCTGGCTGCTCTGCTACTTAATCCCTTTTGTTCCCTTTCTCTCTGGCCTTACTACTTCCAGCTCGAATTCGACTCCTGCTGTGCAGTGTCTCAGCCAAGGCTTCTGTTCCTTCCTTTACTCTCCTCTACTTAATCTCTCTTTTACTGGTGCCACTGCCCCAGCTCATTTAATTCTTGCGGTGTGGCGATTCCCTCCCCCCTGCCATCTAACCCTCCCACTCATTAAGGACACCGGCACTCTTGTGGCAGTATAATCCCTGTGGTTTTTTTTTTCTCTCTCTTTCTCCTTAGCTTTTTGTCCATGACATGGGCACTCCTGCTGCTGCAAGCAGCCCGGTGGGTCCCTACCCTCTGCTGGCTGACTCCTCACTGTCCTGCCCGCTGCTTCAAGAAGGAAGTTCCCTGTCGATGCTGCACCTCGGCTCCCCCCACCTGCCTGCCCTATCTGAGCAATTTTTTTATTTATTTGTTTAACCAGGTATAGCACACTAAGCTGAAAGCTTTTTTTACAGGAGCAACTTGGGAGCACAAGGAGGTTAAGTGACTTGCTCAGGGTCACATAGTATGCAGGTGGAAGCTGTGGGATTCAAACCCAGGTCTGGTCTGCTGGAGGTCACCAGATATGCAGCTCAGAGCCTTAGACCACTGAGCTATACTGCTTCCTAATTTCTTATATAGGTGTGTGTGGTCACCTGTCTCTTAGCGTTGTTTTTTCTAAGTTCCTAGTTTTTAATCTGCAACCTGTACAAGGCTTCTGCTATGGGCACACTTGTTCACCAGTCTTTCTTCCTTCCTCACTGCCTAATCCATATGAATCAGCCAAGCCTCTCTTGTGTGCTGTCTACATTCCCACTGAGCTAGGCTAAACAGAACCCCAAGGCATAGTTCTACCAACTTATCATGTCCTAAAATACTATTTCCCTGACACATCCTCTCTTCTGCTCCCTTCTCATCATGATGACACTCTTACCCTGTTTTCTCTTGGCTTTCCTCACTTCTCTAACTCTCTCTCTCTCTCCCCACATATACCCTGCCCCCCTCCACATCATTTGCACTCCCCCTCTGTCAATCCTCACATCAGTACTCTGTTTCGAGCAATGCTTTTACTCACTTAAACAGCGCTGTTACCCACGCTCCTCCTTTTCATCCCTGGAATTGCTACCCTTTCTGCCACAGTGCCTCCCTCCTAACTATTCCTATCTACTGGACACTTATGCAAACCCTGTGTTTTCTACCTCTCACAACAAACCACCACGCCCCCCACACTTGTGTATAAGAGTATGAAACTCCACTTTATAATCATTGCCCTCCTCCTCCTCCTATCGCCTGGTGACATAAATCCTAACCTCAGTCCCAGCCCCACAGCTGGTTCGGTGTTCCCAACCACCACATCAGCAACCCCCCTATCAAGCCCCTCTATCATGCCCTGAGGCCTGAAAACCCTCTATCTGAACATCTGCAGTCTTCTCCCTTAAATCAACCTACTCCAGCCTCTGGTAGCTTAATGAAGCCCAGGCATTGTCATCCTAACAGAAACATGGGTTAACAACAAAATGGCTGACTCACCCCTTGCCATTCCAGGCTATTCTATATCTTGACAAGACTGGTCAGGGAGGGGAGGTGGTGTAGCTATATATGTCTCCTCAGCTATCCAATACATCACTATATTCTTAGCTTCTGTTCCTAAAGAATATGAGGTACTCACCTTACAATTAAGTCTCCATTTCTCTATCCCCATTTTTATGGCTGCATATGCAGAGCCTGCAGCCATTTTGCAACAGCTCAGAAAAATGACCTACTGGATCAGGCCCTGGAACACTTCCGGTTGGCACTTTTGGAATGATCCTTCCGAAAGTGCAAAACGGTCGGTACCAGTCTGCCACGGCCACACTATTTTGTTGGTGCTCTGGCACTTCCGTATTCAGTGACGTACTGCGAATGTGCACATATCTCATATGCGCAGTTTTGCTGGTGACACCATCTTGGGAATGGCATATACCATTCAAAAAAATGCATGCTTGACTATGACGCATGAGCAGTTTTGTTGGTGCCACCATCTTGTGTGTGGCATTCACACACATTTGGCAGCACTTGTTCACCAGTTGCAGCAGCACTCACACAAGCTTGCCACAGCCATATTGGCTCTGGCTAGAACTTGTTATAGTAGGGGCTGTTGCTATCCAGGCGTAAACCCCTCTGTGATCACCAACCCAATCACTTCTATAGTTTCCCATACCTCCTCAGAAAAAGTCTCTATCATGGGTGACTTTAACTTAAATTGGTTATCCCCATCTCTGCGTAAAGTTTAAAACAACATCGCCAACCCCAACTTAACCCAACTCATAACAATAAAACTTTATAAAGTGCAAGTCTATAACCAAAGTACTGTACAATTCTAAAATCAATAAAATAATAAAACCTACAGATTCCAACATTACATAAAAGGACAGACAGAATTATTCTGCATAGTCACCATATACCAGATTAAATAAATGTGTTTTTTAAGGCCATCTTGAAGCTCTCCACAGTCCTGCACTCTCGAATCTGATGAGGTAGAGAATTCCACAGGGTGGGGGCCACATACATAAAAGCACAGGCCCCAGATGTTTTTAACTGTACCCTGGGAATCTCTAAAAGCCCCTTGTCAGCTGAGCGGCAAGGTCAGCCGGAACAGTAGTGGTTCAGGAGTTCTTGCAGATAGATTGGACCCTGTCCGTGCGGGGCCTTATAGGTTAGAAGCCTGACCTTAAAGGTGATCCACCATTGTACAGGCAGTCAGTGCAGTTTGTGCAGCACAGGAGTGATGTGACATGAACAAGGAGTCCCCATCAACAACCGTGCCGCAGTCGTCTGCACCAGCTGCAAGCAGTAGATATCAATCCCTGGAAGCCCTAGGTATAGGGGTAACCAGGATTAACCCTAAAATGAATAATCACTCCCTAATAGACTAGGCTCTTACATCCCATCCTCATAGGGTCGTTAATTCTGGTGTATCTGATGCCTTAAGTGACCCCCGCATGACCTATCTGGTACGTTGAATCTACCGATCTAAGGCCCCCCCATAAAACTATTGTTACTCGTTCATATGTCTATGAACCTTGCCCTGACCCTCTATGGCCTATCCCTTACCAACTGGGCACATATAACAGCAGCTAACTTATACCCTGAACACTAACAATGGCGTCTTTCACACCATAGCTCAAAAGATGTCAGACTTGCATTCCATAAGTTAGTTCTTAGAAGGCCAAGACTTGAAGAAGATCCCAGACAATATATGCAGAGAGATGGATGCCCCATTGTCTTCCAAGGAGATCCTAGGAGACATTTGGTCCATCACTGGAGGGACAGCACCAGGGCGGGACAGTCTAAGTGCAGAATTTTGCCAAGTTTTTGCACGTCAACTTGTCCTGCAGCAGCTAAAGGTGTATCAGCAGGTGGAGACTGGGAGAACCCTCCCTCCTACTATAAGGGAGGCAACTATCATTATCATGCCTAAACCACACAAAGACAGCCCCCTATGTGCGAATTATAGAACCATATCCCTGCTGAACAAGGATGCTAAAGTCTTCACTACACTTATGGCTATCCAACTGGAGAAAGTTTTGTCCTTTATTACACACCCATCTCAGACTGGTTTCAGGAAGGGCAGACAACATGAGGGCTTTAATCAATGTCCATGGTGCCCAGGATTAGAAGACATCATCTGAATTGGCGTCCATTGATGCAGAAAAGGTTTTGACTTGGTGGAGTGGGAATACCTTTTTGCAGTGATGAGAAACGTTGGTGTGGGTCTTGACTTCATTGGGTGGGACAAAGCCCTATATGATTCCCTCATGGTAGCAGTACTAACAAATGGCATCTTGTCATCTAGACTCCCACTCCAGTGAGGTACTTGGCAGGGCTGCTGTTTGTCCCCTCTACTGTTTGTTATGGCCATGGAACCCTTGACTACTATCATTAAAAATAATCCAAATGTTAGGGCTATAAAAGTGGGAGGAATCAACTGCAAAGCTTTGTTGTATGCAGATGATTTGCTACTGACAATTTCAGAAGTGGATTACTCCCTTGCTGCTACTTTGGAGCTCTTTTCTGAATTTGGATTCCTTTGAGATCTCAGCATAAATTGGACAACAACAGAATTTTCCGCTATTAGCATGCCCTCCACAGATGGCAACCATGCAGGGCCTAAACTAAATGGGCACAAACTGGTCTGAGGTACTTTGCACTGCTCATTAAACCAAACCCAGCAAAATGGGTTGCTGCAAACATGCAACCCCTGCTGGTGTCACTTACTTGTGACACAGAGAGATGGTAGAAATTGAATCTCTCTTTACTAGGCAAGATGATTGCCATTAAAATGATGGCCCTCCCCAAAATCATTTACTGCACTTTCAACTTCCCTCTCCCAGTGGCAAGAAGATGGTGGCAAAGTGGACTGCTTATTCTCCACCTTTCTCTGGGCTCAACAAAAGCCTTGATTTAGGAGGAATTTTCTGAGGGCTCCAGTTAGACAGGGAGGATGTAATGTGCCATGCCTTGGGGATACCTTGTGGCAAAAGGGATCAGAAGTGCCATACGTTCATTGTCTGCTAGTGAAAAATCATGATCCTAGTGGCTGGAGATGGAACAGGCTTTGTCAGGAAATTAGCCCCTCTATGAGTATCTTCTGTAGGATAAGGGTGTGGGACAGGCTCTACCACCCTCTTTCGGATGTACAATGGAGCCCCCAAGATCGTTAAAACAAATGGCGGACTAAAGAGTTCCCATCCTGGGAATTCATGAGGGTATATGGAATAATCCCAGACTAAGGATTGGTGGGAAAGTGGTCTATTGGAGACACTGGAAACAGCAGAGGTTTGATACCCTAGAACATCTTTTATGGCCTCAATCACTAATAAAATCCTTTGGGCAGATACAGCAAGAATATAGGCTGCTGGCAGCAGACTACTGGTGGTATCTGTAGCTCAGGCATACTCTGAGAGAATGGCGGGGGGACAGATGTAGATATAGACCCTCTGAAATGGATCAGATGATTAACAGATGAGCCAAGCAAACTCCTGGGAAAGGTGGATCTGTTTATAAACTTTTCCATCAGCGTCATCTCCCTGAATGGGATTCTCATTGACAGAGGTGGGGAGAAAACTTGCAGATGGAGATTACTGTGAAAACCTGGAAGAGGTGCTGGAGAATGGCACACCAGGGGACATCTGACCCAAGATATCAGTCAATACAGAAAAAGATTTTGGGGCAGTGGCATAGGACACCTGAGAAACTTAATAAGATGGGAATACAAATCCCAAACACATGCTGGAGGTGCCATGAAGGGGCAGGTGACATTGGCCATATTAACTGGACATGACCAAGTCTCACTCATGTCTGAGCAGGGGATCAAAAGCAGACTGAGTCTATTTTAGGAATCTTCTTCCCACAATCCCCAATGCTCTGGGTGTTGGAAGCCCCCCCCCCCCAAACAAGGGGCATTGCCCAGGAGCAAACCATTATTATATACAATAGCAGTGGAGGCCAAGAGGCAATTGCTCATGAGGTGGAGTCAGACAGAAATTTCAACAATCAGAGAATGGGAAGCAGGGTTCTCTAGACAGGTATCGTATGTGAGAGTGCAACTCAAAGCAAAGGGAAGTTACACAAATTTGAATTAGCTTGGGGCCCATGACTGAAACATATGGGCATAGCAGACAACCCAGTGGAATAGGATGAATGAGAAAATGGTAACTTTAGGGGTTGAAGGAGGTAGGGATGGGTTGTTTGGCCAGTATATTGCTATTACTATCTCCCCACATCCAACACAATTCTCTAATATGGTAGACAGCTTAAAACTAGAGTTGTCAACCATCTAAAGCACAGTGGGTCACACTGATGATGTCACTAACTGCTTTACTGTTTTTCCAGCAGCATGACTAATTAAGCAATAAGGCATGACCAAGGGTTATGTTAATGGTCTGTTAATCACCCTATAGGGGCATAATGTGGCAAGAGGCATTGCCGAGTGCCACATGCCCCAGAGGGTGATTAACTGACCATTAACATAACTCCTGGGAGTGCCTTATTGCTATTATAATAAAAATGTTTTTTAAACAGTGTTAAACCTTGTTCAATATATGGTTAAGCTGTACAAGAATGTTAATAAAAGATTAACATAAGGCTGTTAGAATGTTTACAGCCAATAAGAAAGCTTCATTTCTCATACCTTTGTTATAATCTACAGTAAGAGGTCCCAGTTGGTACTCTGAGTAGCATCATAAAGTGTAGCACAGTAGATATCGTTTTCTGTTACTTTTCATCTCTTCCAGTTACTTAAGGATATGAGGGAGCATTTACACCTGACCGGGGGGGATACATTTGTTAAACATGATTAACACTGTATTATAGTTGTGTACCTTTGACTTTGGTTAAGTAACAAGTCAATAGGACAGATAACTACAGTTGTAGCATGAACTTTTCAAATGTTAGTTTCCCATTTTATTTACAGTAGAAGTAAATGTAACAGGTTGTCTCTTTTTCAGTAGAGTGGAGTTAGGAATATTTGTAAACCTATGACTTTGAGTTTAGAATTAGATCATTTTGTGTATAGTAATTTTATATTGACAAGAGAGGATCTATAAAGGATCATTTTTAATTACTTAGGAAAATATGTACTGTATTAGTGTACTAACATCCAAACATGTGATCTTTAGTGTTGTACGTCCATTGGGCTTCTTGTCCAAGCCAGGATTGAATTATGAAATATGTGCTGTATATGTTGTTTTCTTCTCAGTAACATTTTATGTACAAAAAAAAACACATGGACACCACCTTAACTCAATGAAAAAGTCAGCTAAGCCCCTAAAATAAAACTCTTACAAAATAAAAAAAAATAATGAAATGTGTTTACCATTATCATTTCTTCCTTACACACACACATGAAAATTTTAAAAATGAAGAACTTCTCAAGAGTTATATTTTGTGGAGCTTCTTTTCTGAGCATGAAAAATCCACCTCCTATCCTTACCTGCCTACCTGAGAAATCATTGCTGCTTACCCCACTTGGCGTAAACTCCTCAAGCCTCGCAGCACCTCTGGCTGTGTCTATCAGATATTATACTACATGTGGATCATCTCCTCCAATCAGAAGCCAGGGTTACCCACACGTTACTCCTTAGCAAACTTATGCCTGTCATTTTCTTCTCAATAGAATGACTGCTCAGTTCTCAGAACAAGCATTTCATTGTCAATTAAATAACAGTAGTGACACCATCCTTTTTCCTGCTTTCTGATTGGTCTATACTCACAGAAGCAAACACAAGAAAAATTATAGTTCTAATATGTTAGTTGGGTCACTTTCCTTGGCAATAATGTGATTGTCTAATGAAGATAAATACTTGATCTTCGGCCTCGTACTTCAGTCACTCGACAGTCACATTATTGCCTCATATAGTGACTCCACTAGCACATTGTCACTTAAATAAACCCACAACCTGTTGTGTTTTATTGCTTACACATTAGGGTTAAGTAGGCATTTCTATTTTAAACCCTGATTTTGCACCTGAATAATACTGCTGTCCCTGGTCATAAAAGCCTGAAATCTGGCAAGTGTGTAGCCGGTGCCAGGATCTCTGGATCCTGTAAATTTGGTAATGGTCGGTTTAGCGGTTTCATTTCCAGCAGGATGAAAATTCGTAAAAATATGGCTTTTAAGACATTTTAGTTTGCTTACTGACTACACAAAAACCATTGTGAGCTGAGACCTGAAACTTTCCGATTTGTTAGAATTCCAAGAATTGTGTATTTGTTAAGTGGGTTTACTGAAACATTTTATAACTGGATTTGTGTAACCTGATGTATGTCATTTTTGAAAGTCGTAACCCACTTTTTCGACATAAGCCTCTTGGTTTCATAAGCCTTAGTGGTCACAAAAGAGGGAACATAAGAGGAAACTTTGCACATGAAGAACAAGAAACTGTGTTGAAAGTTAAGCATGAAATCTATGTGATCAGTAGTGTAGTGCGTAAAGATAATTCTTCAAGTGTTTTTTCTGATTACTAAACCAACAGGTTTTAAAGACTTAATGAAATTAGGTTGTTGCATCTGACAAAAACAGATTCTGCTTTCATGGCTCATGAACATGCCTTTGTGACTTGTAAATCCACTTTCTTGCGTCTTGAGACTGTAACAGTTGATTGTACAGTACACACTCATTGACAGCTCAGTCAGTGGCCGGCCATGGTGGGGAGCGAAGGGTTGTACTGGTCATTGGTTTGGGGTCATGAAGGGATAGTGGAGGACAGGGTGGTAGGGCACTACTTGCCGGAGTGCATGCGTGTGTGGGGTCCGCTAGACACCAGGAAATGGATATATGTTTATATACAGGGGATCGGGATGGGGAGGGACCACTGGACACCGGAGACTACTATATTAATATCAGGCACGGGTGTGGGTGGGGAGAGGGACCACTGGACACCAGGGAAAGATATATGATTTACAACAGCATGATGATCAGCTAATCAGCTAGGAAGGGAACAACAGCACCAGGGAAAGAGTTTTTTTAAAGAGCGGGATGGTGATAGGCGGGGGGACCACTAGCACCAAAGATAGCTCTCTGGGACTGGGCAAGTGGGGGGCAGCATTGCGCTAAAATGCCAGGCTACCCATGCAAATGAGCCCATATTGGGCATGCAAATGGCCCCTTAGTGCCTTGCATTCCCAATGAGCTCCTTTGCATCGGTCCATTTGAATTATCGAAAATTTAGCGTAGGCGCAAACCATTGTGGCACCTATTTCTGGAGCAATGTCTGCCCAGTGCTAAGTGGCTTAGCACTGGGCCAAAATGGCCCCATATTCAGTCAAATAGTGCCAGTGCACCGTCCCACTGACTATAGCATTTTTGGGCCCCCAGGCTAGCGCAAGTTGCAGCACAATGTTTTGTGCTGCACTTTGCACCTCTTTGAATATCGGGCCCCCAGGATTTACGAAACAAATTCCGAGCTTCAGATATGTTACATTTTTTCTGCTTTTTTATATAATTTAGTACAATGTTTTAATCTGAGAAACAATAAATGGGGTCACCCAAAGAACATGCCTTGCTCTTACCCTTTTTCAATAAAAGGAGTGCGCATGTCACAAACTTTTGAAAACTGTTGGTCAAAGAAATCCCATGTGTCATTGACATCAGAGTAAGATAAAAGGGTACTCTAAGGGACCCAATTTATGTCACTAGTGAAAGCCTCAGGATTAAAAGTTTGGAAATGCTGAAATTTGACAGTTTTAGGGGAACATTTGGGAGGTGAAAGATTTAATGTGCAAAATATCATGGAATGGTCACTAAAAATGTTACCTAGGCAGCCAGATTACAAAACAGGGATTTCAGGAGAAACGCAAACTAAGTCAAGTATGGTAGATACATACGGACAGGATCAATCTGAGGGAAATCATTTATAAGTTGATTCAGGCCTAATGGGAATAACACTTGCTTTAATTTCAAGCCTCTTCTTCCCTGCTAGCGAACATTAAAGTCACCCAAAAGAAGATAGTTTACCAAAATCCCAGAGGGAGTTTATCAGGGTTGTGAGACCTGAAAATTCACTTGCTTTCCTGGCCCATCACTGTAGCGGTAGCGCTACAGCTTATGAAGTCAGTGACCAGGGTTCGGAAGTGGACCTGAGTCATCAGAGGCTGGCTGAGAGGGTAAGGACTGAACATCCCAGAGGGTGCACTCCTTTCCCTGGGGAGGAAGGGTCCTTGCTGCTGCTGCTACACTTCCCCTAATGCATGACTGGGGGTAGGAGGAGCTGTGCTGACTGCATGTGCCATCACACATCACGGGCATGTGCAGTCGCAACCTATTGCATGCATGGATCCTGAGGGATGGGACATGGCATAGAAACAAGGAGAAAGTGTAGCCCTGCCTGAAGATGGCAGTTCCCTCTGGCTCCAGCACGATCCCCCACCTGATGTCCGAGCAGTGTCCCGAAGAAATGCAGAAAGCTCAAGTGATAGACCCCATTGGAGTATGTTTTGCCAATTGTCCCCTGCTCTCCCAGAATGTAGCACACAGTACACAGCAAATCATATGTTTAACAATGGAGCTGACTAATGTTTTGTGTACGTCTGAAATGGATGTTTTTAACCTGGGATACTGTGAGCAAACAAATCATTTTTTATGCATTTTCCGAGCTGTATAGTGGTGCTCATTCTTATATGTTTTTTTCCTCACCTTGTCCCTGCCGGGGGAGGGGGGGTAAGCCACAGCTCTGTGGGTGATGGCACCTCAGGATCCTCAGGTTGGCTGACTCACCTTGCAAGGACCCAAAGGAGTTTGGGTCATAATGGGAAAAAAAAAAGAAAATTCACTTGCTTTAAATTATGGTGGACAGTAAAGGGCAAATCACAAGTAATTTTAAATCTAAGGAGACGTAAACTGAATTTATTTGACCTCCAGGGGTGTCAGGCTTAATAAGGAACTAAGAATGGAGGAATGAACTAGTAGAACAGCCCCACCTCCATGTCTGTTCCTGTCTTACCTAATAGTGGAATAATTCCGTTTGGCAAGTTTACTTTCATATCAGGAAATGAGACATCAAGCCAGGTCTCAGGACAGTAACGGAGGGTTAAACAGTAGATGACCAGGCTAACAAGTGATCTTTCTTTAGTAATAAAAAAATAAATAAATTGCACATTCAAGTGATAGAAACTGATTCTGTTTGAAATGGGTCCTGGGTTTAGTTCTGTGTCTCCAGCAGTTGAGAAGAATAAAACGTTAAACCAGAAAATAACTGGAAAAAAAAGCCATGACATTTAAGGTTCTGTGTGGGCTGATACTACCATCTGGACTGCTTAGTGGGGGCCCTAAGAGAAATAAAGTGTGAGCCTGGAAAACTGGCTGAGGAAATATCTGCCCATGATGAAGTAAGAGCTGAAGACTGAATGACATTGAAATCGTGTGTGTCAAATGAAGTGTCAGTCTTTGCTGAGCTCAACAGGAAGGATAAGTTGCAGTCTTAGGAACCACATGATGGAGGAGAAAAGGTAATAGCAAGACTAAGTGTAATGCAACATAGCTGTGGAGATAATTATGATGTCACAAACAGGGCATAAAAACAGAATTTGATGGCAGATAAGGACTGCTTGGCCCATCCAGTCTACCCATTTCCCTACATGCTGCATAAATTCTAGATCCTTTGTGATGTCATCATGTGTAGACAAGCAACCAAATTTAATAAAGTCCAAGAGACAGTAATCTTTCTGTCATGTCACTTCCCTCAGTAATAAAGAAAAAGGGGAAAAAATTGCAAAAACATAGATCTGGGTGAATGGTACAGACGGTAAAGCACAGAACTGGAAAACACTGGGTTGCAGATTCAATCCTCCTTTATGGCCACGAAAAATATAACCTAAGGAAAACTGAGCTGCAGTGAACATGTAGACAGCCCAATGGCATGGAGGGCTGAGGCACTGGATGCCTCACCTCCCACCACACTGGCACTCTAGGTTCGAGAATGGACCACGGTCGCTCGGAGGCTGGTTGGGGGGGGATTGAGCATCTGTTGACAGCTCTCCTCCTCTGGCGTGGGGTGGAGGGGACAGCATGTACTGCTGTTTGACTGCCACCTGATGGAGGCTAGGTGGTGCTGCAGCAATTCCCAGAACTGAAAGTCGGAGGCGAGCGTTGAGAGCATGCACTGTCCCTACAGTCTACGTGTGAGTCATTGCACACTGCTGGCTCTGACCCAACAGGAATAACGAGCATAAAAGAACCCTTGTCAGCAGGATGATGCTGCAACACTGTAGGCACCGCACCATCACTATCCATGGCACCCGCTCACACAATGAGGCAAGAAGTAGATCGGGTAAATGCCGGAGGTGGGGTGAAGGGGCTGGGCTCGACAGAAGAAGACAGCTGACGAGGAGGGGGTAAGAGGAAAAAGTCATATTAAAAAAGAATTGCAAAAATATATGAACTATAACATCTCATATCCAACTGGTATCAGGGGCCCTTTAAAGGGAACATAAACAGTATATAATTTAAATTATTTCTGGTGTTTTCTGTTCTTGATTGCTATGCTGTTAATATATTTGATGCTATTATATTTCCATTCTGCGCGCTCAGTGTTTTCCTCACGCTGTTTAATGCTTTTAAAGAAATGCTCACACACACACACATATACGGTGTGAGTCTTGATGTTCATCATCTTCAAAGCCTGATGATGATGTCTGTTAGCTGGTTTATGGGCCGAAAACCAGTGTGATTGGTGGGCTGCATCAGATGGAACTACTGCACAAAGTTTACACCTGTGAGCCAGCTGAACACTGTCATAATCAGCCTTCTCAGCGCTGGCTTATGAGAGGCAAGTCTCTTGCATTTCTACATCCACTGGCTTATACAACACACACCTACACAGCCCCCTACTCTGCCTGAGCACCACCAATATGTTTGCTGTGTGCAAGCAAACATAAAAATCCATTCCACAGAACTGAACAAATGCTGCTGCAGGAACCTAGGAGCCCTGCCACAGAAATGAGGACTGCAGTGCTATGGAGAATTAAGAGACCTGACTATAGGCTTTCTATAACATTCACAACCAGCAGACCCCCCCCCTCCAATTGTCTTCTTGTGTATTTCTCTCTTATTTGTTTTCTATCTGCCTGGTCTTTAAAACCTGCTCTTTATACAAGCCCTATATTGTGCCGTTAATGTTCTGTAACCAGTGACGTCCTTGTTTGCAATCAGTCGTGGCGCTTGACACTAATACTGTTAGTGGCACACATTGCTGCTTTGACGAGTATTGAACACAGTGAGGAGCTGTTTCATTTTCATGCATATAACAGTATCTACATCATTAGTCACTGACTGATCGCAGTCAATACAGTAATACCACTAGTTGGCACATGCAGAATGGTATAATTGAGACTACATGCAGAGCTGTTTTAAAGATCGGGGAGACAGGAAAACACAAAAGAGAGACAAACAACATGCAGAAAGAAAGCAGGGAGTAAACAAAATGTAATTGGGCAGGCTGTGATGCTTCCATTTCCTTCCTCTTTACTGCGGTGGCTCTACAGCTGGGAACACCAGAACAAAAGCCCTGGTAACAAATGCTGTGCCTCGGGTGGTGCAAATGTGGCACAGAGCTACCTCCTTAGGAATGGTGCTCCAGCTGCCATCTGTTGTGCCCTGCCAGCATCCTGGTAACCAAAAGAAGTCTGAGCTATCACGGCTTCTTTGTGGATCCTTAGTTGCCTCGACAGAGACTTTTATTCTAGCATGTACAGTAGCACTTAAGGGTGTCCCTCATGGCACTGCTTGTCACATTTGTGATACTTAATCTCCAGAAAAGAAATACTGTATTTGCAATTGTTTGGTTTCCCAGGAAGAGGCTCCACTGAGTGATGCTCATTCATAAGGAGGTCCTGGTTATTTTTATTTATTTAGTTTTTGTTGACCGGGAAGGAGGACTAGACAATTTTTTGCCTTTGGGAGACACATGATAATCTCTTATTGTGGTGGGAACTCTTAAAATTTAAGTTAAGACAGCTATTGATTTCTCTTAGTAAGACAAATAGAGATTTGGAGCAAATGCAGTATAAAAAAGCCACCAGCTACAAAACTTTATGAGTTTAGCTCAGCACACAAAACATAATTATAGGCAGCAAATTAAGGCAATCCAGCAAGAAATGAAGAATTTTCATAATAAACAAACGGTCTCTTTAACCATGCAACAAAAGTATGGGACTCAGGGGAAATTAGACAATGTGTGCCCCTTCTTAAGTTGTGCTGAAAGGGTGAAGAAGAAACAAATGGATGCAATTCTAGATAAAAAGTAATGTACTTCAAACATCACAGCAAGGCATTTTAAGTGCTGTTTCAAATTATATGACAGATAACTGAAACAGTGTACACAGAAGAAAACAGGTATGACAGATTTATTGAGTAAACAGTCTGAGGATCTGCAAAGCTTCTCTACACTTTTTAGTTTACTTCCTTTTCCTGAATGTCCTAATGAGACACAAAATGCGCTTACAATGCCTGTTACCCCCCTGGAAGTAGAGCAAGCAGTGTCCTCTCTCAGCACAGAAAAAGCCCCAGGTAAAGATGGGCTTACTGCAGAGCTTTAGAAATTCATAGACCCCTAACTTTTTAAAGAGCTTGCTGCAGTATTTAATTATAACCTTACCACTGATAACATTCCATTAGTGATGCCAGCAGGTTTGGTAATTTTTATACATAAAAAAGGGGATAAAAGCTGTTTTAACAACTGGAGGCCCATTAGCCCTTTAAATATAGATTTTAAAATCCTTGTGAAGATATCGAATGCAAGGTTGTCGCTTGCAGCCGTGCATTTAAGATCTCAGACCCAGGTGTGTGCCATCACAGGAAGGTCTATGGTTGGTCACTTGCTGCTATTGTGTGAAGTGATAGAAACAGATAATTTAGTAGGTTTAAAAGGATATGTTTTATCCTTGGATCAAACAAGAGCTTTTGATTCGGTAAGCCACAACTTTCTATGGCATATGTTAAGATGTTATGGGAAATCTGACACATTTTTTGCTTGGTTAAAATGGCTATCTAAAAATGCAATAATCACTCCATTGATCGGTGGTTTCTTGGGAAATATGCTACCCATACATAGGGGGATGAGGCAGGGATTCCCCCTTAGCCCACTTCTCTATGTATTTAGCATGGATTCATTACGAAGACTGTTGCATGATGTGTGTTTTTTTATACCAATACAAAAGCCATAGCAAAGGCTTCCCGTTACTGCTATTGCCTACACAGATGACCTGTGTCTACTATTATTTGATACACAAGCAGTAAAAATGGTGATACAGTTCTGTGACTGATATGGTAAGGCCTCAGGGGTATATCGGAATGCTATGAAAAGTATAGGTAGGAAGTTAAGAAAGGATTCCACACCTGATATGCAGGTTGCGGGAGTCTCTCTGACCAAAGAGACAATTAGAATTCTCAGAATAGAGTATGGGTTGGATTGGATGGAACTTTTATATTGGGACAAAAAAATACAACAAGGCAGAGAAATGGTGTCTGGATGGAATAAATGGGATATGAGTAAATGTAAATGAGTTAGTAAAAACATATCTTTTACCAATTTCTTTATTTATCGGTGCAGTCTCCCCCCCACCCCCAAAGAGAGGGAAACCACTATTATGTATTTTCTGTCAAGTCATTTGGGCAGTCAACTGAACCCAGTAAAGAAAAAAAAAATGTTATTTGCCGGTACAGAAAGGTGGGATAAACATGGTTAACCCCATCCTGTTTTTCTTTTGCCATTTTTTTTATTTAGTACTATCAGACCGCTGTGCATACAGGAAAAAAGAAATTGGTGACATTTACTTCAGCACACAGTAACATCATGTATCCAGGGTGGGTTTTAAGGACACAAAAAGCCTTTAAGATTGTAACATATGCCCCACAATACTTAAGGGACGTTTTTGTTAGGTTGAAACAGTGGCACATTACTGACTCAAACCTTATCACTAAAACAAAAAAGCAGATTTATCAACAAGTTATTAATACAGTTTTTACTGAACTAAACACCTTTACAAATTGTCCAAAAGTATGTTTACCAGTGTTGCAAAACCTAATTAAAGATAACGAGGATTCAAAAAAAAGTCTGAGATGTTCAATGGTTATGCTACCACGAACTCTTAAATGTGAAAGGGAATCAGAAGCATAAAGCGATGGAAGTGTGTATCCTCTCAAGACTAAATTGAACGGTAGAATTGGAGATGATGAACCATTTGTTTTTTATTTGTAGTTATATTGTGGGGTTCTGGGATTATGTTGCATTGCAATGGGGAGCCTCCATTTTTTCACAAGTTTCATATCAAAATTTAATTTATGGAAAATATGGCATTGGGTGGAGTAGTTGGGAAAAGAGTACATTAAATATTATATTTGCTGTAATGAAGTGGTATATCTGGAACACACTTTTTTTACACTGCAACAAAAGCAGACTTCTCATATTGAATTGTTGGCAGAAATTACAAAAGAATTACGGTTGATTTATTATACTGAAAAAGTTACTCAGACTACACAGTTCACATCAAGAATGTGGAGGAATTTGCCATGGGTTACGGACTCTGATGTACCTGTTACATGAATGACATTTTTTGTGTGTAAAGAGTTATGATATGTTATTTATACAGTCTACTATTTTCTGTTATATCTTATATGTGTATGATTTACAATAAAAACAAATTCCCCTACTCTTTTCGAGACGTGCCATGGGATCTTTAACATCCACCTGAACTACCACCAGAACAGGCAGATGAACCTCAGTTTAACGTCTCATTCAGAAGACAGCATCTCAAGAGTGCAGCACCCTCCTTATGCTGCACTACAGTGTCAGTATTGGGATTTAACCCAAGTGCCTGGTGTGGGGATAGAACCCACAGCCTTCTGATCTTCCGGCCTCAGAGGTGAGTGTGCAACCTGCTGAGCCACTGACACTGCTGTTAAGACAGCCAAAGTTACAGCAATAAAAATGGAGCAGTATATACAGAACATAATTGTCACAGATATAGGAACATGACCGACTATCACCTTGTAACCAGGAAGGTTACTGTGTCCAGCTCTGGAGGCCACATCTCTGGAAGGACATAGACAGAGTAGAGGAGATCTGGAGGAGGGCAGCTAAAATGGTGCAGGGTCTGCATCAAAAGCCCTATGAGAAGAGACTAAAGGAACTCAATATGTACACCCTGGAAGTGAGGAGGAAGAGGGGGATATAACAGAGACCGTTTAATACCTCACAGGTGTAAATAAGGTGCAGGTGGAAAGTATTTTTCAGAATAAAGATGCTTAAGAACAAATAGTCATGCTGTGAATTTGGAGGGAGTAGATTCAGGAGAGATATGAGGAAGTACTTCTTCACAGAAAGAGTGGTGGGTTCCTGGAACTGCCTACCAGTGGAGGTGGTTGGGGGTTAAAATGGTGGTGGGGTCTGAGAATGCATGAGATAGGCATAAGGGAATCTTAATGGAAAGGAGTGAGGGCGAGAGAAAGAGCGGGAGATCAAGTAGGCTCTGATAGTTTAGGTACGGAAAAATGGGCAGACTGGGTGGGCCAAGCAAGCTTTATCTGCTGAAAAATTCTATATTTCTGTATCTCTCTGTTTCTAAGGTTGATTTGCTTCAAAACTCATTTTCGTCCATAAAATAGAAAAAAACTGACTTAAAAAATGTTCTTCTCAACTTAACAACAAAGGTCCAGCGTTGTTTAACCTACCATCTTCTTTTCATTCACTTTGGATTATGAATGATATGGATTTCACAACCTCTAGCTAAATGTTCATAGAACTCTTAAAATTGAAAACAGAAAACAAAGGTAGCAAATCTTGTCTCAAAAATACCAGGAAAAGGAGACTTTCAAAAGTTGCTCAACAAAACGTGATAGACACTTTCGATCTATGCCAACTGCAGATATTTTCTTCTCATGTTTATTGTGTACCCCCCAAAAAAAATGGTGGGCTTACCTTGAGTCGTCTCCATGGGCACTGTGTTGCCCTTTGCCTTGTAAAGGAGTCCAGCTTGGAGTTCTGCCTTTGAACCTGGCCTGTGTCCAGTGATGTATATGGTGGGTTCAAATGCCGACCACGGCAGGCACTCTGGACAAACAAGCAATACAAGCAGCTCACCTGAGGAGCTGAAGAAGCCGAATTTCCAGCCTGATAACTTTCGAGGCAGCCCCCCTTCCCCAAGCTCACTGCCGACCGCGGCAGGCACTCTGGACAAACAAGCAACACAAGCAGCTCACCTGAGGAGCTGAAGAAGCCAATTCCAGCCTGATAACTTTCGAGGTAAGAGAGCCTCTTTGTCTCGCCTGACGCTTGCAGGGGTAGCAGCCCGGACGACGCTCCGCCTGCCTGCCCCGCCTGCCCCAACCACCCACCCACCCAGGGGCGGCTGTCAATGAAGGATCCACCCCATGACATCACATCCGGTGACATCACGTCCTGTTGCCCAGAACCTATCTCTCCACTTTCCATTTGCAGGTTATACCTGCTGGCCACTAGAGGGACCTATGCTCCCTTGCTACTTCCTACTCCTACCTGTACAGTACTACTTCCCTTGGATCTTGTTCACCACAATGTATTGGCCCTGCCTCATGCTCTGCCTGTGCCTATCCTCACTAGCAGTGCACTTGCCCACTTACCCATCTGCTACTCCGCACTGTGCCCTGGCACCCCTCCCTCCCCTTGCTCCTGAACCTGCTCTCTTGCCCCTTGGGACCTCTGTGTGTCTCGGTCCTCCCTGCCCTCCCCCTAGCTTCCTCCTCTTCTCAGGCACATCTGGGTGTCTTCTTATTCTTGCCTTCCCTTCCTGTACCACCCTGCCCACCCCTTGCTCCCTTAGCCTCCCCTCCCCCCCTCATGTCAATCATAGGAAAACCTCTCACCATCTCCCAGCCAGGGTGTTAGTCATGCTATTACTCCTGTCAGGGAACATTCATCCAAACTCTGGCCCGGTTCCCAGGAGCTCCCCGACTAGTACCACAGGCCTATGCATGGTCTCCATGAATATCTGTAGCCTCCTAAAATAGTTTGACTCACTACAATACCTAGTCACATCAATTAACCCTGATGTCATCGCTCTGGTTGAGACTTGGCTGTCGAAATCCTCCCCTGACTCCCTAGTCTCCCTTCCTGGTTTCACCCTCTTCCGGTCCGACCGTGTTGGGAGACGAGGTGGCGGCTGCACTATTTATGTCAAGGAATCTCTCCCCGTACTAGCCCTGCCTGCTCCCATCCTTGACTCCAGGGCCCAGCCACTTACGCTGAAACTAACCCCTGACCCTTTAAAGGGACCCCTTTATCTGACTACTGCATACGTGCCCCCCAGGGACCAAACACAGGCCATTGTCTCTCTTACAGAATACCTTTCCTCACTACCTCCTTCCGCTGATCAAATTCTGGTGGGTGACTTAAATGTCAACTGGCTCAGCCCCTCCTCCTCCTCCTCTACCCGTGACTCCTTTTCTGCAATAGACCTAACGCAACTAGTTACCCACCCTACCAGGACTAACCCCAAGAGAGGCTACAGTACCCTGCTTGATGTGGTACTCACCAACCGCCCTAATCGGATCCCCAATGTACAAGTCCTCCCAGACTCTCTCAGCGATCACTCCCCCATTCTATTCCACTGGTCATCCTCAGTCCCCAAACCCATAGCACAGTCCACATGCTGGCAGCGTCTAATACCTGGTGGACTAATAAAACTTAAGGAACTTCTGTCCCTAATTGACTGGTCTCCTATACAGGCAACTCCTGACATCGACACAGCTCTCTCCTTCTTTACCCAAACTTTTAATAATGCCTGTGATATCTTTGCCCCAATGTTGACCCGCCGTTCTAAAAGGCAGAATGCCCTCTGGGTAAGCCCAGCTTTGATCCACCAACTCAAACATAGGACAACCTATGGCACCGTGCCATTGAGACTGGCCGCCCAGTGACAGGCAGTTATATGCTGCCTCGAAACAAGTGCACTTGGGCCATCAAAAGCCAAGTCTGAGCACTATCAGTCCTCACTCACTGCCTCGTGGGGGGGAACCCCAGAACCTTCTGGGATAACATTAAACAGTTAAATGGGAGTGCACACTTCCCCCACCCACCCAGATCAACATTAGTGGCGTGATCTCCTCAGACCCAGCCCTCATAGCTAACCACCTCAACACCTCATTCACTGACCTTAGCCCTATCCTCCCTACAAATTTTTTTGACCCTCCTTCCCCAGCACCTGCCGTAAATCTTTCTCGCCTTATTTTCTCCTCCACCGTGTTTCTGCCCAAGAACTTAGGCCGCACCTTGTCACTGCCCTCAAGAGTAATAGTACAGGCAGTGACACCCTGGATCCGTGTATCCTACGGCTGGTCTTAGACACAGTCCTTACCCGATCACGTGCCTCATCAACCACTCTCTTTGCCTTGGGAAGGTTCCAACTGTCTGGAAAGTTGCCACTGTCACGCCTATCTTTAAAGGTGGTGATAGGACTGTGGCTGGAAACTATCAGCCAATCTCCATTCTCTCTCCTGTCTCCAAGGCCTTGGAAAAAGTGGTGGCCTCTCAAATCTCTGACTACCTCTCCACCTACTATGTCCAATGTCCTGAGCAGCATGGCTTCCGAGCGGGCCACAGTACCAACACAGCTCTCCTAGAGTTCTCCAACTTTCTCCACTCCTCCTTAGACACTGGTTCTCTGGCTGGTGCAGTCTTCATTGACCTCTCTAAAGCTTTCAGCACTGTCTCCACCCTCCTTCTTGATGCCCTTAGTCTCTCTGGTTTTGCTGCTGGGCCTATCTCCTGGTGCACCAGTTATCTGTCTGACCGCTCACAGCGTGTAAAAATTAATGGGACCTACTCAGACATCTGTCCCATCTTTTCTGGGGTTCCCCAGGGCTCCATTCTGGGCCCCTTACTATTCTCCCTTTACCTTAACACCCTTCCACGCTCTTGCTCGGGCAACATTCTATTGTACGCGGATGATGCAGTCATCTTTGCCTCAAGTCGTAACCCTATTGCCCTCCAGGACTCGCTGCAGAAGTCCTTCGCCAAAGCCGAGGGCTGGTTCAAGGAACATAGATTGGTGATAAATCTTAAAAAAACAAAAACCATGTTCTTCACTCATCCTCAAAACAAGTCCTGCAACTTCAAACTCCTCATTCACTCTGGGTCCTCTTTCCCACTCGAACAAGTTTGCTCCTATAAATACCTAGGGATCCATTTTGACCCCTCCTCTCCTTCCATGGACACATCGCTGCCCTAGCCACTGCCACTAATATCCGATTGGGCATCTTATATGGTATAAACACTGCCTCCCTCGGAGGCTCTTGACTCGCAGTCACCTCCTCTATCCTGTCCCTAGTGGACTATGGACTGCCGGTGTATGGTGCTGCTGATCAGACTGCACTCCATAAAATTCGCACTACTCTGAATAAGGCCTGCAGGTTAATTACTGGGGCACCTAGGCTAACACACACCTGTCTACTGTATGCTAAAGCGCTGGTACTTGATCTTGACGAGCGCCTCAAATATCTGACCTGTACCCTTACAAAAAAGACCCTCCTTGGGCTATCTCCGCCAGGATTGACCACCGCCATCCGCCGCTCTGTCCCACTAGTTCATACTCGGACCTCTGGGAAAATCTCTTTTGTTATCCCTAGAGCTAGGACCTCTCACGGCCAAAGAGCCTTCAGCTTTAGGGCCCCCTCCTGGTTCAACACACTGCCCTCCTCCATCTCCGATGCTCCAACTATATCGTGCTTCAAAACTTCCCTTACCGAACCACCTTAACACCGAGCTGTAATTGCCACTAGTCAAAGCCGTACTCAATACTTATGACAAAGCTTACTACTAAGCTGCTAAGGACAACATAACTCTGGCATTGTTTGCATCAGTCCTACCTGTACCAGCTTGTTTGTATCTATGTCTTAAGTTACTGTTATACTGTGTTATACTGTGTATTTTTGTTTGTCTTACTGTGACAAGGTACCTTTGTAAATGAGCCTATGGCTCAAAGGTTTTTCAAACAACTGTCTAAATAAATAAATAAATAAATAAATAAATAAATAAAGTACTGCTGTATTTCTGGTCCCTTCGTGAATGTGTGAATTAATGCCATCATGCTATAACTTTTTATGAGATTCAGCCCTGTGTATACAGTGCATGGCCTGAGCTGGGTCTGAGGGCAACAAAGCTTGTGATCGGCCAGACAACACTTCTACAAGTTCCATTGTACAGTTGCTTACTAGTACAGATGAAACTCTGTTGAATGCTGTAAATATGTATTACTAAATCTGAACTGTTATGTTTAAAATTAACTTTAACATTTGGGACTGTTTACATTTTACTGAGCCAGTGGCCATGTTGATACTTTGACCCTGCTGTTGAGCCAATCGGAACTCAAGGAGTCCTAATGAGTTCTTTTACTATGGCTGCTGGGAGAAACTGTGAACCGTATGCTTGGTGCCCATTTCAACCAATCAGGACACTAGAACTGTGACTGACAGCCTGGCCTAGGCAGCCAACCGGATTACTGGATTCCATTTTCAGTCAGTCGAAGAGACTCTTGAACAGTTAGTCTGGCTTGAGTTTCCAGTCTGAGAGGAGGCTCTCTACTCAGCTCGGAAGGTTTGGGGAGAGGCCTGTTTTACCTCTCCTCAGCCTGACATTCTGCGTGGATTGTTGGAGACTGCCAAACCTGCAAATGATTCTTTAAGCCTCCAAGGGAGAAAAAGAAATCATATCTTCTGAGCTGAAATTTCTGCCTGAAGTGTGTCAGAGAATCTGACCATCACCAAGCTGTATTTCGGTGAAAGACTTGTTTGCCTCAGAGACTGTAACCTGAAACTGGAGCCTGGGCTAGCAAAATTGTCTCCTTCCATTTGCCAAAGGGGGAGACCTGAAACATAGTTCTGTCAGCTTACATACCAGAGACTGCAGATTGCAAGCAGGTAAGCTGTGTGGCCTAGCTAAGACTGTGCCAGTTTGAATTTGTGATGCCAAACAACTTTTCCAAAAGACTGTTACTGCCTGTGAGACAAGAGCTGCTTGAAGACCAGATTGGGGAGTCGGCTCCTGCAGAGAAGTCCATCGCTGGTTGCGGCCACCCTTCAGAACAAAGCCATGATGTGGGGGTGAGTTGTGTTAGCCCTGGTCGCTGCATGCTAGTCCTTGCCAAAAAGGATAAAAACCTGCATGCCTGCAGCCAAGAACTGGAGAGGCAAAATCCTGCTTTGGAGTGAACAGCCTGGTAAAAATCCCAGATCCTAAGGTCCTGGTTCTATGAATAACAACAGGGCTTGTCCCTGGAACACAAAAATGAAAAGTATTTCTTGCCATCTGATTTGCCTGTTCAAGTACGAGTTGTTGTTTAGACTATTTTGCAGGCCATCGGGCCTGAGAATTACAATTTCTTGGGTGTTCAAAAGTTTCCATTTATGTTTCTACAGCCAAGGATAGAAGAATCAATAACAATTTATTTGTTTAAGGGCCCCAACCAGCTGCAATGCCGGCGAACCAGCTGCAACGCTTCAGGCCTGCAACTGATCAAACACTGCGTACCCCAGTAGTTTAACTGGACTGTCCACAGAGTTGATGGTCTCATTCTTTGCTGAAAGGCGTTCACAGGGAACTATTATTCAAACAACATGAAGTCTTGCTGTATTCTGACATTATGCAGTTAGCCTCAGCACTTGAACTGCTCCAGAGAGGAAAGAGTTAACTCTATGCCAAGGCATAGAACGTTGAGCTCGAGGTCGGTTCAAACCTCTGTCTGCTGCACTTTGAAGTGTAACCGTCAGATTCTTTACTCCGCCTAACTGAACAGTCGCTCCGGAGATCTCTCCTTCACTATTGGTTCGGTCCGGTAAAAAAATGTCGGTTTATTCCGCTAGTTTTACTTAATTTTGGTTCAGATCCCTGACTGTGGTACGGTAAGTACTTAGGTAGTGGACTAGTGCTGAAGTTTTGTGGAAATTGTAAAACTTGTATTTCAACTGGTTCGGCTGAACTGGTTGTCTGTATTTTGTCTTGTGTTCTTTCTTTTAGTTTGAATTTAGTGTGAGTTATCGGTTCACATTTTATCATTTTTTTCCAACACCCGTGACACAGTTAGGAACCGATAAGGGGGTCTTGCCTGGCTGTTGCCAAAAAAAGGGTAAGTTGTAGGATGGCTTCGTCTGAGAAACCCAAGAGAAAAACTGGGCCCACTTTGTTTCATCACTGCAGTGAGTGTGGGGAGGCCTTTGCTAAGGCTGATCCCCACACCACCTGTGTTTATTGTCTGGGTTTTGACCACCTAGAGTCAGACTGCCAAATATGTAAAAATTTCCCTAAGGCCACTCTGGATAAAAGATTGGGCAGGCTTAAGGAAAAGGAAACCGAGAAGTCCGCTGACCCAGATGGCCAGCCCGGTTCGGTTCCGACTGAACCAGAGGGAGTGCCCACTGACCTGGGCGAGACTCCCTCGGGCAAACGGAGAGCCAATCCTGAGGGGTCAGTTCTGTTAAAAAGAAAGAAAAAAGAGAAATGGGCCAGTTCAGATCCAGAACCACATCATCCAACCACCGAGGAAATTGCCAGAGTGATTAGTATAGTTGAATTGTTCTGTTCGGTTCCGGCTGATCAGACGCCTCCCGGTAGGCATTTGGTTCAGTCAGTTTCACCGGTTCTGGATCATTTCCCTGGAGACTATTACAAACTGGATTTGGAGGGGGAGGAAAATTATGATGATGATGATGATGATGGTGTGGAAGGTTTGGATGAGCCCATAGAACCGGACGTCTCCCCAGACAGGCCTTCTGGTGTTTCCCCTCCTAGGCTTTCTGAGTCCTCTTCCCACTTTATGTTCTACAAAAAAGTGGCAGAAACCCTCCAGCTCCCTCTGGATGGAGCTTTCGAGGAGCAAGAGGAGCCCGGCTATGTGGAGATGATGGACATCACAGAGTCCAAGAGATAGTCTATTCCCTTTCACAAATCCTTTGGGAAACAGACACAGAAGTTACTTAAGACTCCAAATGCTTTACCTCCTGTGGACAGGCGAATGGACAAGAGGTATGTGTTGTCAGGCCCAGGTACGGAGTACTTGTACCAGCAATGCAGCCATGTTGGGGTTGTGCAGGCTGCAGCCTGTGATAAGGCTAACATACCCTTGGCTTCACCCCCCCCAGATAAAGACTCCAGGAAGCTGGATGCCATGGCAAAGAAACAGTACACGGCATCTTCCTTGGGACTCAGGCAGTCTAACTATATGACCTACACAGCCAGATAGCAGAAGTCCAGATGGGATACTGATCTGGAACTGGCTAAACAGGCTTCCCCCCCTGCTTGCCAAGGAGCTGGAGGAGGTGGCTGCTGATGGGATTGAGGCATCAAAAATCCAGTTTCATGCTGCTGTGGACTCCAATGATGTGTCATCAAGAGTCATGGCTACGTCTGTGGCTCTTCAGAGACTGGCTTGGCTCAGATGTACTAGCCTATCACAGGACACCCAGTTTAAGGCCATGGATTTCCCTGTTGTCAAGAATTCTCTGTTTGGGGAGCAGAGAATTATATGAAAAAGATGAATGAGTATAGGACCACCTACAGGAGTGCACTGGCCAAGGAACAGCAGGCAACTCCTCAAAAGCAGCAAGCTGGGGCAGGGGGCAGGCCCTCTCACAGGTCTTTATACCAGGCACAGGCCTCCTCTCCTTTTTCCCAGAGGGGGTTCTTCAGAGGGAGAGGCAGAAGGGGGATGAGCAGGGCTGCATCCTCCTCTCAGTCTAAGCCTCCTGCCAAGCAGGCACCCTGATGTGTCAGCTCGGGTCGACTCCCCCAATTCCTGTAGGAGGCAGGCTGGCTTACTACCTCCAGGACTGGAAGTCTGTTGCCTCAGACAAGTGGGTCCTGGAGGTAGTAAGCCAGGCACTGGCCCTCAGCTTCAAAAAATTTTCAAAGCTGAGGGTCAGGTCCTTTCTACCTGCAAACATCTCCAAAACCATTGCCCTAGAGGCAGAGGTTTAATCTCTGCTGGCTCTCAGTGTCATAGAGAGAGTTCCTACACCACACAGGGGCAAAGGTCTGTACTCCAGATACTTTCTTACCCCGAAAAAAAACAGGGGAGTGGTGGTCCATCCTAAATTTAAGATACTTAAACAAGCACCTAGTAAAGCCAAAATTCAAAATGGTCACTCTGGGAATAATTCTTCCCTCTCTAAGGCCAGGGGACTGGCTAGCCTCATTGGACCTAAAGGATGTTTACTTTCACATTCCCATCAGGTGCTCCCACAGAAGGTACCTCAAGTTCGAACTGCCTTCAGTCCATTACCAGTTCAAAGCAATGCCTTTCGGCCTAACATCTGCTCCAAGGGTGTTTACAAAATGCCTAGCAGTAGTAGTGGCCTTTCTAAGGAAGCAAAACATTTCCATATTCCCATACCTGGATAACTGGCTCATTGTGGGTCTGTCTCCAGACCAAGTCAAGTCAAATCTGCAAGTGACCCAATAAGTGCTCACTTCTCTAGGATTCCTCCTCAATCTTCCCAAATCAGTTCTCGAGCCAGTGCAACTCTTGACCTTCATAGGGGTAGAGTTGGATACTGTCAAAGGAAGAGCCTTTGTCCTCTGGCAAGGGTAAAGGCCATTATAGAGCTGGCGTCCTCCTTCCACCTTCTGGTGTCTCGATCAGCAAGGCATTTCCTTCAACTCCTGGGCCACATGGCACCTTCCACTGCAGTGGTCCAAGGGGCCAGGTTTCAAATGAGGGACATCCAGTTCCATTTGAGGGCTTTTTGGTCTCAGAAAAAAGATCCTCTAACCAAGCTTATTCCAGTGACTCAGACCCTGATCCAGGCTCTCCAATTGTGGTTGGATCAGGACAACCTCAGACAAGGAGTCCCATTCATCATTCAGTCTCATTCTGTGGTTCTAACCATGGATGCTTCTCTCCTGGGGTGGGGAGCTCATCTGGGAGCCCTCACAGCTCACGGAGTGTGGTCTCCTCAGGAGTCTCTTCTCCACATCAATCTGCTGGAGCGCAGGGCAGTGTACTTGGCTCTGCAAGCCCTTCTCAAAATCACTACAGAACAAGGTGGTTCAGGTCAGGACAGACAACACCACCACAATGTGGTACATCAACAAGCAGGGAAGCACTCGGTCTATGGCCTTGTGCACGGAAGCCATGAAGTTATGGTCCCTGGCTTTTTCTCTACAGACCTCTCTGGTAGCAGTCCACCTTCCAGGAAAGGACAATATGCTAGCAGATGCATTGAGCAGGATTTCCCAGGGCCATCACGAATGGTCCCTGGATCCCCTAGTGTTAAAAGTGATTTTTCAAGGTGGGGCACTCCAGAGATAGATATCTTTGCAGCCCCAGACAATCACCAACTTCCCCTCTTTTGTTGCAGATCCCCAGTCTTGGGTTCAGTCCCCCTGGATGCTCTAATTCTTGATTGGGAGGGGAAATTTCTGTATTCCTTTCCTCCTTTTCCCCTTCTGTTCAAAGTCCTGGTCAAGATTTAATTCAATTCAATACAACTTTATTTTTATAGCGCCTTTCAAAAACCAAGGCACTTAACATAAAAACAAGAACAGCCAATATAAATAACATTTAAAACATAAAATTTATATTATCCATCACTAGGGAAGGCCACATCAAATAAATAAGCTTTAAGCTTGATTTTAAATCTACTGACCAAGGTCACAATCTTGCAAGGTGATCCTGATTGCTCCAGACTGGGCCAGACATCCTTGGTATCCTCTGTTGCTGTCCCTAGCAGTCCATCTTCCCCTATCTCTTCCCAGGAACCACAACCTGATAACTTCCTCTCGGGGTGGGGGGGGATCTGGTACCCCAAACTTCGGTTTCTCAATCTCAAGGCATGGCTCTTGAAGAGCTAAAATATGCAACTTTGCATCTGTCCCAAGGGGTTCTGGACATTCTCACAGCCTCTCAAAAACCTGCCACCAGAAAGACTTATAACTCCAAATGGAAAAGATTCAGCATTTGGTGTTCCAAGAAGCATATACCCCCAGATACTGCTGACGTGTCTGCAGTTCTGGATTACATGGTTCATCTTAATGGCCTAGGCCTCAGACCAGCTACCCTCAAAGTTCACTTGTCAGCTGTTTCAGCTTTTCTGTGAGTGGGAAAGCCATCCTCACTGGCATCTCACCCTGTTTTCTGTAAATTCTTCAAAGGATTGCTTCATACCAATCCCCCCTTTAGGGATCCTACTTCTGCTTGGGATCTTAATGTTTGCATTGCTCAGCTTATGCATCCCCCTTTTGAGCCTTTGTCCTTAGCAGAGCTTAAGTACTTGACTTGGAAAACTGTGTTCCTGGTAGCTATTACCTCTGCCAGACATATCAGTGCATTACAAGCTCTGTCAGTGGAGCCTGATTTTATCTCATTCCATAGAGATAAGGTGGTCCTTAGAACCAACAGGAGGTTCTTACCCAAAGTGGTTTCAGATTTTCATCTGAACCAATCCATGTCTCTTCCTGTATTCTTCACTGATCATTCTTATTCAGGGGAGATAAGATTACACAGTTTGGATGTTAAAAGGGCTCTTAGCTACTACATTGAGCATACTAAGGCACTTAGGTTTGACTCCCTCCAGTTGTTCCTCACTTATGGTGAAGTGGGGAAGGGTAAACCTGCTACTAAAAGAACTATTGCCAGGTGGATTGTCCCTTGTATACAATTCTGCTATGAAAAGCTAGGCAAAGTATCCCCCTCAGGCCTGAGGGCTCATTCGACTAGAGGTACAGCTGCTTCTCTGGCTGCTGCCAGAGATATACCCTTATTAGAGATATGCAAAGCAGCCACCTGGAAAACAGTCCATACATTCACCAAGCATTACTCTCTGGATATCCAGGCTAGGAGTGATGCTAGGTTTGGTACAGCAGTTCTCCAGAGCCTATTCCCAAAATAGGTTTGATGCCTTCCTCCATGGAGGTACTGCTTGGTAGTCTGCATAATGTCAGAATACAGCAAGACTTCATGTTGTTTGAAGAAAAAAATACTCACCTTAGTAATTGTGTTTCTTCTAATGGAGTCTTGCTGTATTCTGACCTCCCTCCCTGCCTCCCCTCTCAGAACCTGGATTTTGGGAAGTGGGCTGGTAGGCACAGTGTTGCACCTCAGGGGTGTACTTGGCACTCTCCCCTCTTTACACAGGGGGAGTGGGTTAATTATATGTTTTGGTAATTATTTTTGTTCACTACCTAGTTTTTGTTTTGGATTTCTTGACTTGAGTCTTTTGGGGATTTATATTTAGTTGCCTTTTGGCTAGTGAATTTTACAATTTCCACATAGTGGGGTAGTTAGTGTTAGCTCATAAGAATCTGACGGTTACACTTCAAAGTGCAGTAGACAGAGGTTTGAACCGAGCTCGAGCTCAATGTTCTATGCCTTGGCATAGAGTTAACTATTTTCTCTCTGGAGCAGTTCAAGTGCTGGGGCTAACTGCATAATGTCAGAATCCAGCAAGACTCCATTAGAAGAAACACAATTACTAAGGTGAGTAATTTTTTCTTCTGTGCTAAGTGGCAATTATTTGTTTGCTCCTATTAACTGAAATTTAATTCATACCTCTAAATAATCCATATTTAACTGAACTCAAGTAAGCTTTGATGTAAACAAATGTGTTTTGTATTCTTAATGCCAGAGCACTTAGATATTTCCTAGGGATTATGCCCAGCTGGGGGTGCTGATTGCCCAAGGCACAACCGAGGGCCATTAATCTTAGAAAGATGGCACATGGAAGTGCCTGACTGTAAGGGAATTATTGTGGTTATAAATGTATTAGTGTCTGTAAGGGGGAAAAATGCATTTTTTTTGAAAGAAAGAAAATTTACAAATCCACATTGCTGTGAGCTGTACCGGGCATTGCTAAGGGACTAACATCCAGTGCAGAAAGCAATCATAATGTGTGTTTACCTCATGAATAATTAAACTAGACACAATTATTTTTATGGCCAACATTTTGTTATAGCTATTTTCATAGAACCAGATTCAGAGTTTTCACTATGTCATGTCTTGTGTACAGAATGTTAAGCATGAGTTGTTGATCTAGTAGAACAGGGCTCAGTATTCTGTACACAAAGCCTGACAAAGTCAGAACTCCTATTTGCTGATTCCATAAAGAGGACTGTACAGAATGGTACCCAGGAGAATAAACAGTTACAATATCATTTTCTCATAAGTTTTTATTCAGGTAGTTATATGTGGATCAGTTGGAGTATGAATATAATTTCTGCAAATAGGAATATTAAAAACAGCTGCCTGTTAGAAATATTGTCCTGTCCTCTTGCACTGCTCTCCAGCCGTTCTGCAACCAAGCAACAAATGAGACGTGGTGGGCTCACAGAGGAGTTTGCCATCTGTTTTGGGCAGACTGGATGGGCTGAAAGCCTTTATCAGCCGACAGTATCTATGTTTATGTGTGCATCTCACAGCCAAGTCATCACGGTAGGGAAAACGGGTAGAAACAGAAGAAAAAAATACAAAAGTAACAAGGAGATTTAATTCTATTCCAGGTAAAAACCACTGTCAGATCTTGTTTACAATGGTGTCTTGTTAAGACAAAACTGATGATACGTGAACATGTTACAGACGTACTGTAAATAGTGCTAGACAAAGTGCACAGCTTACAAGGCATTGTATGTCTACACAGGCATACCAAAGTTTCAAGTGCAAGGTACGTGACTAGGGATAAGGACAGGCTCCAGTTCTTTGAACAACATAACTCTCTAAAACAAAAACAAAAATTAGTTGGAATGTGGCTCATAAGACAGGCATGCTCCAAACATCCTGTTCAGTGGCACAGTACACAATTTATATTCCTCTGTTCCTATTGAAAGTAATGGCAAAGGGTGTGAAAATTCTGTGTCAAGTGTTGTTGGATAAGGCCTTGAAAGAAAGCATGTATGCTCCATCGTCTAACAGACACAGTCTACTGACGGAGAATCGCTGTTTCTAAATCTTGCCTCCTGAACTCTGTGGTCCATTGCAAAAACAAAAAAAATCAGAAAAAGACAAATGGTCACCATTCAATCTACAATATTACGAAAAGCAATTGCTCAGAGTCAATAAACTTATAACAATGACAGCAGGCAGCAGGAGGGAAAACTGCTCTTCCAGCCGTACTGTATATACAAATCATTCCCTCCAGGCTACAGCAGCTGCAGTAGCTATAAAGGAGATGAAGCTGAACGTATTATCTGAGGTACCAGAAGTCCAGGGTCTATTCTTCGCCAAAGAAAACAAGCCTTACCTCATCCCAGCATTGCAACAATGTGCTCACATCCAATATGCTAAACACCACATCACCTTTCACTCTGTAGTCATTCAACCACCTACTTGAACAGCACAAAGCCCTCCCCGCAATTATCTTAAAGGTCAGTTGCATCATAAATGTAATTCAGACTGTTTTCACTTTTAACATGCATTCACTGCAAAATGCTCTTTTTTACATACAAATAATGTTGAAATGTCTCACTGTGCTGTGCTTTTGTCAGTGCTACCTGTTCCCTGAGTTCACAGAGCTATATCATTCTGTAGGAGGCAGCACTATATAATTTTAGCCAGAGTGCAATTTTTCCTCCAGATGAAAAAGGCAAAATTGCACCCCTAAGTGTATATCAAATTGATTTTTGTGATCATACATTTTTATATCATTACTTTGCTCCTTTCCTTGCCTCTCTAATGATCCATGTTTCAGGACCTGCAAATGTCTCATCTTCCACTAGGGGCTGTGTTTTGGGATGCCTACTCGCTGGATTTCTAAGTGGTCCATGCTGTCCTAGGCCCTGGTTCTTTATTCTCATATTGCCTTTTGTCCTAGCCAGCTGTACTCCCAGTCCTCCAGTTGGGTAACCCATTGACCTCCCAGCACTATTGGCAGTTAGCCCACCCAACCTAACCATTGGGGGGCGGGAATTCATGGCAGGAGGCCTGAGAGTGGTGGCAACCTTTATCTAAATGGCGGGCTGTTTTTGCCGTTTGTTCCCCAATTCTCTCTGTCCCTCCCACTTTTGACAAAGCGCTGAACAATGCTTGTGGTGGCCTTGAACACATACAGTGACAGTGAGTTAGCAGTGCAGACCCCAGCCCAGGCAGCCCAACTCTGACTCCCGAGTCCGCTCTTGACCCCAGGTTAGAAGCACGACAGTGCATGGGATATTGAGTGTCTCCTACTCAGGCTTTATTTCTATCCCTAACAGTGGGTTCACCCTCTTGTGTAACAGGCAGCAAGGGAATGAGATAGGTACTATTATTGGCAGGGGGGCTGTGACATCACAGGAGGAGGAGGAGGAGGAGGAGGAGGAGGGTCCATAAGGAGCCAGGACCTTTTGGAATGAGTGGTGTGATGAGCTGGCTGTTTTCCATTTAAGCCCTATTTAATCCTGAGACACTGATAGATGAACTGCAAACATCTCCCCTGATGTACAGTGGCATCTTCAGCACCGCTCCCTCTCTGTGCCACATCTTCCCGGTCTGCAGCCTTCCTTGGTCACTGGGAAGTGAAAGTGCAGCATGACACTGATCACATCAGTCTCAGAGACAGAGAGTTTCCCATGGGATGCTACTCCATCTCTCGCCAGTCCACAGTGATGACCCATAGTTAGGGCACAAAAACGGCTTATCAGCAACACAAGTGGCTCCCCTATGTGCTGTGTTACTGAGCTGGTGCCACTATTCTTTTTTAATTAAAAAAAATATATATATATTTTTATGGTTGATTCAAGGGCCTAGTGGAAGACACATGTACCTTCCATGTGGTGGACCCAGGTTAAAGTTCTAAGACTGTAGCCTGAGTCAGGTCAGGCAGAAGTCTAAACACAGAGAGATGGAAAGCTCAGTGCCTCCAGGAAGAGTTTGGTAGCATCAGATGGCCTGGGGGGAAGGGGCATGCAGGTAAAACCCTCCATGAGCTCCCCCAGTATGTAATGTCACATTATGTGTGTCACGTATGCACACACCTACCCCATCGCTGGTAGCATGCACTTACGTGTCAGCAAGCCATCCTCTTTGACTGGCACAAGTCAGCAGCTAGGTGGCCCTGTTCTGGGATCCCTGCCAGCTGGAGAAGGCATGTGGTGATGGAGTTCAGTTATGGCATGGACTGTGGGTGGCACAGGAGGATGCCCAGTAGCAGAGAGGTAGGAGAAAAAGAAGTAAGCAGCAGGGGAAAAGCTGGGAATTGCTGAATGAATGAGTGGTGGGATAGGGGAATAAAACAAGCGGAAAAGATAAAAAGAGAAAATGTTATAATTATTTCCAGAAAAGGCAGCAGACTGAGACAGGTAACTAAAATGGCAGCATTGGAATGAGAGTCTCAAAAATCAGGAAATAGGCAACAATGAAAACAAGATTTGGCTGATGCCAGTGAGGCTGGTTTTTCCTTTTTGTATGCTGTTATCTTTGTTTAATTTTGTAAAAGGCTTTACTGTTTCACCAATCTCACTGTTACAATTGTAATTATATGAGGACTGCCTCTAACATCAGTTTTACGGATTTCTTTTCTATACAGTGCCCGCAGGAAGGCTTTGATGCAGTGGCACTTTTCAGTAATGCTCCCTACACTGCACACACAGTGGTTCATGTCCACCCAACACCAGGTGATTAGTTTCATCCCTCCCAACAACAAACTCACTTATAGCACCCCCCACTCTATACCACTGTTTTTTTTATTCCTTGATAGTCCAGGTTGGACACTGGACACATCAGGTAGTTGGTGGGAGAGGACACTTTTGTTTTTATTCCCTGATGGTCCAGGTTGAAGACTAGACCTGTCAGGTAGTTGGGGAGAGAGGGCACTTTTGTTTTTATTCCCCAATAGGCCAGGTTGGGTACCGGACCTGTCAGACAGTTGGAGGGAGAGGGTCAGATGCTTTTTATTTCCTCTGGGCCAGGTTGGGCATCAGACTCATCAGGTATTGTAGTTTGGGGGAAGGAGACAGATTTTAATCCCTGACAGGCCAGGTTGGACTTGGGATTTGTCAGGTTCTTGAGTAGAGGGGGAGAGATATATTTTTATATTCCCTCATGGTCCTGGTTTGGCTCTCAACTCATCAGGTAGCTGGGTGGAGGAGAGACAGATTCTTTTAAATTCTCTTAACAAATCATGTTGGACACTGGACTCATTAGGTAGCTGAGGGAGAGGGGCCAGATTTTGTTTATTCCTTGTTGGGTTGGGCACAGGACCCATCAGGTAGTTTGTGGGAGGGGTACAGATTGTGTTTTATTCCCTGACAACCCATGTTGACCATTCTGCTGAGCAGCAGGCTGGGGTGGAGTGTGCCCTGCAATGTGATCCCTGTGTGTGCATTGGGAAGAGTACAGAGCTGAGATTGAGGTGCGAGAGAGGGAGGGTAGGGCAGTGGAGCTTGGGATCAGTGGCACCAAGGTAGGGTTACAGCCTCAGAAGTGTGCTCCATTGATCCCTCTCTGCCTAGTCTCCCATGCTAGTGTGTTGTGGGCCTGAGGATGTGGAGATGCCGGAACAAGCTGGTAGCAGTAGCAATCTGGCAGCAGCCCAAACCTCCAGTGCAGATTTTTTGTATTCCCTGATGGGCCAGGCTGGGTACTGAACTGATAAGACATTATGAAGGGGAAGATGGACAGATTTTTTTTATTCCCTGCCAGGCGGGGTTCAGCACTGGACCTGTCAGGTTATTGGGGGGAGGGTCAGATTTTTTTTTTATTCCCTGATGGGCCTGATTGAACACTGGACCTGTTAGGTTGTTGGGGGGAGGGTCACTTTTTTAATTCCCTGACAAGCTTGGTTCAACACAAGACCTGTCAGGTTGTTGGGGGAGGGTTGTTTTTTTTTTTATTCCGACAGGCCAGGTTGGGCATCGGACCTCTCTGGTTGTTGAGAGAGGGGGACAACTTTTTTAATTCCCTGATGGGCTGGATTGGGCACTGGACCTGTCAGGCAGTTTGAGGGGAGGGGAACAAATGTTTTTATTCCATGAAGGGCCATGTTGGGCACTGGATCCTTCCAGTTGTTGGTGGCAGGTTATTGTTTAACTCTCTGACAGGCTGGACTGCATCAGGTAGTTTGGGAGAGAGGGACATACATTATTTTTTTTACTCCCTCATGGGTTGGATTAGGTGTTGGACCAGTTAGGTATTTGGGGAGGACATATTTGTTTTTCATTCTCTGATGGGTCAGGTTGGGCACTGGATCTGTCAGGTTTTGAGGAGCGGGACAGATTTGTTTTATTCCCTGAAGGATTGGGTTGGGCATGGGACCTGTCAGGTAATTGGGGGAGGGGGACAGATTTGTTTTTATTTCTTGATAGGCCGGGCTGCTCACTGGAAGCATCAGGTACTTGGGAGGGGTGACCACTTTTTTTATTCCCTGTCGGGCCACAGTGGGCACTGGAAATTCAGTTCTATTCTATATTCCCTGCACTACCAGCATGGAACTTCTTTTCCTTGTGCAACACTTTCAGATACAGTGTTTATGAAAGTCATGTTGGTTAAGTGATGCCCCCCCCCGCTTCAGCAACTGATATCCCCCCTTACTTTCCCCCGTCCATGGTCAGGCTACTTGTACTGACTAGAAACTCAGCTGTTTTTTCATTATACTGAGAGGTTGGGAGAGATACGTTCTAGTTCCTACAAACATGAAATGGTGCCACAGCTATGCTATTCTTTGTCATTAGTAGCATGAAAAATAGGGGATTTCATTTTCTTAGGAAAAACAAAGCTTTGTTTTACATTCACAAAGCTGTGCAGACAGAGGACCTGATTTTCAAAGGGCCCATAGCATGGCACAATTTGCACCAAACCCTGGACTGCTGCAGACTCTGGGTGCGCCAGGGACCCTGCACAGGATTTTGGTACAACAGTCCTCAGAGTTGCTGCAGGCTGAGGGGTTCACCAAATAGGTGGTGCTCAGTAGGGATTTGGCAGATGCCATCGTCATCCCCTGGCCATGGGAAAGCCAGCCCCAGGAGTAACACTTGGGGGGGGGTGTACGCAACCCCACAATCCACACCATCTTAAGTGTAAACCGTACAGTACTGTCTGTGCACCACTTACCTTCAACCTCATAACATAAAATGTATGCTGTCCATGTCATACCCAGCAGTGCCAGTGTAGAGTACAGTATACCGTAATGTCTGGTCTGTGATGCCCCGATGCCCAGTTCTATGTGAGCTTCCATAAGTCATGCCATATTGCTGTATTAGACCTAGCATTGCAGGCATATACAGGACAATAAGCCTGACCATTACAGAACAGAAACTGTACACGCTCTTGGTACTGGTCACTCACCACTGTGTACTGTGCCGAAGTTACTAATGTCACTGATCACAGTGACTCTGCATTGCTTGATTTAGATAGATCGGATTTATTAGCTCTTGAAACATTGCTAGCCGAGGCTGAAGCAGACAGCAGTATAACTGAGATGGTAATAATAGACAGTACTTATTTTGACAATGTTATGCCATCTAGAAATTTAAGAGACATGAGAAAAGCCATGTTTAAACCAGTCTTTGTTTTGCCCGAATACCTTGAGTCCCCTTGTCAGATGTTTTTGAAAGTGTGGTTCTTAAAGAGACAGGTACCTTGTTAAAAAATCATTCCCCCTTCTCTGGCAATAATTTAACTAGAAATTAAATGAAAGCCATTAAGGAGCTTTCCAGTTTGAACAATGTGATAATTAAACCTGCAGATAAAAGGGGAAATGTTGTTATCATGGACACTGAGGATAACGTCAGATGTGTCCATGATTTATTAGATAATGAAACAAACTACAAAAAAAGCTTAAAGGCGATCCCTCTGACATATTTAGGAAAGAATTACTGCAACTTTTGGAATGCGGAAGGGCAAACTTGTATATAACTGATGATGAACTGAAGTTTTTGTGGGACCGTGAATCCAAGACCCCAACCCTCTATGCCCTACCTAATGTCTATAAAAGACTTGTGAACCCACCCAGTTACCCCATCGTGTCTGGGGTGGGATTCATGACAGATCATTTAAATAAGTATATTTATTTTTTTCTTAAAAAAACTGTTGGTCTAGTCTGAAAACCCACCTGAGTGACACAATGCATATTCTTGATAAATTTCAGGACTTTGAATGGAACAATAATTATTCGTGGCTGAGTATAGATGTGGAATCGCTCTATACGAGCATTCCACATGATAAAGAGATTTTTGCATGTTCACAACTATTGACCGAACATCCACTGAAAGATAACTTTCCCATTGACTTCATCATTGAAGCATTAAAATTGGCACATAACTACTTCAAGTTTAATGGTGATTATTTTTTACAACTTCAGGGCAGTGCCATGGGAGCTGCTGTGGCACTCAGTTATGCAAACCTTTTCCTCGGGTGCTGGGAAATTACCACAGTTCTGCTGAATACCATGAACCCCTATCTGAAGTATCGGAAGAGATGGTACTGTTTTACAGATGATGTGTTATGTGTATGGGATGGACCCAAGGAAGAGGTGGCAAACTTCATGGCATGACTGAATAACAATGACATGAACCTAAAATTCACACACTGTGTAAATAAACAAGTCATTAACTTTTTGCATCCTACCCTGTTCATTGATGAGAATTTGACAGTTCAGACTAAAAGCTTTAGGAAGCCTATGGCCACTGCCACTTTATTGAGGTCAGACTGTTCACATCCCCCTGCACTGATCCGCTCTATTCCCTATGGGAAATTCCTGCAGATTTGCAGGAACTGCTCTCAAGAGGACGCATTTCAGAATCAAGTTAAAGATCTATACAACAGATTTTCTGCAAGGGGATTTAACAGGGAAACTTTAACAGCAGCCCTATAGAGAGCAGCAGCCCAAGTGTAGCCACCCTCTCCCCGAACGTCTAGGGGATGATTGAAATCACTGATGAACCAGGGGAAGGGGGCCCACAACATAGACACAATTCCAAAACTGTACAGCATGAAAGACAAGAAAAAGTTTATCTCGTAAGGTGTCATCAAACTGCTGAATCCCCGAGTTGCTTCTTTAAAATTGCTGGGAGCACCCCATGGAACTCCATAGAAGGACCAGGACTCTTGTTGCCTTACGTCTCTCGGCTCCCCCAGGCCCCGAACCCCTGGAAGGTGCAGGATCTTACGTCAGCCAGTCCCCTGGAAATATAAACTCATGGATTGATTAAAAAGTGAGGATTTTATATTTCATTTTCCCCTGTTTACAAATGAATCAGGCTCACAATTTCTTCCCAAACAAGATCAATTTATTCCTCCTGGGCCCAAAAGATTTAGACGACCACAGGGGTTCATCACTAATATTCCTGCTTCATGGAGCTAAACTTTAATATAGTTAAAATGACAGCACATTTTTAGCAGAGCAAGGTCTTTAACAGCTCTCAAACATCAGATCTGCTTTTCCTGAGGAACCTAGCGACCGTCTACCTGGACCGTGAAGCTCCCTGATTCCACTGGCACTAGATAAGTACCTAACAGAGCTTCCATGTGATTTCCAAGGGCGTTCCTTATTTCCTCCTCTAACCAGGGAAGCATACAGCTTCTCCCACCATTACCTGACTCTCAATTCCGGCCTTCCAGGGACATGGATGGTGTGGTACCTATCAAAACCGACCATACCATACCCCCGCATCCTCCTGTCTGGTCGCTTTCCTGGTCTGCTCAGCCTCCCTGAACACTACAACCTCTCCAGACAGCATGGTGGCACCTTCCTTTCCAAGTTACTCCCACTGGAGCAGAACCACAGCCTAACTGGGCCTAAAGGCCAGCTCATAAAATGGAGGCCCCGGGGCCTGCCCCAGACATGGGCATGGCAGACCCACAGTGTACCCAGGCCATGCTCCACTCCCCTGGCTGCTAACCATTTGAGCTGCCCTGCCATCCAGAGAAACAGGAGCCCTGCCACAACTCCTGGATCCCCAACAGCCCAAATACCTCTCCATCCAGAATGCTGCTCTTCTAAAGGGCCTTAAAAAAGATGGAACTGCTGCCAAACCATCCCCTCTTCACCATCCTCCTGCTGCCTGATAAGTGCAAACCAGCTCCTGGGGATACCTTCAGGGCACTCAGTGGCCCACTCGACTAAAGACTGGCAGCCCCAAGACCTGTCCCTCCAAACAGGCCCTAACAGGGTTAGAAGCTCCCCTGGCCCCCTCTCCAGTGGGACCCTAGATTGCCTTGCCACATCATGATGCAGAGGCCCTGTCACAGCCTACTGCAACCCCAACTACCCAGGCCCACTACAAGCCTACAAAAGTCTACCCGATTCCTGAGGCCTACTTATCCCGCACCTCCCTTACTCTCCCATCCACCTCCCAGAGCCCGGGGCTCCACAATAACAGTTGCAGCTACCTGTCTCCATGCTGTCCCTTAGATGCTCACCCAGGGAACCCAATGCATCACCACTGTGGCAGCCGGCCTGCCTAAAGTGGGGGGGGGGGCCCTACCCCGGTCTCCTGCTCTCCCTGCTTTCTCCTCCAAAAGACCTGAAAACTTCTGTTCCTGCCTATTCATACTCTTACTAACCTGATCTCTGCTACCACCACATGGTGACCAGCAGGAATTGTGCCCCCAGAGCACTAATAGCTCCCTAAGTTCTGGAGGCATTATGCAAGAGGGGTTCCCTAAAGGGAGCATAAGCTTCTCTCAAAAGAGAGCAGGCTTACACAAGATAAAAGGTCCCTCCTTAAAAACCAAAGCCCTGGAGTCACGTGATGATCTTGCCAGAATAGCAGCTCCACCAATGGGCTCCTATTTCTCCCACCTGTATCTACATTGAAAATATTTTTCTGACAACACCTATCACCTTAATCCACTTATTTTCTGCTTCTGAGACGCCTACCTGTAAGGGTGATTGCAGAAGAGGAGACTTTGCAACTAAACTTCGGCAGTAAGGATGGAGTCAGAGATGCGCCAAGCACCACCACATCATATGCCACCACAGACTCCCAAAAAGCTGCCAAAGGGTTCCAAGGGCCAGCTGACCACTTCCAGCAAAATGATCACTACCACAGCATGACAGGTCCCACTCTCGGAACAAAAATGTATGGAGGAGCTAGCCTACAGCCATTCAAGGCAGCACTACAGGACATAATCTGGGAATTCAAGTCCCTACGTGGGGATCTGACTGAAGCCATGAGAGCCCTTACAGACGTCGCCGCCCACACGTTTTTGCTAGAGGGGTGGTGAGACAAAGTTGATCCAGAACTAGTTGCTCTCCGACAGAAGTTGGCTAAGATGGACTCTAAGCTCAAGGATCTGGAAGGCTGAAGTCGCCGCAACAATATAGTCATCTTTGGCCTTCCAGAGGAAGCAGAAGGTGCCACTCCAATTCTGTTCGTGCAAAAATTCATCACCATGATCGCAGGGCCCTCTCCGAATAACACAACCTATATCATAGAGAGGGCCCATCGCTCACTGAGACCTAGACCTGCAGCTGGTCTCCCTCCCAGGCCATTAATACTTAAGTTCCTAAACATCTTGGACAAAACTCATGTTTTAGCAAAAGTTAGAGATCTCAAAGAGGTTTTGTGGGAAGGGCAAAAAATATGTTTTGCCCAGGATCTCCCAGTTGCCACAAGGCAGAGGAGGGCTGCATATCATCCTTTCATCACTAAGCTCATCGCTGCTGACATCAGGTTCAAAGTTATTTATCTCTCTCGCCTCTCAGTCCTGCATCAAGGTACCTGGCACAACTATGAATCCGCTGATCAGGCCTTTCCAGCCTTTCCTGAACTGTTTAGTGCATGCTGACTTCTGCCACTAGAGGTCCATCTTTAGCTCAAGCCTGCAGCATGAATGCGTGCACTACAAGTTTTTTTATATGGATGTGTCAGGCTATCATCTTTCCTGGATATATTGGATCCGTTTTATGGTACCCTAATATGTCACCCTCTTTTTTATCTCTTGCCTGTCTTCTATGATTTCATCCTCAGCTTACACAACAAGTGGAGCACCACATTGACAGCACTGATTGCTATTTCCTGCTTGAGTTACCCACGGTCTGCTTATGGTCCTTGAAGATGTTTCCACAACTTGGGACGCAGCTTGGGACTACTTAATGGCTGTATTGAGGACATTTATCTATTTAATTGCATTTCCTGATATCCTGTTAACAACCATGTGACATCCTTCCCTGCTTTTTTCTCTTCCTCTTTTTCTTTCTTTTTCCTTTCCTCTCTCTTTTTCTCGGTATCTCTTAACTGGACTCACACCACCCATGCCTGCCAGAAGTTTGAGAAGGCATCCAGAAAATTGAATGACTTTCTGAGTTATGATATTTGGGACTTCATCTCTACACTGTATTTCTAGCTCCATTCATAAGTTTATCAGACAGTAAGAACAACACTGGACATTCCAGTGTGAATGGTAACTTTAATTGAGAGGTGTGGGGGGGGGGCAGGGGGTAGTTAGTGGTTAATACTGCTTCCCGGGCAGTGGATCGCATATTGGAGCATTGAGGGGTGGAAGCTCGCGGATCTACAACAGGAGTCCGATAGTATTTCTGTCAAACGCCCTGTCAGCAACACCGGCAGATCGACCGCATTCTGCAGTCAGCTGCCAGTTTGCTATCGTTTTCTTTGTTTTCTTCAGGGGCCTTCACCCCCCAAACCCCCCACACCCCCCTACTTAAAGATTCTCAATTCCAGTCAGAGCTGATTGGGGGGGGGTGCAGGACCCCCGACAGGCAGCGCTGGGTTCCAGTGGGTCTCCCACCATGGCTAGGCACTGTAGTCGCTGTGGGGGACCTCGCTGGTGAAATCCACATTTCTGGACTGTGTAGTACGGTATGGGTTGCATGCTCATTGGCTCACGCTGTGGACCAATGGGCATACAGCCCTACTGTAAGGTGTCAGTCATTGGTCGGTGGCCGGGCGGCAAGCGGGTGGGGAGCTGCCACCCGCCACTGACTGAGGGAGAGGTGGGGCAGTGGGGCTCAGTGGGCGGGTGGGGAGGGGTACCGCTAGACCACCAGCGATGGGTTGGTGTGGCATTAATGTTTTACTGGCGCCTGCAATCGGGATCTGGCGGTCCACTGGACCACCAGGGATATTGGACGAATATTTCAATACTTATGCCCGCGATCAGGTGTGAAGCGGTCCACTGGACCACCAGGGATATTGGATAGATATTTCAATACTTAAACCCGCGATCGGGTGTGAAGCGGTCCACTGGACCACCAGGGATATTGGATGAATATTTTATTCAACTTATGCCCGCGATCGGGCAAGGGGGGTCCGCCACGAAGGTGCAGCCAGAGCTCGTTTGGCCACCCACAGGTGGCAGCTGCCATGTTGTGCCCTGCAATACGGCAGCTCACCTGTTGGTGGCCAGCCGTTGTTCCTTTTTTTTTTGGCTCACCTGTGTGCAGCGCAAGTAGGGGTTCGCATGCATGGACTCAGGACATCCCCGGCTGAATATCGGGATGTGCACCCTACCTGCGCCGCATACATTAGTGATGCACTCCGGCACATTGGGATTTGTGCCAGGCTCAATCCCTATTTGAATATCGTGCCAGGGCGCATCAGTGGATTGCGCATAGCGCAATAGTGCTGCACCATGCGCAATCCCTCTGAATATCTGGGCCCTTGTGTAAACCATTATATCTAAATAAAACATATTTAATTAAAAAAAAAGAACCAAATTGCCCCTACAAAACAACCCATCACGTTTGTAACTAAATACAGTAAAGAAGCAGGGCAGAGTGGAGCCATTGTGAGAAAATACTGGCCTGTTTTACCTAATGACTATTCCCCTGCTCAAGAACTCAATACACAACCCAGAATCTCTTTTTCAAGGGCAGAAGACCTGCTTGATAAACTTATTCATAGCAGGTATTATTCTCCTAAAATTGATCCACCGACAAGACACTGGTTACCACCACCACCAAAGGGTATGTACAAATATGGTAGGTGCAATGTGTATAATTTTTGCCGTCAAGGTATAAGATTGCAACTAGAAGGTTATGGGGAGGGGGGGTGGACATCAGACCGTGTTTAAACTGTGGGAGCCTGTATGTGGTGTACACTGTATGGTGCCCCTGAAAAATGTTATATAGTGGATGACATCAGGGCAGGGCTATGGAATATCCCACTGGGGAGCCACTACTGACAAGCATAATAAAAATCCAGATGGGACCCTATTTACTGCACTCCCAGAGGAGGAGATAGACTAAATGACCTCCTCAAAAGGGAAAGTTTTTGGATTTTTACATTAGGCACTTTCTGGCCTATGGGACACAATCTGGACTGGAACCTTAAACCATTTTTGAAAAAGGGATGAAGATGTTAAAGAAAGTGCTGTGATCATAAATGGGCATCTGATTAATTTCTGTTGTAATAATGCTTTATTTATCTCTTTTACCGTTCTCCTTATGATGGCCACTGGAATTTCTGGACAGGTCGATCCCCTACACCCAGAAGCTGGATTATTGATGTGTCAGGGGTGATCACGTCTCCTTAATCATGGGCTAACCATCAACTTTTTTTTATCTTTCCTTACTTATCTTTCATCTTATACCTAAATAAATGTATATTAGCGCTCCATTCTAATTCCTCTGTGTACTTGGTTTTCCTAGTGCATTCATTTTCTTTATTATTTGGTCCTCTGTTATGGTCTACTAGGTATTTCTATACATTATTGCTAAAATAACAGCAACTGCATTATGCAAAAAACATTATTTTTTGTCAGATTTAATAGGTTCCTTTTCAATTTCTATTTTCTATATGTACTGTGGCTTTTTAAAATGTCTGACATTTATGAGGCATCATGCTATCTAATTACCAGCATCGGGAACTGATGTTATACAGCGACCTCTAAAATATATATGTGTTTAACTAGCAAAAAGTAGCTGCTGTGGTAAGCAAATGGTTCTCATTTAAGTTTTTGTTAAATTACTTTGTTTTGTATGTAAAATAATTCACTGATCTGGTGATTGGATTTTATATTATTCACTTGTGTTCCCAAGTTCGAATCCTCCCAGAGCCACTATTTTGATGATAGTAAATCAAGATGCCGATAGGGGGCTTTAATGATGTCATATCTTGAATTGTATAAAAGGAAGGTTTTTACCACTCTGACTCCACCCCCTGATGCCGACTTTGGTCAAATCGCTGGGGTGTTGCAGTGAGGCCTGTATTGCAATTTTCTCACTGCTCTCTTGGATGAAACTGAATAAAAGACACTATATAGCCACATGAAGCTTCTGAGTTGTGGGCTGACAAGTGCTAAGTCTTTTTGGGACTGTGTTTTGCATGTAACAGAGGCTAGCAACCCCTTCCCACCACCAAGCTTCTACCTCTGTACACAAGGCTGTTGGAGTGGTATTAGGTATATTTTACAAGCAAGAAACCCGATGTAGAAGTATTTGTATGATTGGGACTAGACATAATTTGTCATTTCAGAGCCAACACCTTTACTATATTAAAAAAAAGGTTACAGTATAACAAGCACCATGCTGATTTATGTTGGTGACATTACACCAAATCATTATTTTCGTGCTTGCGCCACCTCTTGAAAATTGACACATGATGAATTTTATCATCTGAGCCCCATATATATGTGCTTAAATAAGAAAAAGTAACTGCTGTGGTAAGCAAATGGTTCTAATTTATGTTTTTGTTAAATTACTTTGTTTTGTATGTAAAATAATTTATTGATCTGGTGATTGTTTTTTATATTATTCACATGTGCTCACAAGTTTGAATCCTCCCAGAGCCGCTAGTTTAATGATAGTAAATCAAGTTGCCAAAAGGGGGCTTTAATGATGTCATATCTTAAATTGTATAAAAGGAGGATGGGTAGACTAGGTGGACCCTTGGTCTCCTTTTGACATCTTTTTTTCTATGTTTCAGTCTTGTCCAGAAATCAGATAATCTTCCCACATCTCACCATCTGATCCCTAACACCCACCCTAAGCCCAGTACTCCCAGAAATCACACCACCAGCTGACTCCTACCACCTGCCTTAAGCACTGCTCCCCCTCCCCAGGAAATTACACCACTCTCCCACCCCACAACAGCAGACCTCTACCACTCGCCTTGAGCACCATTCTCCCCTGGAAATCACACCACCCTCCAACATGTCACCTGCTGGCCCTTACCACCTATCCTGATCACTATTGTCCTGTTGAAATCACACATCCGTCCAACATCCCACCAGTGGACCCCTACCACCTGCCCTTAGCCTCATCCTGCCTCAGAAATCACATCACCCTCCCACATTCCACCAGCTGACCACTACACTGAGCACTGTCCTCCCCAGAAATCACATCACCCTCCCACATTCCAACAGCTGACCACTACACTGAGCACTGTCCTCCCCAGAAATCACATCACCCTCCAACATCCTCCCCACCACCACCCGCTCTGAGCACCTTCCTTCCCCAGAAATCACATAGCCCTCCAACATTCCACCCTGAGCACTGTCCCTCCAGACATCACATCACCCTCCAACATCCCACCAGCTGAACCCTACCACCGACCCTGAGCCTCATCCTCACCAGAAATCAGAAACCACATTACCCTCTCACATTCCAGAAAGCTGATCGCTACAACCCACCCTGAGCACTGCCCATCAGAAATCACATCACAGTCCCACACCCCAGCAGCTGACCTCTACCACCAACCATGAGCCCCATCTTCCCTCAGAGATCACATCATCCTCCCACATCCCACCAGCTGACCCCCTACCATCCACCCTGAACACTGTCTGCATAGGAAACTCGCATATCCTCGCATTTCCCATCAACTGACCCCAACTACCCCCACCCGAGCCCCATTCTCCAAAACACACATCACACTTTTCCTGTCTCTTATAGATGGAAGAAGTGCTGTGCTCATAACTGTGCACAAAGAGGTGATAGACAACATCCAGCAATAGATGCAGGAACAATTTTGGTGGCTACTGGGCCAACAGCAGGTTAATGAAATGGGACTTGGGGTGGGTAATGTGTGTTTTGGGACAGGGCTTAGGATGCATTCAATTAGGGGCAGCTGGAGGGGACATGGGAGGATGATGTGTGTTTTTGGAGATGCGGCTTGGGGTGAGTAAGTGGTAGGGGTCAACTGGGGGAATATAGATGGGAGATACGTGGTTTTGGGAATGGGACTCAGGGTGAAGGTGAAAGGGGTGAGCTGGAGGGACACAGAGGATGATAAAGTGACTGTGAACATGAGGCTCGGGGTGTGTCTGGTGGGGGACGTGGGAAGGGGATTTGGTTTGACTTGTTGCATTTTACATGTCCACTTGATTGAATATGAAAACTTCTTGAAAAATATCTGCATTTTGTGAACATGAGCAAAGACAAACGAACCAGTTTCACACAGCACCATCGAACAAGACATGTTACTTTGCTAGTAAAATAACACAAAATAAACACAGGCAGTTGTTACTGAGCTTTACACAGCTATGGGGGTAAATGGCCTTTTTGTGTATTTGAGAAATGAAACTGGAACTTTTCATTTGATAATGTGCCAAGAGTTACAATAAAACAAGAACATGGGGTGCCAGAGAGCTGGCTTCTAGGCAGGCAGCATTCTTCCACTGCTTCACACCAGAGGCTCCAAATTAGCTAAAATTACTGGATTAAAAGGCACTGTTCTTGATATTGGTGGCAATATTCGATCTTCACAATCGATTACCTGCAGAACGGTACTAAATTCATCATGGGTCATAAAAATGCCCAACTGCAACAAGCCTCGGTGTCTCAAAGGCCTACAACATCCTGAGCTGAAATGAGCAACGTGGCAGTTTCCACGGGGCCTACGGCAGCTAATTCCTCCCAAGATCCCCCGTGGCAGATGATATTGGACTCTGTAAGGGCAATGGATGCCAAAATAGAATGTTACCTGGCTAAATTGGAAGTGCAGGAAACAGCTTTGGCTACGGTAAAGGATTTGTCCACGGATGCAGATAAAAGGTCATTAGCGATCCAAGCAACAGCAGCCCTGTTAACAAAGGAAAATCTGCAGCTATGAAGGTGACTTGAGGTGGTGGAAAATACCTTAAGAGCAGGGAATGTTCGTATTGTCGGACTCCAAGAAGGGGCAGAAGGGACATAGCTTCTCAATTTTCTGCGACTCTGGCTGGTGGAGAAACTTGAAACGCCTAAGGAGTTTGACTGGATGGACCTCCGGCTGGCATACCACATCAATTCTAGGGCGTGGCCTGCGGAGATGACCCAACCAAGAACAATCCTATAAAAACCACCAGCCCAGAGGTGAGGGATGTAATCCTTAGTGCAGCAAGAGCAACCTACCGGATTGAATGCCAGGGATAGGACGTCAAATTTTTTCCGGATCTTTCGTTTCAAACCAGGGTGAAACGTAAGCAGTTTGATGCCATGAGACAAAAGCTGCACACACTGGGAATAGTACATTCCTTTAACTTACCAGCTCATTTGTGCATAAGTTGTGGTGGGAAAAGCTGGCAGTTCCATGACACCAGAGATGCAGGATGATGGACTGAAAAAAACTAATCTGAATTCCAAAATCAGCCACATCAAGGGTCCCTAATGGAGGAATTGGATTCAGATCAGGGCTGAGTAAACCCTTTAGACTTTGACTTAACTGTCTTGCATTTAAATTTATTAAGTTCTTCCCTGGGAGTAATGTTAGGGGACTGATTTCAGTAAGGGGGTAAAGTTTTAATGATTACTCCTTTCATCAGTGTTAAGGACAATTGTGTATTAGTTTGATATTCCCTGACTAAGTTGATTAAAGGGACCATGTAATAGCTTAAGGATTAAGATGCTTAAAGTGCCTACTGTGTTACTTGCATTTAGAGATGGAGTTGGGTGTGGGAATGTGAGGTTTTACTTTCCTAGACACCGTGTGTTATTATAAGGTATACAGCACTACTGGATTAGTGCAGTTTTTTCTTCCTTGACCTATCCCTATGGACACTACCTTTGCCATTGAGATGGCTGGCATATCCTGGGACATATTGGACTTTGGGCATAGTAAGCCTAGTACCTTTGTTATATCCCCACTCCATAATATAAAAGATTGTAAGGCTACATTTACGTTACTCCAGCTATGTCTATTATTGTATGTGTGAAAGTTCTTGCATGAAAATGACTACTGTATTGTTTCCCTCTATGAAAAGCAATAAACAGAAAGTAAAAAAAAAAAGGAAGAACATGAGAATGGTTTTCTTAAGAAAACTGCTTTGGTCATTTAGTATATCCGTGATCCCGTATTAATGTGACAAATGGCATGAAAAATTGACCTGCTGCTATAGAAGCATTTATTGTAAACACACGTCTCTCCACTTGACTTTGATGTGCTCATCACAGGAGCCAACATTCATTTTGCACTAACACCCACACAGATGTGTTTTGCTTGAATAGCCCATCAAAGTCATTTCTTGGATCCAAATTCCAGAGAAAACAGCATGTAGTTGTGTGTTATTTATTGTTAAATCATGTACAATCTTTGGGTTCATCTTTTCATCTTCTAGAAAATGTTTATGACTGTAAGCGCTCTTTAGCACTCTTTATTCAGCATAGGGCACGGAGCATACTCTTAATGTTAAACATGTGTGTGTGTGTGTGTGTGTGTGTGTGTGTGTGTGTGTGTGTGTGTGTGTGTCCATGTCCTGGTTGTGTGCGCCTGCATGTTGTGGTTGTGCATATCTCCTGTTTCTGTGTGTGTCGCAGTTGTGCATGTCTGTGACTCATAGAAACATAGAATATGTTGGCAGAAAAGGACTGCTTGGTCCACTCAGTCTGCTCAGATGTTCCCTACCTAAGTTGCCTCTGCAGACCCTAACAGGTCTCTGGTGACCCTCCCATCACCCTGCCTGTTTTCTAATACACCCCTATGTGTAATGCATGCATGCATGCTTGAAGTCCCCCCCTGTTTTGCCTCCATCACTTCTGCTCATGGTCTATTCCAGGTGTCTACTCTTTCAGTGAAAACATATTTCCTCACATCTCTCTTAAACTCCCCCTACAGCTTCATTGCATGCTACCTGGTCCTGGTGCTCATTCTCATTTGAAAAACACTCCCCTCCTGCACCATGTTAACCCTTGCAGGGTGCTTGTAGGTCTCTATCAAGTCACCTCTTGCTCTCCTCTCTTCCAGGGTGTATATGCTAAGATCCCTCAGTCTCTCCTCATAGGGCTTCTTGTGCAACCCCTGCATCATTTCAGTTGCCCTCCTCTGGACTGCCTCCATCTGTCTATGTTCTTTCTAAGATGTGGCCTTCAAAGCTGGACACGGTGCTCCAGGTGGGATCTCGCCAGCAATCGATACAGTGGCAACACCACTTCTCTCCTGCTGGACACACGTCTCCTTATGCACATCAGTATCCCACTGGCTCTACCTACTGCTTTGTCACACTTTCCTGCCACTTTGGGGTTGTGAGATACAATAGCCCCAAGGTTACTTTCTTGTCTAATGGCTGCCAGTACCTCCCTCCCCCATACTATACTCAGCACCTGGGTTCCTATGCCCTTAGTGCATTATTTTGCACTTTTTGGCATTGAACCCCAACTGCCATGCTCTAGACCTCTCCTCAAGTTTCCAAAGATCCCTACACATTCTCTCCATCCCCTCCTGAGTGTCCACTGTATTGCAGATTTTGGTTTCATCTGCAAAAAGGCATACCGTCCCATCCAGTTCCTCAGCAATGTCACTTATGAAGACATTGAAGAGGACTGACCTCAATACTGAGCCCTGTGGCACCTCACTGGTCAGGCTCCCGTCATTAGAGTGAGTACTGTTCATCATCACCCTCTGCCTCCTATCTCTTAACCCAATTCACCACTTTGGTTCCCACCCCTTGACTGCCCAGTTTTTATTTTATCAGCATCCTATGTGGCACAATGTCAAAGGCCTTGCTGAAATCCATAGGCCACACCCACTGCCCTCCCCTGATTTATTTCCTCAGTCACCCATTCAAAAAAAAACTATCAGATTAATTTGGCATGACCCCTCCCCCCCAAATTCATACTACTAGTGATCTTGCAGCCCATTGGATTCAAAATACTTACCAGTCTTTCCTTTAGCGGGGTTTCCATTAATTTCCCCACCACTGAAGTAAGACTGACCGGCTTATAATTACTAGCCTTCTCCCTGCTGCCGCTCTTATATAGAGGGGCCCCATCAGCTCTTCTCCATTCATCTGGAACCATGCCTTTTTCCAGTGAGCTATTGAATAAGGCTGTCAGTGGGTCAGCTAGCACCTCCCTGAATTCTTTTAGAACCCTTGGGTGTATCACATTCAGTCCCATAGCTGTGTCTACCTTCAGAGCTGCAAGTCTCTTCCAGACTCTGTCCTCTGAAAATGGACTTGTGTACACCCCCCATGTTCCTCCTACTCCCTGTGGTCTGTCCCTCTTCTCTTCACTATGAAGACCGAGCAGAAGTCCCTGTTTAGGATGTCTGCTCATTCTTGTTCTTCTTCTGTGCATCCTCCTCCGCTCTTCTAATCCTCACTATCCCACCCCTTGCTTTTCTTTTCAGTGTTACATATCTAAATAAAGTCTTATTTCCTGTCGTGTGTGTGTGTGTGTGTACATCATGATGTCTCCCCTTCCCCTAGAATGGTCCATCCTGCACAGTACATGGTTATGTTTTCTTGAGCATGCATGCACAGCAAATCTTTTGTTACAAGAACTGCATTTCAGGGGTGTGTCACTGTCAGGTCGAATGCAGCTCAAGCTGCAGTAGGCTCAACAGTGAGAGGCCAATGATCAGCAAGCCTGATCATAGCGCTGTACTGTGCTTGCAGGGTGGAAACTTCATGTAGTTGAAAGGAAAGAGCCACTCCAATCCAGAACAACTCTATCCTTTCTTCTGTATGACATCATCCAGCAAGCCAGCTGAGCAGTGTCATGATCAGCCTGCTGTTGTCCTCCTTTCATATGTAAAATAACCCCACCCTCTGCCAAATATCCCTCCCACTTCCCTGTCACTTCCCCTGCCATTGTCAGTTATCTCGCGCTGTGTCAAGGATCCCTCCCACCTTGTCATCACTTTCCTTGCCTCGTGCCCATTTTAAACAATCCCACACTCTACCAAGTTTCCCTCGTACTACCCTGTTTATTTCCCAAGCCCCTTTTAAAATGATCTCACCTTCTGCTAAGCATCCTTCCAAACTCCCCATCGCTTCCGTGGCCTGTAAATATGAACCCGACACTGGGGTACCCAATACCCAGGGTTCCTGAAATAAAACTGTCCCTCTATGTCTTAGTCACCACCCATGCCACATTTACCCTCCCCCACCCGACTCCCTTACTTAGCACCCAGCACCATGCACACACCCCTACCTCTTAATTACCTACCAAGGGTCCCATGTCATAATCCTCTTTGGACTGGAAACACCTCTTCACTCTTCACTCTTCAACACCAGACCAGAACTGAGGAAATCAGGTAAGTGCAGTAAATGGATTTCAATATGTTTTGATCTTATAACTTCGTCATTTTTTAAATATTTTTCACCCAAATGTTCAAAATGGCCTTTTCAGGTCCCAACCTCAAAAAGAAAGTAAGTGACATTTTTCAAGTCTAGCCCAAAAGGTGATTTCACAGTCACTCTGTGAAATCACCTTTTAGGCGGTATTTGAAAATTTTCACCTACTCGGTTCATGACGTGGGGTCAAAAATGTATTAATTTATTTTATTTCAAATTTGGTTACCAGGAAAGAGACACTGAGCCGAGGCTTGTTTCAGGGGGTGCGACCCGGGGACAGGGGTAACAAATATAGACACAGATTTAACAATACATGAGATAAATACAAGTACTAAGATAGCATTAGACTCATGGGTGGCTTCAGACATTGCAAGATACAATACAATGTATAGGCAAGTACAAATTTATGCATTGACTGTACAGTTGTAAATAATTAGTAGCATATGGGCCTACTGGCCTTACCCTGGTTACTGTACTGCTGAAGAGTCATGTGGGGAGGGGGAAATATAGAGACAGGAGTGGGGGGGAGGTGTAAATGCTGCTTGAAGGAGGGGTAGGAGAGAAGGTTCCAGAGTTGGGGAATTTGGTTGTTCCATATGGCTGGGAGTCTGTAGGAGAAAGTGAATTTGCCAGCTGACAATGGGTGTGGGGTAGAGAGAAGGTGCGGGTGTCTCTGTTGCGTAAGTCTTAGGAGGTGTTGGCTGCAGGGGACAGCATATTTGATAGGTAGGAAGGAAGCAGGCTGAACCAGAATTTGGCTATGAGAGTGAGAGAATGGATAGAGCATCTGTGGGATAGGGGCGGGATGCTGAGGGAAGAGTAGAGGTTGCAGTGATGAGTTCTGAAAGGGAGGTTTGAAACAAAATGGCAGAAAGAATGTAGAAGGGTATCTAAGTAGGATAGCGGGGAGGCATAAGCTGTGCTGTAGATAACATCGGCATAGTCAAAAATTGGAGTTATTGTCTTTGTCACTAATTCACATCAGGGAGAGAGTGGGAGGGAGTCTTTGTTGTGGTACAGTGTACTGAGTTTGGGGTGGAGCTTAGAGGTGACGGCAAGTATGTGGGTTGGGAAATTTAGGTGGGGATCAAAACAGACCCCTAGATATTTTGTATGCAGGGACATAATCTAGTGGAGCACAATCCAGGGTGGTGAAAGCTGGGGTTGTGGCCAGTTTTTTGGGTGAGCCAAAGATCATGGAAATGGTTTTGGAGGTGTTGATTTTTAGTTGGTTTGCGAGGAACCAAGACTGTATCTTAATTAGGTCCTGTTGGAGTGGGGTGTGGACATCTGATATGGTAGGCCCAAAAGCAAACGGGATGGTGTCATCCATATAAATGTGTATGTGGGAGCTGGAACATACCAAAGGGAGGTCATTTATGAACACTGAGAACAGAATGGGGCCAAGGATAGATCCTTGCAGGACTCCTGCTAGTATGGGTAGGAGGGAGGAGGAGTTTCCCATCCTAACAGATTGCTGTCTGTTTTCATGGTAAGACTTGAACTGGCTTACTGTGTGGGGTGCTGCCCAGCTGCACCAAGTTTAGTGAGGAGGAGGGGTGAGAGACAGCATTAAAAGCCTTGGCCATGTCCACAAAAACTGCTGCAGTCAAGTGGACTTGGTCCATGGCTGAGTGTGTATGGTCAGTGACTCATAGGAGGGATGAAACCATAGAATGATGTTTCTGGAAACCGGATTGGAATTGAGAGAGGAAGCTGGATGAGGTTAGGAACTCTAACAGTCTGGAGTGGACTAGGGATTCCTGCAGTTTGGTGAAGGCTGGGAGGAGGCAGATTGGGCAGCAATTACCGGGTATGGAGGGTCACCTCCTTTGTGAAGGGAAATCACAGTAGCAGATTTCCAGGCCTGAGGTACTGTTCCAGAGGAAAATGAGAGGTTCAGGAGATAGGCTAGTGGAACAGCAATTTCAGGGGAAGATAGGCAAAGGAGTTTGGGGTGAATCCCATCTGGGCTGGATTTGTTGGTGTTCAGAGATGAGAGTGTGTAGGACTTCCTGAGGTGAGATAGATAGATAGATAGATAGACAGACAGACAGACAGATGGATAGATATTTTTATTTATAAAGCACCCAATTCCTAGGACTCTGAGTGCTATAAAGCAAAACAGCAATACAATAATGTAATTTAAAACCATGCAAAAGGCATTCAGACAAAATAAAACCATCATAAATACAAATATATAAATAACCAATCTGAGGTGAGATGGGTGAGAAAAAGAAAGTATTTTGTGAGGGGTCAGGGGAGTGTTGGGGGGAGGGTGGGGTGGTCGGGAAGGGCACATGTGGTAATAAATGTATTTAGGATATCTGCTACACTGAGTGGGTTCAAAATAGATAGGCCATTTTGTTTTAGGACTGGTGAAGTTGTTTGAGCAGGAGAATCAATCAGACAGTGGATTACCTTCCACAAGGATGCAGGGTGTGTGGATTGCAGGTGCTGTTTAAAGTATTCAGCCTTAGCACGGTGGATTGCCTTGGTACAGGCATTCTAGAGAGATTTGTAGAGTTGCCCAGTTTGAGGGGGAAAAGGAGGATTTGTAGAGTGACCTGCCCTTATCACGGGCTTTACACTGGTCAATCAGTGATGCAGAGATACAGAGGTGATGACATTTTCTTACCCTGGTTTTGGTTGTGCAGGATGGCATCTGTGTCAATCGAGCGTAGTGGGTGGATCTTTATGAATTTGGGGGCCAGTTGAGGGAGATGAGTTTTCCTGTGACATAGTGATCACTTAGGGCATCAGATAGTACACCAGCTGTGGTGATTCTGTGGGGGATGGGAGGAGAGAATCCAATCTGTAAGTGAGTGGTTTGGGGAATGGGGGTTGTATTGGGTGGATTCTTTGACCAGCTGGGTTAGGTTAAGGGCTTCAGTTCTGATGAGGGAGGCTTTGGAGGGGGGGGGGAGCCAGTCCAAGTTGAAGTTGCCTAACAGAATAAGCTCACCATTGGTGGTCAGGGGTAGTAGAGTTGACATGCATGAGACCAACGAGTTGGGGTGAGCTGTGGGGAGGAGTAAATTGCTCCTATTTAGATAGAGAGAGTAAAAGGGAGGAAAAGGAGGGCAAGGATTAGTTCAAAGGAGGAGGGGCAGGATTCGTGCTTGGTGATAGAGCAAGAAAGTGATTACTGGACATAGCGTGCAGCACCACCACTCCATTTGCCATGGTTTTGGGAAAAAAGCGAGTAACCAGGGACCATTAGGAAGGAGTCAGGGGTCTTTGCCAAGAGCCATGTTTCAGTGACACATAGCATGTCTGGGAAGTGTTGTTCTATCCAGCATTTAACCAGGTCCAACTTTGGTAGCAGGCTTCTGATTTATTGGTTCCTTTAGAGAGTTGGCGTTTGTGGAAACACAGGGAGACCAGGGTTCAGTTCAGTATCGCCAGCGATGAGTTAGGGTGAGGAGTAGGAAGGAGAAGGTGGCGGGGTACTGCTGTCCCTTGGGGTTTAATGTGGAGTTATGAGAAGAGTGGGAGCACCTGAGGAATATATAATTTTTAGACATTCGGGGGGGGGGGTAAGGTACTGGCTTGAGTAAGAGGAATTGGGGTGTAGTGGAGGGGGTAGGGTGAGAGAAGGTCTGTGCAGAATGAGAAAGGAGCAAGAAAAGGAGAAGCATGTGATAGGGAGGGAGTTGGGAATATACAGCTAGTGGAAGGAAGAGGGGATCTGAAGGTGAGAAAATATGAAATTAGGAGGAAGTAGCCAAACATCTTGGCAGAGTGCAAGTGGAAATGGACTGGGAGATCTAGGGCATTTAAGGTATCTGACCAACAGATTGTGTAGCTGCCAGGTATTTCTCAGGGTGGGGGAGGTACCAAAAGAGTTTATCTATCTGCCTACAAGCCCATTTCAGGAGGGGAGGAATCAAGACAGTAGAGGAAACAGGAGAAGGGAGATATACCAAAATAGCAATCCTAGATGGGGGGTTTGTGAGCTGAGGGCTAAATCAAACAGATCAGAAATGTGGGGGAGGGCTGACTGGCTTAAGCATGACTCAAAAGGAGTAACACTCTGGGTGAGCGGGAGGAGAGGCTGGTGGCTGGGAAGTGTTATGCAGCGCTGCAGCTCCTGCTGGTGGGGTTCAATGTGATGTACCTTGTGCGGCTGCTTGTGGATGCTTGGGGAGTGTATGAGGGAAACCCTCTCGACCCTGAAGTGTCCTCTGGCAGCTGGGAGTGGGGGGATTCAACTGAAATAGAAGAAAGATAGAAGCAGTAATGTGGGCTGTGCTAAGGCATGAGAATGGTGAAGCACATCATGTTAATCAGGTGAGCAAGGTAGAGATGTAGAACTGTGCACAGAACCATGCAGAAAAAAAAAACCCTAGGCTGTGAGAACCTGATCACTGTGAAAACAAATCATGTCAGTAAAGGGAACTACTGTTGCACTGTTAGAGCATACAGGAGTACAGACGTGAGTGCTGGTGATTAATATTACAGTCCTGCAGAAATACAGGTGCTAGTTCCCCTGAGACAATGCTGTTACACAGCTTGTTGTACTGAAGGGACGCGCAGGTGATCTCTGATGTTAAAAGTGACAAACTGTTGGAAAATACAGATGCTAGCTCCACTGAGACTATGTTGAAAATTTGGGGTCAAAACATTAAAAAAACATTGAGTTCTCAAGGAACATCGAACATTTTCAACGCTTGCTCATAACTTTAGAAATTTTCTGTAGTTTTAACCCACATTTTCAACATATACATTTTTTCACACCACTTCATAAACATGTTTGGTGGTGTTTTTCAGATCCTGGTCAAAATGTGATTTTGCCCAAGGGTGTGAGACAAAGTTTTGGCCAGTACTTTATAAATGACTGAAACAAACAGATAAATGTGGCGTGCTCCAGGGGTATTGAAGATGGTATGGAGCAATGCGGCTAGCCTGAAACTGCAAAATCAAGGAAAAGCTCTGCACTTGCAAAATAACAGGCAGGCTGAGCAAATAAGTTTTAAAGGTTCTCAAAGTTAGTAGAGAGCACTCACCACTGCCTGTAACTTTCACAACAAACGATTCTTCACAAACTGTGGTTTTATATCATTCTTTTAATCCTCTTCCCAAAAGATGCACATAGCAGGTGCAGTGTTAAAACACTGCTATCTTACGTTTCACCCATACAACAAGGCCTTCATCAGAGATGAGTGCTCTATACTAACTTTGAGAACTGTTAATATGTCCAATAGAGAGGCACCACCCCTGAGTGATCACCTCTACTGAAGTTTGAATGCTTTAAAAGGTATTTATTCCAACACCTAAGGAATCCCGATTAGCACCCAATGCTCCAGCACTTCAATCCAACAGGGTCTTTCTCAGGGAGTGGGTCTAAAGGGAGAACAGACATCATCCATTATAAAGAACCAATTTAAAGTGATATGCACGAAAAAGACCCATGTGAACCAGAGACTTTGTGGGGCCTGGGGCAGAGGTAAAACATGGGCCCCCTATAACTGGCGATCAGCAGTCTGGTGTTCACTTACTGTCATATTAGCTTAACAGCTTCACATATGAAATAATGTACGTAACTTAAATATGTTTTGGATGTGTCATCTTTAACACTGAACTTGTCCATTTTTGTAGATAGTTTTCTCCAACCCTACATGTTTGATTTGAAATGACTTATAAGGGATAGTATGTATCTTTTGAGTAAGCTTGAGGGACTAATCTGGAGTGCAAACTTTACTTGGGTTACCATTGATATGTGCAGCCTCTATACATCTATACGGCATCATCAGGGCTTGGAGGCAGTTGACATTTTTCTCCCAGATGAGACAGATGTCGCTCATACCATTTTGTTAAAGGCCCTGGAATTCACTTTAACACATAACTTCTTAACTTTTAATCAAGTGTTTTACCTCCATATGTGTGGCACTGCTATGGGGGCAACATACTGTATGCCCCCTCTATTGCCAATTTGTTAATGTGTCTTCTTTTTAAGAATGGTACATTCACGATGCTAGTCATAATCTCTACCTGAACCACATAATTAAATGGTTTAGGTTTATTGATGATGTTATTTTGGTTTGGTCAGGAGACACTAATTTAATACCATCTGTCATTAATTATTTGAATGGGAATGAATTAAATCTTACCTTTGCCTATTAAATCGGCATTAATTTCATCACTTTTTTTGGATCTTAAACTTATGAGTATCCCTGGCCAGGAAATTACTACTACAACTTTTCACAAGGATACAGCAGCAAGTGCAATCTTACATGTGAATAGTTCACATCTTAAGAAATTAATTGCATCTATACCCTATGGAGAAATGATTCATCTTAGATGGAATATGTCAGATGATAACAATTTCCTGGAACAAATACAAGATTTAAATGATTTTTTTTAAAGAATGGGTACTTAAACTAAATAGAAGGGACCTTTTGACTCCAAAGAATAGCGATAAAAGAAAAAAATCAGAATGCAGGGTCTGGAACAGATGTGGCCTCCAAGGACGTTGTTACCTGCATCACAAACTTTAACCCCATTGCAGGCAGGGTGGGTGGCATTGTACACAAACTCTGGGCCATTCTCCTTACAGATTCTATGTTGAAAGAAAATATTGTTTCTAAGCTGAGTCATTTTTAGTAAAAACAGGAGTACTGGTGACAGAATTGTGCACAGTCATTTTACTGCCTCCTCAGGAGAAGAATCTACTTGGCTTTGTAAAAAAACAAAAGGTTTTTTTCAAATGTGTGAGGTATAATGTCTGTAAGTATGCCAATACAGGTAAAGAATTTAGCAAAGATAAAGAAACCTTTGAAATAATTGTTCTTTTTTTTTACTTGTTCAACACCATTTGTTGTTTATGTAAGTTGGTGCAATTGTGGCCTGTACTATGTAATTAGAACCACCAAACCTACAAAAAGTTATATCAATCAATCAAACTTTATTTTACCAGGTGGAAAACACCATTGAGGAAACTCATTTACAAGGCGGTCCTGGAGTACACAGACACACAGGATAACAACAATACATGAAGGGAGATGAGGTAGACTAAACAGTTGGGCAAAAAATACGAGAGGCAGGGAAACACATAGCAGTACAGGTAGTAGGAACACAATAAATCATCAGATACAGACCATAGAGAAATGTATAGTAATACAAGTATTAAAAACACTTGAGAATTATCTACCACATTCTAAGCAAACAATCAGCTGGATAAGTGCTAGTTGATGATACGGCACAATAATAGTAGGCAACCAACTGAGGGATGTCAACATGAGCAGAATTATAGTGGCATGGTGAGGAACACGTATATAGGAACATGTCAGGGCTATCATTAATGGCAATCTTCTGAATACTTTAGGTGTCCATTTTGCTGTAGATCACAGTTCAGTTCTAAGCCTGATTGTATGTAGTTTATGGCCCTTGAACATGTAGCCAGACATCCTAGGGGAGGAGATAGATTGCAGAGTTTATCACAGAAGGAAACGTGATGGATTCTGACATTGAGAACTGTTTTTTCAGCAGGTTTAAACAATGAAGTGTATTTTAGTCCATATTTGTAAATATGTTAGTATAGTGTTTTAAATGTCCTCCCCCCTTTATTTCTTTTTCTGGCATTTACTTTTGGACATAAGACCCACTGTCGAGAATTACTCTTGATCCCTTTCATCTGAATTACTTATCCAAATGGAGATCCTCACTTGCATCCCATTTGGTCTCAGATACAGGGCAATACTTGAAGTGGACTGGGAAGGGGATTTCTAATTTTAGTGTGCTTTTCTCTGCCCCCCTCCCATTTCCTTCCTACCCCAGCACCCCTCCCCCGGTTTTTAACTTTATTTTATCTTTTCCCTCTTAGATTTTGTCTCTGCCTTTTTAACCTACTTTCCAGTTCTATACTTTGTTCTATTCTGTACACTTCTCTCTCCGCCACCCCTCCCTTTTTTTGAACTTTGTCAGTTTTCAGCCTTTTGTATTGGAGCTTTCAGACTAGGCTCTCTCCTGGCTTTTTATTCATCATCCATTGCCATTTTCCTTTTCTTTGCATTTTATTTTTATTTTTGGGCACTGATTATGAATTTGAGGAATTTATTGCACTGATATTTCGTAACTTAATTTTGATAGTGTCTTTTTTTAATTATGTCTCTGCTCCCATTTGTGATAAAACATTTTTTTAATTTTTTTTGTATTTGGATAACTTGTTTACATGGCTCTTTTTGTGCACATTGCTTTAAACTGGTTCTTTATAATAGATGATGTCTGTTCTCCATTTAGACCCCTGAGGAAGACCCTGTTGGGTTGAAGCGCTGGGGCATCAGGTGCTAATTGGGACTCCTTGAGTGTCAGAATAAATACCTTAAAAAACGTAGTTGCTCAGTCTGCTTGTTATTTCATGAATGCAGAGCTTTTCCTTCATTTTACTTTATAAATTACACTTTTTATGTTCAGAAGGAGGGGTCATAAAAAGAGTATGTTAAAAATTTGGGGTCAAAATGTCACAAAACAATGAAGTTACAAAGAAACATTGAATTTATTTCAAAGTTTACTCATAACATTATGATAAGTGCAGATTTTGGCCCTAATTTTCAACATAGACCCCTTGTTACCCCACTTCATGAACATGACAGGTGTCATTTTTCAAATCTCCTCAGAAACATGCTTTTGCATTTGCTCCACAAAGTCACCTTGTGAACAGGATATTAAAAATGTCACCTGCTGAGATCACAAGGTTGGGCTATAAAAAGACAGAGCTGAAAATTCAGGGTCAGAATGTCAAAAAACAACAAACTTATGAGGAAATGCTGAATTTTTTCAATGTTTACTCATAACTTTGTGATTTTTGCAGATTTTAGCCTCAAATGTGCATACTACTAAGTTTCACACTAAGGTATTTATGAGCTAAGGAGGCTGAGAGCCCTTCAAATGCTCCTATCCATATTACCCATAATACTAAACAGTATTGCCATTTAAAATATGTCTGTCCAATCATTGTTTAAATCTTTGTTTGTTGTTACTTATTATTATTTCCAGGGGTAACCCATTCCAGGGGTTTGCCACCCTTTGTGCGTAGAAAGCCTTCTTTTTATTTGTGTTAAAGTTCTTTGGTTGTAGTTGTAACAGATGCCCCCTGGTGTTGACCAAATTATTTTTAAATTCCAAATTTAGTTCACTCAGTAAGTAATTATCCTGCATGATATCATATACATTAAGAGGTCCCCCCCTTATTCTTCTTGTCTCCAGGGACATGAGATTCAGCCCTCAAAGTCTCTCCTTATAAGATCTGTATCCCAAGTCATAAATCATTTTCATGGCCCTCCTCTGCACCCCCTCCAACATATCTGCACCGCCCCTTGATATTGGTCCCCACACCTGGCTACCATAGTCCAACAGCGGTCTCACGTATGCCCTGTACAGCGGCATGATGGTCTCGCTATTTCTACTTTGAAGTTCCTTTTTAATACCCATAATAATTTATTTGCTTTGCCTACCTGGTTTGTATATTGCGTTTTGTATGTTAGCTTATTATTGATTATTATACCCAAATCCCTTTCTTCTTCTGAATGTCTTAGCGGTTTTCCATTTAGGGTATAACCTACCATTTTGTTGTGTTTACCTAACTGTATGACACAACATTTCTCTGTGTTAAAGCTCATACCTCTCTGAGAGGCCCAGTTATTTATTTTGTCACGATCCCTTTGTATTGATTCCATATCCCCCTCCTCTAAGGAAATTCCTGCCAGTTTTGTATCATCTGCATATTTACTCAACCAGTTTATTACTTCTTTATCCATACTAGCTATAAATACCCTGAAGAGCACCGGTCCCAAGACCGACCCCTGTGGGACGCTGCTAGCCACTGGTACTGCGGAGGAGTAATATCCATTCACGCACCCCTTCTGTGTCCTTCCTGTGTACCATGCCTGTATCCGCCTAATTACCCATGTATCAAGCCCTGTGTCTATTAGGCTACTTGTGATTTCAGAGTGGGTGTCTTTATCAAATGCCTTTGCAAAATCCAAATATATACAATTGACTGGTTTCCTCCTATGCAGGGCAGCAGATATTTTCTGATAGAAACAGAGCAGATTTGTAACACATGACCTCCCAGACCAGAACCCATGCTGCTCCAGGTCCATCTGTTTACTATTTATAAGATGAGAGTTGATTCCGTCTTTTAATAATGCCTCCAACAGTTTTCCCAGCACCGATGTCAAGCTAACTGGGTGGTAGTTCATACAGTTTGCTCTTTCCCCCTTCTTATGGACTGGCACCACACTCACCATCAACCAGTCCAGAGGGACCTCCCCCATCTCCAGGGATTTACTAAATACCAATTTTAAAGAGGTGGCTTTTTCCTGGGGATAGCAACTTCAACATGATGTTTGATATGTCGTCTGATCCAGCAGAGACGGTATTTTGTAGGTTCTTTATTTTATCAGTAATACTACCTTCTGTTACCTGTCTACAGGTAGAGGCCATTGGACTTGCTAGGTTACTCATTTTAGTCTTTTGGGAGAAGACCATATCAAAATATGTATTAAATATGTCTGCCATTTGCTTTGGATCATTTGCTGTGTTCCTTTCTACTGTTAGTGTGCACAAACCCTTACTGGTTTTCCTCAGTGAGTTTACATAACCATAAAAGTGGTGCATGTTATTTTTTCTTGCCCCTCTAGCCAGGCTTTTCTCCAGCCTTTGCTTTCTTCTTTTAATTAGCCTTTCGCACTGCCCTGTATTCTTTTAAAGTTGTCCCGTATTCCTGGTATATTACTTTTCTTGTATTCCTGAAACAGTTTTTGTTTCTGCTTTAGTAACTTTTTAATTTTATTGTTAAACCATTTGGATTTAGCTCCTACATTACTGTATTTTTTTTCCCTTTTTTATGTGTTTGTTGCATAGTGCAATTATATACTGTTTAACACTTTCCCACATGTCATTTACTGATTTATCTTTAAGAATATTGTTCCACTTTGCTTCTCTTAGTTTTTGTAACATCTGCTCCCTATTTGGTGTATCAAAAAGGTAAATTTCCCTGCACCCCTTTGTAAGTGGGATGTATTTGTTGATATTAAACATAATACAGTTATGAACACTATTTCCTATAGGTGAGGTAACTATACAGTCCGTGACCCTTATTTCCCCTTTTGTTACTACACCTGATAAATATGACAGATGTCATTTTTCAAGTCTCCTTTAGAACATATTTTCACAGTCTCTCTATGAAGCCACTTTTCAGATAGGATTTAAAAAATCTATTTGTCTTGATCAGAACATGGGGTCATAAAAAGACTGTGTTGAAAATCTGGAGTCAAAATGTGAAAAAAGCAACAAAGTTATACAGAAACTTTGAACTGTTCCAATGTTTACTAATAACTTTATTTTTGCAGACTTTGGCCCCTAATATTCAACATATCATTTGTGTTACCTCACCTCATAAACCTGGCAGGTATAATTTTTCAGGTCCCTTACAAAGCATGTTTTCATACTCACACTGCTAAACCACTGTTGGATGGGATTTTAAAATTCCACCAGCTTTGATCATAACGTCTGGTTATAAATAGACTGTCGGAAGTTTGGAGTCAAAAGGTGGTAGCCCTCTAAAAATTAGATATTGCATCTCAACTGGCCTATTCTCGGTAAATAAAGTATAAACATTTGTAATAGCAGTACACCACTGAAAATGAGATGTTGCATCATATCTGGTCTATCCTAGTTAAATATATAGTAAAAGTGTGTAAAAGCAGGACCCCAGTACAGCAAAGCCCCCACTAACCTGTGCAGCTATGCTGCTCTATCCTGGAAAAAATACTTTTTTAAAAGCTGGACCACACTGAAAATGTAACTTGCCTTTCAGCTGGGATATACTAGGTAAATACATTATAAAAATGGATACAAGCAGGACCCCATTGAAAATGATATATTACATCTCAGCAGCGCTACCCTGGGTGAATATAGTGTAAAGACTGGAAACAGCAGGATCCCACTGTAAACAAGCTAGCATCTAAGCTGTGGTATCCTGGGTAAATACAGCACAAAACAATGTATCAAAGCAGGACTCTACTAAAAATGAGATACTGCATTTCAGCTGGGTTATTCAGGGTAAATGTATTGCAAAATTGTGTAAAAACAGGACCCTACAGCAGAGCCCCACTGAAAATGTGATGTTGCGTGTGAGATGATCTGTCCTATAAGTAAGCAATAAAACACGATGGGGTGTGCATTAGACAGATCTAATGCATGGCTAGGGGGACATAGTGAGGCACAAGGCCACAAGCCGAGTGCATCCAGTCCCCTAGCTGTGCATTAGAGCTGTCTAATGCACATCCCCAGAGTGGCTTATTGCACTTATAAAATGGGTCTGTGTCTTCTAAATGGGGTTTCTAGTTTTAGCTGTGCATTAGACACATCTAGTGCATGGCTAACAACCAATCAGATTGCTTGAAATCCATTGCCCATTTTATAATTAGCATTCACTGGACGACTGCTCATCCTCTTAGCCTGTATAATGCTGCATGTTTAAACACTGCACAAGAGATTCCAGTCAACTAATTATCTGGAACCACCTGGGTCACATGTGTTGCCCTAATATTGAGTATTGCAGGATGCATACAAAGGAATGTGAATTTTTTTTTTTCTTTATAAAATATCTGAAAAATAAAATACAGTCTTACTATGTTTTGTAATGTTGATAAGGCACTTGAGAGGTGAGGCCTTTTGTTAAAACAACACACACACACACACACACACACACACACACACACACACACACACACTAACCTGCGTAGGTAGTGAAATTACCTGGCTGTAACCCACCTCATTTTTTTCTTACATCCTAAATCTGCATATTTTACATTTGTTAAGTCTAATTAGAGCAGTCCCACAACGTACAGTATGAACATAAAAAAAGAGTTCATAGATTTGTTGATTCTTATAAGTCTATGTTAATTCACTAAAATTACCACCAGCAGCTTAAGCTGATTCAGTGTGTCAGTTTGCACCTGTACCGCCCTTCTTCTGCTGGGATGAGGCTGAAAATATGCAGGATTGCCTAGTCCTCCTTTCCTGTCAACAAAATCTACATAAATAAATCATATTCTCTTTTAGATAGCGTTGGAAAGCATATCATCACTGTGTGCATATTAATTAGATTTAATAAGCTCTGTCTCAGGTTAATATTCAAGCACAAATGTACCTTATGACACCCCTTGCTTAAAGCAGCAGTGCTTGTTAGGGTCCGTGTTGGTTTACTCACCACATTGAAGCTCTGCCTACATTGTAAAAAGATGCATTCTTATTCTGTGCCTAAAAAAAATGGTTTTCCATTTTTTTCCTCCAGTAATGTCCCCATCGTGCACACTACCTCGCCTGGTCTGCCATTTGCAACTCCACAACCAGAGAGGTAGCTCAGTTGCCATACGTTCACTTTAATTCCATTTGCATATCTCACTCCTCTCTCTCCTCTCACTTTGGTGTGAGCCATACAGGAGAGCGTGTCCAAGTATTGTGGCAGGAGACACGTGTTTTCAAATAAGAAAAAAAAATGAACTCCTCTTCATCAAGTTCATCTAGTCGAAGATCTGAATATGTTACCAATTGAGATTTGACAGAAAGCAATATAGTGTGGACGAGTTCAAAATTGTGTACACTTGTGTTTCTGTCACAGTATGACTGTGTGGCATTTGAAAGGTGATAGTTAAAACACTGCTTGGCCCACATTAGAAAAAAAATCTGTCATGCCATTCCATTAAATATTGGTATTTGCAATCTGCAGTGATTTCCGACATACCTTTTTTTTTGTGTGTGTCAATTCATGAGCGAGAGTGATTTTAGAGTTGGACGGATAACCACTGCATGATCCAAACATCACAAAGGAGACTGAAATGTCAGTTCTGTAAACAGTTATTATACATTACTGAAACAAACTGTCTTACTTTGCCTACCTAAGTAAATGTGCATGGATTCTTTGTTTAGTTACCAAAATGAAATGTAAGCCCCTTCCATGGTTTTTGGAATGCCTTTTTATTGCCAGTTGGCTCTTGTATAGTTGTGGGTTAGTAAGGGGCCGGGGTACGATCTGCATGTTACATATGAATGATGATGGGCGTAATTCGTATACCTGCAGTTCATGTAGTTCTGAAGCACATACAATGTTGAAGGATATTAACATAATTTTAAATGTTTTATCAATCCTCTCCACAAACATGTCTGTCAGCTTTGAGGTTGGGAGGGGAGAGAAGGGGTAGGAAGGAACGATTGCCTAATGAAGTCCAAAAATATGTATGTAATTATAGACAATGCCATGCTATGTCAGACTTAGCTATCCAAATGTAACCCAGATAAACCTCGCTTTCTCATTACCTATCGGTTCTTAGGCAGCAACAAATAAAACCAAACTGACAGTCTTCCAAAGAATCTGAACATGACATTCCTCAGGTGACAGAAAGGAAAGAAGAAATGTCTTGAGCACCGCTTGACAGTGAAGACAAGCTTGTGAGACCAAGCTGTCAATCAGGGATGTCGCAAAAAGACAACCATGAAGTAACTGGGGGAAAAATTGCAAACGGTATCCAAAAACACCTTTATAAGATTTGTGACATAATATTACTGAACATATATAAAGATCAAGTCACACAGTTCAGTTATCTCCATATAGTCCAGATACATCTTGTCCAACACACAAATAAAGAGCTTCACATTACTTTGGTGATAAAATAACTTAGTCCACTAAAAACCATACAGTTAATGCTATGACCTGCAGTACACAGTGTAAAAGTGATGATGGCGTAAACATATTAGGAAATAAAGACATAGATACATAGACAGTGTCGGCAGATAAGGGCCTATGGCCCACCCAGTCTGCCCATTTGAGCTTGAAAGTTCAGTTTGTTTTCCTAGAAGTCTGTTTCCCCTTACCCCTGACCTCTAGAATTCCTTTATGTCTATCCCATGCATTCTTAAATCCCGTGATTGTTTCAGCCCCCACCACTTCCTCTGGCAGGGTGTTCCACTTGTCCACCACCCGTTCTGTGAAGAAATTCTTTCTCATGTTTCCTCTGAATTGTCCTCCTCCAACTTCATCCCATGCCCTCTAGTCCTGGAACATCTTTTTCGCTTAAAAATAGTGTTTTCCTGCACCCTGTTCCTCCCTGTAAGATACTTGTATATCTCTATCATATCCTCTCTCCCTTCTCTCCTCCAGGGAGTACATGTTCAGTTCCTTCAACCTGTCTTCATAGGACTTGTGATGCAATCCATGCACCATCTTTGTTGCCCTCCTGAACCTTCTCTGCCCTGTCTATGTCCTTATGTAGGTATGGTCTCCAGAACTGTACACTGTACTCCAGGTGGGGCCTCACTAGTGTCTTGTATGGCGGAATTATGACCTCCCTTTTCCTGCTGGTGATGCCCCTGCCTATACATCCCAGCATCCTATTTGCTTTACCTGCTGCCTTGTCACACTGTTTCCCTACCTTGAGGTCATCAGAGATGACAACCCCAAGATCCCTTTCCTGCTTGGTGCATGCTATATCCTCACCCCCCAACTGATATATTGTGCCAGGGTTTTTGTGCCCCATATGCATTATCTTGCACTTCTTTGCATTGAATTTCAACAGAAATGTAATTATTCATTTTGTAGTGATAGAGGATCGAGCACTGGATAGCCTGCACAATTGACTGAAAACATTTGGCATGCTACACACTCAGTATTGTACAAAATGGTTTAGTTATGGTGATGGACAGTGCATGGATTACCATAACCTTTGGGGAACCAGATAAAAGACAGATGCAGATGCATGATTTTTTTATAATTTTGCCCATATTTGCTGTTTCCAACATGTGATAAGAAAGAGATATACCACAACACAAGCTCAGTGAAGCCTGTAACATTCAACATGAGCAGGGAAAATTACAAAACCATACCCATGGCATCACAATGGATTAGAGGTCCTACAATACAGTGCAAACAAAATAAAGCGATGCACAACGAGGATGACATTAAAAATTATTTATTATGATAGCATGTAGACTTCAGTGATTAAATAAACAGACATCAGAACAGAGCCTGGTGGACTTCTGACCGCAGTGCTCTGTAAAACAATCATAGCTTCTAGGCACTTAGATCACCGCCACGTCATCTACTTTAAAAAGATATAAACAAATTTAGGAAAAAGAAATATCCCCCACTTCACAACAGCTAAATGCTAATGCAGCCTCCTGTTCTGTATGAATTGTAGGAATATCAATTATGTCAATCAGCATTCATGTGAAACATGCAGTTTGAATCCGTTTTGCTCATTTGCCAACCAACAATTTAACAACTTCCAAGTGACAAAAAAAAGGCATTCAAATAAACATGAAAAGGGCTTGAATTGCATTTCGGTATATAAACAATTAAACCAAGCACATTTAAGTAGACAGGCATAATAAAAAGAAATGTGACAGATCATTTTGGTCATGCAGTGCTACTGTTTATAGTCCTGCAGTTTCAGGTTTTGTGGTGTTTGGATTGTGCAGGTGTTACCCAGCAAACTCTAATATCACTTTCTGTCATGAACTGACACACAAAACAAAACGAATGTTGGCACCCATCGCAGATCGCAGATGTCAATATTTACTTGAAAGGCGTAACAGATTTTATTTTGACTGTGGGTCTTGCAACTTTTCTACTAGCACCACTCAAAAACCGCACTGACATACTGTGACAGAAACTCAAGTGTAAATATATTTCAGAAAGCCAGAATGATATCAGTTTAGGTCAAAACACATTCGGAATCATATTCACTTTTGATAATACCAAACTGGGAGTAGAGAGAGGTCAGCCTGTTATGGAAATGAAAAAAATAGAATGAACATATAGAATAGTAGATGGGTGACCATCCACAACAAGGCTGTGTTTCCCTTGAGGGAGTTGATGACATCAGAGACCTCGAGAGTGAAGCTCGAGAGGTCTCACTGATGTCATCAACCTTCCGAGAGGGAAACTCAGCCTTAGTTGAGGATGGTCACCCATCCACTGTTTTATATAGTATATGGGTGCCTTCTATTTAGCTTCACATTATTTTATTTATAAAATTACTTGTGGGTGCTGCTCCGTTCCCACTGGTGCTCCTGCTCACTCCCGTTCCTGATGCTGAAACTCATGCACGGTCTCGCTTCTTACTTTTGATTCTCCGCACAGCTTATTTTTAAAATTAAAAAAAAAAATGTTTTTTTCTGAGAGGGAGCCATGTATGGCTGTAGTCCATGTCTCGATTCCGAACTTAAAAGTCAGTGACTGCACTTCCTAGCGCTCGCTAAATCGCGCCGCCATGTTTGTCTTTATTTTGTTCATCAAGCCTAGCCTGAGCCTATCAGGTGGCAGGTCAAAGTTAAAAAGTTTTTGTACTATCGATGTGACATCAGAACGATAGTACAACAGCTTTTTTGACCTTTGAACTGCCCTACGACAAGATTTCATCAGTTGCTGAAATCCATGCACAACAGAAGGCACCCATATACTATATTATGTGTTATGACCCTGAGAGACCTCTCCGGTTCGTGAAGTAGCAAATGGCGGACAGGGCGAGGTATTGTGCACAACAGTGACGTTTCAGGAGGAAATACATTTGAAAATAATTTTTTAGACACAGACTGAGTATGCATCAGATTACAACATAGCCAAAAGTACAGTGAGGAAAGTAAGCCAACACGGACGCTAGAAAGCACTGTTGCTTTAAAGCATGGCAGAACAACTACCAGATGTAAAAAAAGTATCGGGTACAAGCACGTACATTCCACACCAAATGTTTACAGCTGCTCTACCATTAGGTAGATGAAAATGGCAACATTTTATGACTCGAGTCAAAAATTTAAAAATTAATAAAAACACAATACAGGTATGACAAATCACAGTGTAATGTGGTCAGATAGAAAATGGAATGCCAGAACTTCACAAACATGTCAAAACCTATCGATGGTCAGTTATTGGAGTCACTAACAAACACTGCTGCTTTAAAGTGAGACAGCTCAAGGAAAATCTCAGCTGTCTCAAGGTCAAAAATGTTGGAAAGCATATCATTGTGTGCATGTTATTAGTTAGATTTCATGAGCACAGTGTATCTATAAAAATACTGTGACAGGGTTCACATTTAAACCTTAAATGTATAAATGCTTGTATGTGCATATTAGTCTAAGCACATTCCTACTGTTATTACTATATTAGGCATTACTGTATAGCAGTAGGCCTCAGACGCACACACACACACACACACACCATGCTAACATATTAGAAACGGATCAGACACATTTTAGTCTACACCCCCAAGGGGTTAAACACAGTTAGAAACTGGAGAAAAATACCTCTAAATTGCAAGGCCTTGAAAAGACGTTGGTTGGAAGTCTGCTTTAAGAACTAAAGCATATGTTAATATCTTGGAATCTATACTTTTGACTGTAACATAACTTTAGCTGACAAAAACTGTCTTGTTTAGATATAAGGCAGGTGCCATGCCTTTCTGGGAATAAGCGTTATTTTTCAGTACCAGAAACAGACAAGCAATATTAGCCACATCAGCTAGTATGAGGTCATACTGAGCTAAGTAAAACGTATACCTTATTCTTAAAATATGTGAAGTTAGCAAAACTTATGAACCAGCCTGGTCTTAAGAAACAGTATATCAGAAGCAAGCTTTTATCAGTTGTTTTGTTACGCAGTTCAGTGCAATGGCATCTTGAGCTTTCCTCTGCATGATCCTGTTGTGTGTGTGTGAGTATAACTAGTAGTTAGCCAAAGATGGCAGGATATTTTATAACGCAAATCTGACATGTATTTCATATTCTGTGTTTTGATGATTTACTAATGCGATGGTTCAGGGAATTGGAAATGTCATATTCCGTGTCTGTGCCTTTCTGTTCTAAACCCTGTATAATAAAATTGGATTTTGTTACATTTTATACTCTTGCAAGAATCTCACTGGTAACTGTAAAACTATTTCTGATATAATAAATTACAAATCCAGCACAGTGCTTCTTGCACAGGCTAGTATTTCACACATCAGTTTCAAAAGAAACAATGAAAATACTTAGTCTTTCTAAAAGTGACAGCTAGTTTATGCTATTTTTCCTACTGTCAAGACCCGTACTTTTTTCATCATTTTGGTATATGCATGATACATTCCCCACTGAGTTCCCATAGGTGGTTCAGTTTTGTTAGATAGCACTAAACTTTTGTGTAGTGATATGTGTAGGGCTTGCTCACTGTAGTGGCTGGAACATGAGATCTTTACATTTTACCAAGTGGCTGATGTTAACAAAATTTCAGCATACAACCATAATTCAATTGATCACATTCCTGATCTCATTCACGGTAGCAGCCAGTAAATGAAACAAACTCACAGCGATTTTAAACTGAAAAGTGAACTGCATTTTTTTTCTCTTTTAACAAGTACTTTGCTATGCCAGCCTGGTGGTGCTGAGGGTTGAGGCACTGGACACCACACCTCAAGCCATGCCAATGACCTGAGTTTGGGAGCGGGCTTGGATGTCAGGGGTTGGCAGGGAGGGAGATGGATCGAGTGCCTGCAGGGCTGCTCTCATCTCCCGCGGAGAAGGCATGGGATTGTTCGGCATTCTGGCGGCCCCTGGTGGAGACCGGGGGTGCCACAGAGTGTCTGAGCTGCACTTAAGGGAGCGTGGCTGATGCAGGCAGGGTTGCCATCTGCCACAGCATCAGACGTGCACCACACAAATGGGGGGGGGAGGGAAGCTTCAGGCACCTACAGGAGGAGAAGTAGAGAAATACCCCTCCAGCTCAGATAGGCGACGGCCCTGCCAGTGCCACCACCACACATCCAATGCTGGTTCCCTGCCACTGCCCCTGCAGTCTCTCCAGGTTGCTGTCCCCCGTCCCGGGGAACTGAGACAAACTTGAAGATGGCGGAGGAACACAGCGGGCGGTAGAGCGAGTCGGTGAGAACAGTGGACTGAGAGAGTTCTGAGCTGGAGGGCAAGAAAGATAAGTGAAAAAAAAAAAGTACTTTGCTACGGAGGTTTCTGTCTACTATATCATAGATCTATATGAATGTTACTTTGCTTGCCACAACTCTGAATCATTCTGATTTTTTCATATGTGGATTTTTCAGAAATTATACATAGATAAAGCTAAATTATGCAGAGACAGTAACTCGAGCAGCTTGCCAAAAACATAGCAGTGCTGACTCATCAAATCACCTGTCTGAGAAGCTGTAGTTCTTTTAATTTGAAACAAGCAAGTGATACCACAGGTAGAGACAAGAGCCATTTTTAGCATCGACGTAATTCCTTCCAAATAAATCAATCGCATTAACAGTAGTAATATTTTTTTTAATATTTGCCATGCAATTTATAGATCAGTAGCTCTGATGAAAGGAATTCATTTTGATGTTTACCTCATTCTCTCTTTTTATCTGCTCACTCATTTTGATGTTCTTACTTTGTGAGCATGCCAACCCAAACAAGGCTGCTACTTAACACAACAAGGTAGGGGAAAAATAAAGACACCCCTTCCTCTGATTCGTTTTACTTTTACTAAAACGCACACTGCACATGTAATTCCCCGTTAGAGGTAGAGGCCGGAAATAAATTCTGCCTGAGTCATTGTCAGTGCAAGCCTCAAATCGATAGCTGTTTGACAGTTTTTTAAATTTATTGAGCTGCTTGTTGAAGGTGGAATGCCAATGACTCTGAAGTACCCAGAACTTTATTGCATGTTCAGTCTGTATATGAATCGAGAAAGTCTGCACTCTCCCTCCTCCCCATAATTACACTCACAACACATGCACTCAAGTCCTTTGTACTAATTTTGCTGTTACCTGATGGTGTATTTAAAATCCATGTTATTCTGACCAATGCACGATATAAGCCAATCTGTAAATACGTCATCCAATTGCACTCATTATCCTAACCCCTGTTCCATCAACATGTAAATGCACACATACATCCCTTGCTATATAGCAGAACACGTAGATATGCTATGCCATTCAGATACCCAGTTTTCAGTTAGCGTCCCTGCCATGGCGATCGTTGAATAAATTTATTCTGAAGGGGATGGAGCAGAATGATGATATATGCAGCTTTGGGTGGGTGGAAGGGTTGTGCTATTCAGCAACTACTGGATGGAAAGTTGGATTATTAGGAAATGCAACACACTGTCAGTGATGCTGTCAATTAAACATGCTTGGTGACAGTTCCAGACTCCTATCCTCCTGTTGTTGTGGCTGTAAATGCTGGCTTTTATGCACAGATAGCACAACTCATAACTACTAAATTTCTTAGAGAATGTAACATTATCTGTATATATGTGATTAAAAAAAGAAATGTAGTCTTTTTACTCACACATATTTACAGTACAATTGATTATTTGCATACATTTACATATTAATGAATCAAATGAGAAAAACGTGGGCATAATTTATATGGCCAATAAAAACCTCCTAAACATCAATCTCAATCAAGTCATTTAGTAAATGGCTAGCAAATTTCTTAACAATAGTCAATCAATCAATCAATCAAAATCTTTATTTAATCAGGCGAACATCATTGAGCGTAGCTCATTTACAAGATGGACCTGAGTGGTCAAGAAGTGCAAGTATTATTACATAGACAAGAAAAACATAAACAGTAGTACAATGACATAAAGTGCTAATATATAACAATTTACATATATACAAGGCACATTAAAACCATTTAACCTGTAAGAAAAGGAGGCAATGGGTATAGCAGGCATAATATATAAATTATAGGTCCTAATTGGCTTTTGAGAGTATATCAGGTGACTGGAAAAAGAAGTAGAGCTAGCATAATGGAACACAGAAAAGGGGTGGGGTAGGTAGGGTCGGGATTAGGCTTGTTAAAGCAATTGCAGAGTTCTGGGAATACGGTGGAGAATAATCTTTTGAAGGATGTTAAAGCTAAGAGGCTATTTAGCTTCATGTTTTTAGAGTGAGTTCCATGCAACTGCTAGTGAGTAGCTGATAGCGGCCCTCCCAAACCGGTGCAGGCATTGGGGACCTTTAGAATGATAAGTTTGCTGATCCTTAAGTTGTATGGCCTAGAAGTAATTAAGGTAAAACAGTCTGTGATATAGGTGGGTAGTTTGCCTGATAAAGCTTGAATATCCAAGTTGCAGCATTCCTATTTCTTCTGTGTTGTAATGATGTCCAGTTAACTGCCTTATAAAGGGAGCAGTGATGGGTGCTGGAGGAAGGTCAGTAATAAATCTGATGGACCTGTGATATAGGGTATCCAGCTTATTTAAGAGGGAAGTGAACAATGGCCATAGAGAAAGTCAGCATAGTCAATGAGGGATAGGAATGATGCCTGGATTAATCTTTTTGAGTCTCTGTTGAGGTAGTGCTTTATTCTAAAAATAGACCAAGCCTTTGTCTCAGTTTTTAGTAGCTCCTCAATATGGACAGAATAGTCAAGCTTGTTATCAATCCAGACTCCAAGGTATTTGAAGTTATCAACAAATTCAGCTTCTCTCAAGTAAGGTGGATAGTTGTAGGGTAGTGGGTGATGGGGTAGTGGCAGAGCAACTCTTTGTGGCAAAGAACATAGCTTTTGTTTTTTGGCATTTAAAGTAGCTTTTTATCCAGTAGATTGTGTTGCAGGATGGAGAATTCAGATTGTAGCAGTTCACAGGCTTTAGGTAATGAAGGATTGCTGACATAAATACAGTATCATCAGCAAACAGATGAATGTTGGATTGAGTGAGGTTGGCATCAATATTATTAATATAAATGGCAAAGAGGATGGGGCCAAGAATAGAGGCTCTTGGTACACCTCTTAGTAGTGGTTTTAAGGTGGATAGGTAATTTCCATTTTTACCAGTTGTGACCTATCTGATAGGTAGCACTGAACCAGTTGAGTGAGGAGAATCCAGCCCTATTTATCCAAGGGAGGTGATTAATGATTTATGATCCACTGTGTCAAATGCTTTACTCAAATCCAGGAACACAGCACAGGTACTGTTCTTCTTATCCATGGCAATCTGCCAATCATTGGTTACTTTGGCTGGGGCGAAATGGTGCTATGCCTTGATCTAAATCCTGATTGTGCTGAATTTAGGAGGTTATTGTTATCCAGGTAGTCCCTTAATTGTGAGTTTACTAACTTTTCGAGCATCTTGGATAGTACTGATAGGATGGAAATGGGCCTGTAATTATTGAGGTCCATGGGATCACCAGATTTAAGTAATGGAACTACTTGAGCTGTTTTCCAAGTGGAGGGAATGGATCCAGTGGTGAGGGAAAGATTGAAGAGATGAGTGAGTGGGGCAGATAAGACGTGTGATGCAATTTTAAGGAAGTAGGGATCCAGGGAGTCTGTACCTGCACTCTTAGAAGTATCTAAATTAGAGGGAGGTCTTCCACTTCTTTCAAGGATATTGGGTTGAAGGAAAAGTTGATGTAGCCTTTTGTCCCACAGTGGATTGAAGGTTCAAGGAAGATCTCAGGAGATTTGCAGGTGATGAGTCAAATGCTAGGCCAGCTGAGGTGAAGTGGTCATTGAAGGTATTTAGGATTTCTTGTTTGCCGTAATTTCTGTATCATTGAGTAGCAGTTTGGAGGTTAAGGCAGGAGTAGAGTTTTTGCCAGAATTCCTTTTATAGTTCCCCCAGAGTCTGGTTGGGTTATTAGGAGGCATCCAATTCAGCTCTATAATAGGCAGCTTTGCAGTTCTTATTTGTTTTGTACATGAATTTCTTGCTTTTCTGAAATTTAGCCAGTCTCTGGTATCCTTTGTTTTTCTTGCCTTTTTCCACAGTTTGTCTCTGGTTAACAAGGCTACTTTAAGATCAGTGGTGAACCAAGGGCAGGATCTTGCTTTAGTTCTGATACTGGTGATTGGTGCATGGATATTGAGAGCATTAGTGATAATGTCCTTTAAGGTCTGGAGAGCTGTTTCAACTGAGGTTGTAAGGTAGAAATCTTACCAGTATATTGTATTACTCAAGTCATGGAGGTATCCTGGGATGTTGAACTTCTTTTTTGACCTTTTGAGGACAAATTCTGCAGGGTTGGCTGGTTTGAGTGTAGATCTTATGCCAGCTATAGGACAATGATCACTTACATCATTTGGTAGTACTCCTGCATGCGAATATAAGTGAGGCTTGTTTACCAACATAATATCCAGGAGTGAGCTGTTGCTAGGGTTTTTTAGGTTAACCCTGGTTGGGTCTTTAATTAGTTGTGTAAAGCCATAGGTGTCACAAAAGGTTACCAATGGTGCAGATACATTAGATAGCCAGTTTAAATTCAAATCACCAAGGATGATGGTATCTTCAGGGCCTTGATTGATTATTGACCCAGGTGAGATAGTAGTTTGAGCCCTGCAGAGGGGCCTATAGCAGCCAATCAATTTAAATGAAGACAAGTTAGGAAGGGATATTTTGATTGACAAACATTCAAATTCTTTGGTTCGGATGTGTTGATGAGGCAGGTAGCAGAGATGGTGTCCTTAATATATATGGCCACCCCACCACCCCTGGAAGGGCGATCTGCTCTGAAGAGCTGATAGTTGGGAAGGTTTACAACACTGTCTTTTGTTGAAGGTCTGAGCCAAGATTCAGAGATGACCAGAAAGTCAGGCAGAGTATGTGCCACCCACGCCTGTATTAAGGAGAATTTTTTTAAGAGGCTGCAGGCATTGAAATGTAGGAAGCTTAGGCCATTTATGGAGGATAGATCAGCAGGGGAAAAGAAACTTTCAATGTGGCCAGGATTTATTTCAGTAGTACCAATGCAGATCAGAAGGAAGAAGATTAATTTGAGGAGGGCACCAAGGGACAGGGATAGTGAGTGGTCAGAGCATTTCCTCTTATTCCTGGGTGCCTGCTGTGTGATGGAGACGGTCCTGATATATAGGTGCAATTGTATCATAGCATAATAATCTGATGGACAGGCATAGTGGGTTAATATAAAGCCAGGATGCATGTAAGGTGCTAGGGAGTGTTGAATTGTTGAGAGGCTTTATGTGGGATACCCCAGGGGTTGCAGTGTAAAAGTGGTTCGAGGTGAATAAGGAATCCGTGGCTGTCCATTGTGGATGGCAGGAGTGGGCAGCTCGTATTCACTAACTTAATCATCATGACAAGGGGTATATCATAAATATCATAAAGGATTGGGGGAGATGAAAGGCTCAGGAGCAAAAGGAAGCAAAGTAGCATTGTGGAGGTTAGGTATGGGTTAAGGGAGGAAGGGAAATAGATGTGGGCGTGGATTAAGAAATGGCAGGAGAAAGTGTATAAAAGAATCAACCGAGAGGGAGGAGGGGCGGGCAAAAATTTTGCGGCTTTGCCGTGCCTTTCTGCCTTCTCGGCCTCCCTGGAACACGGTCGGCTATGCGGGCGCCATGGAACCAGCTAGGCTCGGGCCCTCCGCTCCCTGGAACTCAAGAATGCTGCGCCTGCTACAAGGTGGGGACAGAGGAGAAGGCAGTCAGCAAGGTACCTTTATTGCAGTAATCTGCAATAAGGTGCTAAAACTTAGGATTACACAACAATAGACTGGGAGGGATAAGGAAGCCTAAGCCGCTCTAGCCCACACAAAATTTCAAAAGACTGTAAACACTTAATTTAAGTACAGCAAAACAACCCTTAAGTTGGGCACAATACAAGAGAAAACAGCTCTTTTAGGTGGAATTAAAAGAAATTAAAAAAATAGCAGAAATCGCCAGAATAGTGTGTGAAGCCCAGTTTAAGTCTATGGGAAGGCGCACCAATGGGCTTCAAAGGCACAGACTCGGTCGCTTTCCGATTGGTTTACGGCTTTGCCCGTACCTTTCTGCCTGCTGCTTCTCCCGGCCTCCTGGAACTGGTCGGCTATGCAGGCATGGGAATTGGTGCAGGGTTTGATGCAAGCCCTGCATCGCCCTTCGAAAACTGGGCCCAAGGTGTCATCCCAAGTTACTCCAAGCATTCGAAGGTCTCCACCTGTTCAAGGTTTTGTCCCTGGCCATTTTGTGAATTTATTAGATTGCATCGTTTTAAGCTGCCCGATGCCTGTCAGACAACCAATATACCCCCATGCTGATGATGCTGTAATCGATTTAAAAAGCCCTGACCTTGACAACCTCACTGCCACTCTCTAAAGTAACTTCAGGACATGAGAAAGCTGGTTCTCCAACAACAAACTGGTCCTCAGCTACACAGCAACAAAGACCATGCTCTACTCTAACCTCCCACAGAAGAGGAACGTTCCACCCTTTGTCATACAAAATGGCCAGGGACAAAACCTTGAACAGGTGGAGAGCTTCGAATGCTTGGAGTAACTTGGGATGACACCTTGGGCCCAGTTTTCGAAGGGCGATGCAGGGCTTGCATCAAACCCTGCACCAAATCCCTTTTTTTAGCACAGCTGCACCAAATTCCTTTGCTGCAAACTGCACCCAATTTTGATAGGTCAGGTGCAGTTACCACGGTTTACAATTTACAGCAGCATGCATCAAATATTTGGTGCAAGCCCTGTCAAAAGGGTACCGGGATTACACAAACTAGACCAGAAAAGTTGGTCTAATTTGGCAGCATGAAATCCTGGGATAGAAAATCCCGATTGCCGGCCGGGAGAATGCCGCACGCCCCATCCACCATATGTTTGGCACACCTCGGGCTTGCGGCATTCAGGGCCGGTTGAAGATCCAGCCCGAATCTTTTGCCCCATGTTGACAATCTGGTGGCCATAGTTAACAGAAGACTGGGTGCCCTGCACTGTAACCAGAATAGTCTCCGTGGGGATGCCAGATGCCTTATTGAGGCCAGCTCCAATCTGTCACTTATAGATTATGGCCTCCCTGTCTGTGCAGCTGCCTGTGACATGGCACTAAACAGAGTAAAGCTAATTTGTAATAAGGCATGCAGCTTTGTGCTTGGTGCAGATAACCACACTCATAGTTCTACCCTTTACACACTCATTAACTGGCTACCTTTACCCAGCATAATAAAACTCCAGACCAGCTTGCTAGACAAAAAACTACTCCTGGGCCTAACACCCCCTGCTTTAACAAATTGCTTCTGCACCGTCTCCAACCAATACAACACCAGGAACATGGTCAGGAATGCCATTGAAGAGAAGGTCCTCTAAGCCTTTTATTCTGTTTACCTGTGTAGTTTGTAGGCATGAACAATAATTGCCGCTATTTCACCCTCCTAATTTCATCAGGATTTAAATGTAAATGAAGGTACATGTGTCCGGTGTGAAAACCTGCTTGACTCCATTGCAAAGGTCATGCCCCAACTCATGTAAGACAATCAGATAACTTTCTCAGTACAGTGAAGCCACTGCATGGCAATTTTAAATCATGATGGAAATGTGAAAGGAAAAGTGTGACCCAGTGGGACACACTTTTCCTTTCACATTTCCAGCTCATGTAAGGCATCCTGAAATTTTATGATGTTTTAGTGCTAACGCCTGCAATGTTTATACTGTATTAGTCAGCGCTGTTGTTGTCCTCTGCAGTCCCTATGTTTTTGTCTATATGTTGGCCATGAAACTTTTCAAGGTACAGTATAATAAGTGCCCTGCTGTTTTCTGTAGTTTAAAGTATATCTGAGTTAGAAAAAAAAATATTTTAGAGAACACAAGGACTTCACAAGACATGTAACAGAGCTGAATGAGAGTATAATTGTGCTGGTTTAAGCAGATAGACATCATCAGCTCCCATGATTCCTTGTATGAATGGGGTCATGACCTTTGCAATGGAGACAAACATTTTTTCACACCAGGACAAAACAGACCTCATTTATGTTTAAATTAGGATGAAACTAGGGGATGCAAGTGAGGGAATCATTGTTTATGCCTATAAACTGCATAAGTATACAGAAAATAGGTTGAGAGGACTTTCCCTTTAAGCCTCCTTCCTAGTGTACGCAGCTGGGCAAGCAGTCCTTTGCTGTCAGGGCCACTAACTGGTTAAACAAACTGCCTGATACACTGTGGAATCTCCCCCAGATTAAACTGTTTAAGATATTTTTGTGGTCTGCCCTTGCAGTCCAGTGCAATCATAACAATTAAACTGTTTCATTTGGTTTCTCACTGTACATATCCTGTGACATTTATACAAATAATTTGCGTGGATTTTTTCAAACTGTATGTAATTGTTCTGTTTTAAGTGTTTTAAGTCTGACTCAATTGCTTTTCCTCTGGAATTGCTTATTGTGCTTGTAATGTTTTTTGTGACTATGTATTTGATGTGGAACCTTTGTAAATGAGCACTTGTGCTCAAAGTTAATATCTGAAGTTCTAAATAAATAACAAATAAAGCTGAAGAAGAACAGGGTCCGATTCTCAAAACATTACATCTGGCGTAAATTGACTTTCCTCCAAAACAATGGCGCAAGTTATGCCAGCAGTTGCGACACTTGGTATTCTGCAAAACAGCCTGTGACATGCTGCAGGCTGCTTACACCAAAGTGGACTTACACCACCAGTTATGCCCTAAAACCCCTGCGACATGGTGCTAGGGGGTTTATGGCAGCAGTTGTGCCCTATTCTGGAAGGGCAGCAGCCAAGTCCTCCAGTTTGCTATTCTCAAACAACTCCTGGAGGACATCCGCCAAGGAACAGTTACATCAGCCTTTAGCTGGTGTAAGAGGACTTTATGCCCCCTGGGGTCTGTGCAGATATGCCCCTATCCATCCCCAGGTACATGTAGCCCCCCAACCCAACCCCCAGTCTGTAAAGCCCCACAAGGCTTGCCCATGCCTGCAACACCCAATCTCTGGTTAAAGCCCCTCTGGGCTTTATCATGCACAGCAAACCCCCACTCGATATTGTAATACAGCTCCTCTGGGCTTTGTTCTGTTCCCCCGACCCCTGATACATTTATCCAGTCCTTCCGGGCTTTGTTATGTCCCCCCAACCCCCCAATGTAGTTACAAAGGCCTGAATCCCCACAATGTGAGAACAGCACCCACCCCCCCAACCTCCAGCCCAATCTCCAATATGTAGGCATATAAAGCAAATATTCCCCATTACCTTGGTGGTCTAGTCCCCCACCCCCCCACCTGGCAGTGCCTGACCTCTCCGCTCCCACCCCTCTGATGCCTTAGAGGCCGGTGACTGGCACAGCCCACCTCTCACCACTGCGGTCAGCCATGGACCGAACATGAATGAGCATGTACTACTGTACTGTACATCTGTGCACTGCACGTATGTACAGTACAGTAGTGCGCTTATTCATGTACAGTCAGCGGCTGGCCTTGGTGGTGAGAGGTGGGCTGTGCCAGTCGCCGGCCTGTAAGAGGTCAGGGGGTGGGTGCAGAGAGGTCAGGCACTGTCGTGTGGGGGGGGGTGGAGGCCACTAGACCATCAGGGTAATGGGGAATGTTTGCTTTATATGTCTACATATTGGGGATTGGGTTGGGGGTTGGAGTGGGTGCTGTTCACACATTGCAGGGATTTGGGGCTTTGTAGCTCTATCGGAGGGTTGGTGGGACATAACAAAGCCTGGAGGGGCTATATTAAAATATCGGGGGGGTCAGGGGCATGAAAAAGCCCAGAGGGGCTGTAGGAATACATGGAGGGTCAGGGGCCTGAACAAGCCCTGAGGGGCTTTAGCAACATGGGGGGTTGGGGGCATGGGGAAGCCCTGTGGGGCTGTATGGACTGGGATTGGGGCATGGGGGGGGTGATTGCACCCTTCACAACCAGGGTTGTGACTTTCAGCAAGTCCTCCAGGTGTGCCCTTTGTTTGGCGTACCTGTGGATTTGTCACAAGTAGCAGGACTTAGCCGTGGGGACCTTGCCCCTTACAGAATCAGGTGCAGGGTCCTTGGCATAATGGGGTTTGGTGCAAGTCACCTTTGGCTGTGACTTATGCCATCCTTCTAGAATTGAGCCCAGTGTTCATAACCTATTATATGAAATACGTTTTTTGATTTAAAAACCTTAAGTCACTTGACAGAATGATGAAAACATATTTATCTCAATTACTCAAACATCAAAAATGGATTCACGTCCTCTCTTCTTAACAAAGCAAGACAGTTGCTTTAAGCTCATACACATAACACTTTTACAAGTAAATATACGAAGGGCTGACAAGGAAATGTGCATTTATTTCAACCCCCTAGCCTGCTCAAGTTCAATTCACATTGATTACTGCTTAAAACTGAGCCAATTTTTTTAACCTATTCGAAACCTGACTGACAGTCCACCATTTAAATTACCGGTGGGAGGCTCAATGCATAATTGTGTTCGATCTTCAGCATTGCCAAGTGAACCTCTACCACTCAAACCTGTAAAGCAAGGCTGGTATGTAGTGCCTCAGTTTTCATCTTGGTTGACAGAGAAGACATCGTTATTATGATCATTTGCCATGCTTCAGGTACTGCTGCAGCACCGCAGATACATAAAATACATCACTTCAGTTCTGACCCATTGAAAACACAGATACTCAAGAAGGGGCATGAGGACGCAATAGTGGAGACTGCAAGACAAACATGCACAGTGTAAAAATAATAAAAAAAACACACCAACAAGTAATTATAAGTCTGTTATTAAGTCAAAAATGGATATAGACTAGTAAGATTCACAAAAGTTCTTCATGTTTATGTTTTTTCAAGGTCTATATTTCTTCAGTCTTCGCTGGCTGTTCTTTTATTGTTTGCGTTTGTTTTGTTTTGCTTCATGCTGTGTGCTTCCAACACCTAACTTATGAAGGAAATTATGCCCAGTATAGTTTTGAACACTATGTTTGTTAAGTTTTTAATGGTATATACTAGTTTTTCTGCACTGCAGTTCATTTTGCATACTTACTTTAACTGATTTTTAACCAGAACCTGTCTGCCAATTCCATTTCTAATGGTTTGCTGATTCTTTATAATGGTGCGCATATAGCCTTCTCATTATGCTCTGCAATAAGTTGTTGCATGTTTGTTTGGGTGTTGGGGGGGGGGGGTTGCTGCATTAATGATTTGAGTTTGGTGATTTTCAGTTAACTGGCATTTTTGATTAAATCAGCATTTAGTCTTGCTTTTTGTTTCATGCGTGTATTTGAGGGAGGTGACTGGGAGGCACACATCAATAATACTTTCTAGTTGTTATTACCTGCAGCAATGTGATTGTGTTTCTTTTTGTTGTTAAACGAAACAGATGTGACGAACAGTATATTACTGCTATTTTGCCTGTGTCTGATATTGGTATTACAGCTTTAGTTTGCAATCTGAAGATTGTGTGTTTCAGGGTGGGGGAGGTGGTTGGGACTGGTAATGCTCTGATTATCTTTGTTTTGAATATAACATGTTTTATGATTATGATTATTAGCACCATTACTCAGTTGCTTCATCCATAGACATGCCTGGAATCTGGTGCAGACATAGGTGCTGGCTGTTGATCTGGTTACATGTTTCATATCAGATGCCAGTGCAGAGGAACTGTGTGTATATTGACGGCACGGTATGACAGGGTACAGTAATCCAACATGACTAAAATATCCATAGAGGGCAACATAACACCACTAAAGGAACATTAGGTAATGTAATTTAAATGTCTAACATGCTGTGGATATGCACTGGAGTTAAAACATAAATATGGAGCACAGCTCTAGGAAGCCAGATAGAATGGGTGTAAGGGGAAATTGATCCATGATAGGTAAAAGCAGATCACAATTGGAAACTGTTGATCTTTCCTCTTGTGCACAGGAAATAACCATATCAATATCAAGGGTCACATTGCAGATTGCTTATGCATATACATTTATTATACACTTGATAAAAATATGGTGATTTGAAAGATAATGGTTTGTCAAATTTAGACACACACATACAAACACACACACACGTTATGAGCTGGTGGCAGTATGATTTTAGAACAGAACATTATTTGTGCAGAATGTTTCTGTTTTGTAGCTGCTCATTCTGCTGATCATTGTGTTTCACAATGGTAGGGTGTCAGCCAGTTCCGCTCCCAATTCCCTGAGTATTCCAGGATTCAACCCATCTGGTCCCGGAGCCTTATCAAACTTTAGGGCTGCCAGTCCTTTCCGGACCCTTTCGTTAGTAAATGTTGGCTGCCATATTTCTGGGACCCACTTAACGGCCACTTCAATGCCACTCTCTGGCAAGAGTCCACCATCCTCTGTAGTGAAAACTGAGCAAAAGTAATCGTTAAGGATGGCAGCCTTTTGGCCGTCTGCCTCAGTCATCCTATACCCCTCTGTTAGCCTCACAGTTCCCCTTCCTTTCTTCCTTTTTTCACTAATATACCTGAAGAACTGTTTTTCTCCACTCTTGACCCTCCGCAATACGCAGCTCTGTGTTTGCTTTTGCCTCCGTTCCAAGCGTTCTTCCCCTTCTTCCTCCGCTGCTTCTCTTTACATTTGTAGACGGCATTTTTCTTGGCATTCACTACTTCCCTGACCCTTGCTGAGACCCATAGTGTTCTCTTGAACCTTTTCTTTTTGGTTACTGTTCTCATGCGTACCTTAGATGCCCTGAAAGTGGATCCCTTGATTGCCCCCATCTTTCTTGAACCCCATCTATCTTGTCCACCCCTACTAACTTATCCCTGACCAGCTCCTGCAGCCTGTTGAAGTCTGTCCTTCTAAAATCAAGGACTTCAGCTCAAGACTCTAGTTTACCAGACCCAAGGGCCAGTTCAAACCAAACAGCGTTATGGTTCCTGTTCTGTAATGGCTCCCCTATTCCCATAGTTTCTAACACCTCCGAGTTGGTGAGCACCAAACTGAGAATTGTAGACTGCCTGGTGGACTCCTTAACTAATTGTACCAGCAGGCAGTCCTGGAATGCATTCAGCAAAATCTGGCTTCTGGTATTGCTTGCCACTGGAACACCCCAACTGGTGTCTGGTAGGTTCAGATCACCCACATTCACTACTTCCTCCTTAGCTAGCCCTCTGTCCATTTCTTCCCTGATCTCACTTTCCCTCTCTTCCCTTTGTCCTGGTGGCCTATATATCACCCCCAGTGCAGTTTTATGCCTGTGGCTGCCGTGAGTTGCACCCACAGTGACTCATTCTCCCTACTACTACCCCTGACGTACCCATCTTCTGTCACTTCTATGCCCTCCTTGATATAAATGGCTACTCCTTCCCCTCTGTCTGTTCCTCTATATTTCCTGAACATCGAGTTCCCAGAGACTGTTAGTTCACAGTTGCTTTTTTATGAAGCCCGTATTTCTGTTATGGTCACAATGTCCACCTCAGTGTCTGCCATCAGTGCCTGGAGCTCACTGATTTTATTGACTGTTCTCCTGGCATTAAGGCATACCCCCTTCCATCTGAGCCCTTATCCTGCATTGCTGCTACCCTTGTGCTTCACATGTCCTCTCATCCCCTTGTTTTTCTTGGTGCTTGCACCCTTTGCATCCCCCTCTCCAAAATCCCTTTGCCTTATCCAGTGTTGGCCACAGCTTTCTTTGTACCTGCTATGGTGCTACAAGTCCCAGATGTGGGTGGTGGTAGCTAGGGTCCCCTTCCTCTCCCGTACCATTGAGGTTCCCCCAGACCCAATCTCCTCTCCAGCCAGTTTAAACAACTGATATAGATGTCACAAGTGTGCCCCAATGCACAGGCCCCCTCTGTTGTCAGGTGAAGTCCATCACCCTTGAAGAGCTTCCTATTCCAGAAGTACCCCCAGTCCCCCACAAAGTGGTGCCCCTTATCCTTACACCATTCCTCAGCCATCTGTTAAACTCCTCTGTTACCTCCCTCCTTATTCTATCCTGCTTCCCTTGCCTGCCCCATACAGGGCGGACTTTGAAAAAGGCCAGGGAATGCTGAATATGCTGTCAATCTCTCTCTCAGTCTATGAAAGTTTCACTTCACCATTTTCACTGATAGGCTTACCAGATCATTGGTACTTAGGTGTACCAGCATCTGCAGCTCCTCATACTCCCTCTACGCTATCTTCCCTATCCTGTCTAAATCCTGGATGGCAGATGCCCCAGGAAGGCACCCGACCATCACCTTCCCATCCATCTCCCCATCACTCTCTCTATCCCCCGAATCATTGAGTCCCCCACCACTAAGACTCTCCTAGCAGCTTTTTCCCCTTGAGTGCCAATACGTTGCCTTACCTTTTCCCATCAGCTGTCTCGAGGACCCCTCCCAGAACAGTCAGGTGCCTGAACCTCCTTTGGGGTGTGAAGCTATTCGCCATCTGGATGGTAAGGAGCTGGACAACCTCCTTGTGGCTAACCCTACTTCTCAACCCTCTCCCCCTCCCCACCACTCTCCACCCCCCTGAACCAGTAGGTCTCTGAGTGACTGGTGGAATGGGGGGAGGTTGGCTCCTGCTGCGCTAATGACACACCTGAGATATTTCTACCCTTGCTGCCACGAGTTGAGCTTGGAGCTCAGCCAAGGTCCTGCAGATGGGGCAGTGCCCTCTCCTTCAGAGCAGAGAAGGAACTGGAAGGGGGACAGGATCAGATCTACAGTACAGTAGCTTCTTGTTTTACATTGTTTTTCATGGATTCTACTTGGTAGAATGTTTATTTTCTTTCTTACTACTAAGGGGCTAGCAGGGTATTGTTTGGGGCTGTTGGAATTTTGAAACCTGTTTTGGTAGCTAAAAGTGGGCTCATTTGTTTGGTTTACGGTGTGGTAGGCTGCATTTGTAGAGGCCTATTTCTTCTCTTTAAACATAATTGGTGTAATTTAACTGGTCTGTTTCTTTGAATTGGAGACCTATATCTTATAATTCCAAACCTATTTTGATGTATTGTTGGTGAAGCTGTTTGAATTGGTGTCCTGTTTCTTTGGGTAGCAAACCTATGTTGGGGCTTTGGTAAATTTATTCATTGTTGCTGGCTTCACTAGCTGCAAAGTTTTGAGTGGGGAAGGGTGCTAATTGTCTGACTAGAGGCCTCAGCTACCTGATTGTTTCCTGAGGACTTGGGCTGGTCCCACCACCCAAACCCCTCACCCCACCCACCCCTGGTCAATTATTCCCTTTGTACTAGGGGTTCTGACATCACTTCCTCAAACAGGCAAAGATTTGCACCTGTCATAACAGAAGCAGACATCCAGGAAAGGAACTGCAGCAAGTGAAGAGTGTGGCTCTCTCAGTGGAAGGAAGTAAATGCAAATCTAGGCGCTTTCATTATTACTACTTCTCATAGTTATTGCATTGGGTAAAGGGAGTAGGAGTTGAAGAAGGTGTGCAATGACTCTAAAAGTATTTTGAGTGTGGATAGGAATATATAAAGCAGTTGCTCAACATATCTAAACGTGTGCAACAAAGGAGGTAAGGGACATAAAGAATGTTTTGCACTGATAGAGGAGAGTGGGGACTTGGGGAGTGTTTGGTATCCTGCATCTGGAAGGGTGGGGGTCGCTGGTGGGCAACGACAGCAATGGGTAGGGTGGTGGCTGCAACAACTGGCGTGCACCAATCTTTCTAAACATTGCCTGGAGAGTGGGAGGATGTTTAGTGTGCAACCACATAGAAAAACTTAGAAAGGAGATTGAGGGTCTGCAGGAGGAACTAAGACAGGCAAGGCAAATTGGGGGTGGGTTTGGCCCAATACTGGAGGGAGGAGGAGGAGATGAGGAGGGCAATTTAAGCCAACAGTGGTGAGGAGGGCTCCAGAAGAGGAGGCAGAGACAAGGGGCCCAGGCCAGGAAGAGCGATTGCGGGAAACCAGGTCAGGAGACAAAGTCAAATGGAAGGAGGCAATAGGGACTTGTGAGGGAGGCGAAGAAGTGGCAAAGTCATGGAGTGGAAAGGAGAACAGGTTACTATGCAGAGAGGGAGCAGGCATTTGTGAAGGATCTTCAGAAATAGTTGTGCACTGCTAGAGAGGAAGAAGGTGGAGGAGGAAGTGATGAAATTAGAGGAGTAATTGATAAATGCCTGGACCAAACTGGGCCGGGGAAGTTCTGCTGGGAGAACTGCAACAGGGTAAAGGGCATAATGTGTGCAGGAGGAAGAAGAGGAGCTGGAAATAGGGGAGAGAGGAGATGAAGAGAAGCAAGCAGGGAGTAGAGGTGGAATCTTAGTGCTGGGGACTCAATACTAAGAGGAGTTGGGTGGGGTAGCAAAGCGGAGGCATAAGTCGCATTTGGGTGGAGGCCTACCAGGAATGACAGCGGAAGGGTGGGACAGTCTGTTCTGAAATATGCTAGAAGGGGTAGGACAAGCCTCATTTAATTATACATCTTGGGACAAACGACCTGGCTGACAAGACCAGTGGATACAGTCCAGAGAGGTTTGAGGAACTAGCACAATTATGTGAGGGGCAGGAAGATCAGTAACTTTCCGAGATACTTCCGGTGCCAAAGGCAAGCACAACAAGCTGAAGAGAGGAATTTAACAGATGGCTAAGAACCTGGTGTTGTGCTAAAAATTGGTAGGGCTGTTGGGGGGTGGGGAGGGACCTGGGAGGACAGAAGTCTCTGTGCCAAGGACAGACTACACTTGAGTGAGGAGGGAAAGAAAGTGTTGAAACAGAGGATGGAAGAATATATAGAGGAAGTTTGGAGTTTAAACTAGGAGTGGGGGTGGCAGTTGGGAAGAGATGCAGGGACCACAGGTTGGGAAATCATATGAGCTTACCCCCATAACAGTGATAAAGGACAAATGGCAAGTGCTGTTGGTGATGCTAGGAAAGGGGGCAGGATGGGGGAGGGAAAAGGTGGAAGGTGGTTAGCCTTAATGCTAGGAGCCTTGGGAGGAAAACTGCAGAGTTGCAGGTTCTCATGGCAGAGGAGAGTGGACATTGCAGCCATCACGGAAACATGGGCACCCAATATAATGACTAGGACCTGTCTGTACCAGGGTACAGGTTATTTCGTAGGGACAGGGTGACTGGGAAAGGGAGGGGTGGCACTATATATGTGAAGGAAGGACTGAAGTGTGTAAGGGAGGAAGGGGAGGAGGGCAGTACAGAGTCACTTTGGTGCAAATCGGATTCAAGAATAGGGTCTTAGAATGGGAGTGGTGTACAGGCCACCATCTCAGATGGAGGGTTAGACAGGAACTAGCGGAACAGATCAGGAGGACCTGCGAGAAGGGTAGTGTGGTGATTGTGGGGACTTCAACATGCCAGAAGTGGACTGGAGCACCCCAACAACCAGGAACAGAAGGGGCAGGTACTGCTGGATGCCTTCAGGACAGCTTCCTGCTGCAAATGGTCAGTGAACCAACCAGGTTGGGGAATACCCTTGACCTTGTGCTGGCAAATGGGGACTTTGTGAGAGAACTTACAGTGGAGGAACCGCTGTCAGGGAGTGACCACCACTCCAGTATGGCTCACATTGGATATGGGCAAGGAAGGTGGAATCTGGCACAAGAGTGCTGGACTTCAGGACGGCTGACTTTGGGAGGATGGGAGGTGGTAAAGGTACCTGGCCAGAATTCAATCTAGTATGGATACTAACCAGAGATGGGAGCTCATAAAGTTGGGGAATGAGTGGAGGCAGCCAAAACCTGCTGCAAAGCCCAGAGCAAGAAGGCTAGAGCTAAGAAACCGAGCTGGTTGAGCAAGGAGGTCATGGAAAGGCAAGGAGGAAAGGAGCTGCCTTTAGGAAATACAAGAAAACAGGGAGGGGAGGACAGAGAGAGTACTTGACAGAATCGAAGAGGTGACAAGGGCAGTAAGGGAGCCAAAGCATCTACGAACTCAGGCTGGCACAAGGCATTAAGAGGGAGAAGGACTTCTTTAAGTACATCAGGAGAAAAGGAGCTGTAAGGACCACATAGTAGGATTAGGAAGGAGGGGTTGGGTGGAAGCAGGGTATGATAAGGCGGAAGCACTAAATGAGTACTTCTGCTCAGTATTTACTAAAGAGAAGAGGGTGACACCCAAGATGGGCGAAATAGCAGGCGCAGGGGAAGTGGTGACAGATGGAAATCATGGAGGACAGAGTTCGAGAGAGGTTTGAAGGCACTGAGGGTGGACAAGGCACCAGGCCCAGATGGCATCCACCCAGGGTACTGAAGGAGCTGGCAGAGGTCCTTGCAGGACCTTTGGCAGACCTATTTAATGCCTCACTACATTCGGTGTGTACCTCAGGACTGGAGGATGGCTCATGTGGTGCCCTCCACAAGAGTGGCCCCAAGGATGAACCGGGAAACTACAGACCAGTGAGCCTCACATCCACCGTGGGTAAGCTAATGGAGACTATCCTGAAGGAGAGGCTGGTGGCCCTCTTAGAGGCAAAGGACTACAGGACACAGCAGACAGCATGGCTTCATCGTGGCCCGATCCTGCCAAACCAACCTGGTGGGTTCTATGACTGGGTAACTAGGCAACTGGACGGGACATGCAGTGGATGTCCTGTATCTGGACTTCAGTAAGGCATTCGACTCAGTGCCACATGGAAGGCTGGGAAGGAAGTTAGTAGGCACAGGGGCAGGTGCAATGCTGGTGAGATGGGTAGGAAACTGGCTGCAGGGAAGGCAACAGAGGGTGGTGGTGGGTGGGGAGCTCTCACACCAAGGGCAGTGACAGTGGTGTCCCACAGGGCTCGGTGTTGGGACCAGTGTTGTTTGGGATATTCATTGCAGACATATCATGGGACATCAAGAGCAAGATCAGTCTGTTTGCTGATGATACCAAGGTTGGCGGTGGTGGATGACCTAGGGGATGGCAGGGTTGCAGGATGATCTGGCAAAGCTTGAAACCTGGTCAGACACCTGGCAACTGGGCTTTAATGCCAAAAGTGCAAGGTGATGCATTTTGGGATGAAGAACCCAAGGAGGACTTACCAGCTAGGGAGTGCAGCTAGCCCAGACAGAGGAGGAGAAGGATCTGGGTGTGCTCATCACAGGGTCAATGAACAACTCGGCACAATGTAGGAAGGCAGCTGCAAAGGCCAACAAAATGCTGGGTTGTATTGCAAGGGTATATCCTCAAGGAGGGAGGAGGTGATTCTGCCACTGTATAGGTCATTGGTTAGACCACACCTGGGTACTGCGTGCAGTTCTGGCGTCCGTATCTGAAAGGGACATTAAGTTACTGGAGGGTGCAGGCGCAGGGGCGACAAAGATGATCAAGGTCTGGGGACTTATCATATGAGAGGAGGTTGAAGGAGTTGAACATGTACTCACTGGAGGAGAGAGAGACAGGGGGACATGATTGAAACCTTTAAATACATGAAAGGAATAAACAAGACAGGTACAGAGGAGCTGTTCAAAGTAAGGAGGGAGGGCCACCAGGGCCATGATATGAGACTGGGCGAGGAAGGTTCAGGAGGAGATGAGGAGACACTTTTACAGAGGGTGGTGGCTGGGTGGAATCGTTACCTGCAGAAGTGGTATGCAGTAGAACAGTGGACTGCTTCAAACGAGGATGGGACAGGACAAGGGGGAGGGTCAATGAAGGGGAAGGGTGGAAGGGAGGGGCAGCTGCAGAATAAGGGGTGCTAGCTGCACATTCGAGCAGACTTGATAGACCTCTAGGCCTTTATCTGCTGGCAAATTTCGTATGTTCGTATGTTCGTATATCCCTAGAGAAGAGTGCCCCACAGCCGACACAACTGACTGCCTCATCTCTAAACCCCATCCCCAAAAAGACCTATACTAAGCAGATGACTAATCTGAGTTATGGAGCTTGCCCAGATGGGGTCTAGCTGTAAGACTTAGTTACAACACATAGAAACAGGGATAAAACAAAACTACCTTTGTAGTGCTCACCCAGATAGGGTATAGCTGAACGTTTGTTTATAGCACAGAATAACAGGAGTTAAAACTATCTTGTAGTACTCACCCAGATAGGGTGTGACTATAGGCTTAACTATAGCACAGAAAACTGAAGTTAAACTAACTTGTAGAGCTTACCAGGGTAGAGTGGAGCTGAATGATTTAAAAATAGCAGAAAACAGCCCTGCAAATACAACGTTCACTGGCTATAGCACAAACACTGTTCTGCAAATAAACTTTACAATAACCTGTAGTACACTCCTCAATATATTACAGCCAGAACCCCACACAATACTCCCACAAACTATGCTCTTAAATGTGCATATACAGTTTTACCTAGGATGCGATAGGCAGAGTTCCTAGCTGCCGGCTGTCTCCTGGCTGTCTCCTGTGATATCTTTTGCACTTAATCCTTCACATGGAGGGCCACAGCTTAGAGGGGCCACATGTGGTAACTGCATTTTAAGGGCTAGTAATGGCCATGCAAATGATTGGCTGCCAGAGCTGTAGTGTGAGGAGTCTCTTCAGTTGTTGCCTGTGACCAAACCAGGTAGACTCTTCTTTAAAACAAGCATTTGTCAATGTCAAATGTTGATTGTGTTAGTCCATTGAGCTCGCGCAGTGGCCCTCTGTCAGTCGCTCATTATGTTTCTGCCGGTGTTGCAGGCTGCTGATTTGTACCAGGCTCCTGCCCGTGTTGGCACCCTTTTCTGTCCACAAAGAAATCCGCAGCTGTCCTGACAGAGCTCCGTTGAGGTGGGCCACTGAACCTGTCTGACTTGCTCATTCTGTTTCTCCTGGCACTGCAGGATGGCCTTTTGTACTGGGCTCCTGCCTCTGTTGGTAGCTTTTTCTGCCCACAAATAAATCTGCAGCAGTCCCAACACAGGTCCATTGAGCTTGCTCACTCCCCCTCTGTGACTCATTCTTTCCGTTTCTCCTGACTCTGCAGGCTGGCGCTGTACTAGGCTCCTGCCTGCATGCCACCTTTTTCTGCCCACAAAGAAATCCGCAGCAGTCATTACAGAGCTCTATTGAGCTCACTCATTCCCCCTCTCTCACTCGCTCAATCTGTTTCTCCCACCGCTGCAGGCTGCCCTTTTGTACTGGGACCCTGGGTGCATTGTTGCCTTTTTCTGCCCACAAAGAAAACCGCAGCAGTCCCAACAGAGCTCCGTTGAGCGCATTCACTCCCCCTCCCTCACTTGCTCGTTCTGTGTCTCCCAGTGCTGCAGGTTGCCCTTTTGTACTGGGCTCCTGCCTGCGTTTGTGACTTTTTCTGCCCACAAAGAAATCTGCAGCAGTCCCAAGACAGCTTCGTTCCGCTCGGTCACTCCCCCTCTCTCACTCGCTCATTCCGTTTCTGCCGGCACTGCTGGCTGGCCTTTTGTACTGGGCTCCTGCCTGCATTGCCACCTTCTTCTGCTCACAAAGAAATCTGCAGCAGTCATGGTAGAGCTCCATTGAGCTTGATCACTCACTCCCCCCCCTCCTCGTTTGTTCTGTCTCTCCCGCCACTGCAGGCTGCCATTTTGTACTGGGCCCCTGCATGCATTGCTGCCTTTTTCTGCCCACAAAGGAATCTGCAGCAGTCCCAACAGAGCTCCGGTGAGCTCACTCACTCCCCCTCTCTCACTCGCTCATTCTGTGTCTCCCGCAGCTGCAGGCTCCCCTTTTGTACTGGGTTCCTGCCTGCGTTGGTGGCTTTTTCTGCCCACAAAGACATCTCAGCAGTCCTGACACAGCTCCGTTGAGGTCGCTCACTCCCCCTCTGTCACTCGCTCATTCTGTTTCTGCCGGCGCTGCAGACTGGCCTTTTGTACTGGGCTCCTGCCTGGGTTGCCGCATTTTCTTGCCCACAAAGAAATCCGCAGCAGTCACGATAGACCTCCGTTGAGTTTGCTCATTCCCCCTCTCTCGCTCGCTCATTCTGTTTCTGCCGGCGCTGCAGACTGGCCTTTTGTACTGGGCTCCTGCCTGCATTGCCTCTTTTTTCTGCTAACAAAGAAATCCACAGCAGTTACGATAGAGCTCTGTTAAGGTTGCTCACTCCCCCTATCTCACTCGCTCATTCTGTTCCTCCTGGTGCTGCAGGCTGCCCTTTTGTACTGGGCTCCTGCCTCTGTTGGTGCATTTTTCTGCTCACAAACAAATCTGTAGCAGTCCCGACAGAGCTCTGTTGAGCTTGCTCATTCCCCGGTCTCACTCGCTCGTCCCATTTCTGCCGCCACTCCAGGTTGCGCTTTTGTACTGGGCTCCTGCCTGCGTTGCTGCCTTCTTCTGCCCACAAGGAAATCTGCAGCAGTCACGATAGAGCTCCATTGAGCTTGCTCACTCCCCCTCTCTCACTCGCTTGTTCTATTTCTCCCGCTGCTGCAGGCTGCCCTTTTGTACTGGGCCCCTGTGTGCATTGCTGTCTTTTTCTGCCCACAAAGAAATCCGCAGCAGTCCCAACACAGCTCTGTTGAGCTCGTTCACTCCCCCTCTCTCATTTGCTCATTCCATTTCTGCCAGCGCTGCAGGCTGGCCTTTTGTACTGGGCTCCTGCCTGCATTAACCCCTTTTCCTGCCCACAAACAAATCCGCAGCAGTCACAATAGAGCTCCATTGAGCTCGCTCACTCCCCCCCTCACTTGCTTGTTGTGTTTCTCCCAGTGCTGCAGGCTGCACTTTTGTACTGGGCTCCTGCCTGGATTGGCACCTTATTCTTCCCACAAATAAATCTGCTGCTGTCCCAAGAGAGCTCCGTTGAGGTCGCTCACTCCCCCTGTCTTACGCGCTCATTCTGTTTCTCCTGGTGCTGCAGGCTGTCCCTTTGTACTGGGCTCCTGCCTCTGTTGGCACCTTTTTCTGCCCACAAAGAAATCTGCAGCAGTCCCAACAGAGCTCCATTGACCTCACTCTTTCCTCGTCTCTCACTCGCTCATTCCATTTCTGCTGGTGCTGCAGGCTGCCCTTTGTACAGAGCTCCTGCATGCATTGCCACCCTTTTCTGCCAACAAAGAAATCCACAGCAGTCACGATAGAGCTCCATTGAGCTCATTCACTCCCCCCTCTCAGTCACTCATTCTGTTTCTTCCGCCGCTGCAGGCTGCCCTTTTGTACTGGGCCCCTGTGTGCATTGCTACCTTTTTCTGCCCACAAAGAAATCCGCAACAGTCCCAACAGAGCTCCATTGAGCTCACTCACTCCCCCTCTCTCACTCACTTGTTCTGTGTCTCCCGGCACTGCAGGCTGCCCTTTTGTACTGGGCTCCTGCCTGAGTTGGCACCTTTTCCTGCCCACAAAGAAATTCGCAGCAGTCCCAACAGAACTCAGTTGACCTCTGTCACTCCTCCCCTCTCTCACTCGCTCAATCCTAATCTGTCCCAACCACTGATTTCTGACAGCAACTGCAGTATTCTGCGCCGGAAGGATGAAAACACTTTTCAGCCAGGATGCAAAAAATGGCAGCTGTACTGTTCGTAGGGAGGTGTGAAAAAATGCCAGTGTTGAAAATGTGGCATGAAAATATAGTTACTGGCCACAATTTTTTTCCATAGAGAAAGCCAGTTATAATTTGCTGTTTTAACCAGCCAAGCTGGTTATAACGGAAAACACGCACCTGCTTTCTCTAGAGAAGCACGAGACACAAACACCTGCAGAGCAAGCGAAAGAATTCAGTCACTCACGCTCTGTCAGTCATGGGTGTCCTCTCAGCTCCGTCGTTGTTCTCCATGACACCAAACAAATACTCGCTTGCTAGAGTTCTTTATGCTGTGGTGATCGTAGTTATCTGCTTCCTGTGGAGATCCAGGTGTCATGTTGTTGGAGGAGAGGACACGTTAGGTTAGCGTGGGTTAGGGAGCATGTTAAATGTGTGGCAAAAAATTGCAACCAGCAATTATAAAAAATAAAGTAATGGGGAGGTCGTTATTTACTTGAATTTTACAAACGCCGGGTGTGGGATGCCTAAATAATATGTGGCATCACACACTCGTAATAAAATTCTTCTAACCTACCTCCCATACAGTATTCTCTATATTACTAATTTGCAAAGTTACAAGTGTGCGTGGAAACTGCACAACACATGCTCGTAACACAGTCATTTTATGGAGTTTCATTACAAAATTTTCAACATAGGCATTTTAGGACCTCTGCTCATGAACAGTGTCAGTGTGATTTTCTTAATGTGTCCCGAACACTGATTTCCCAAAGTGACTGCGCTATTCTGCATCAGAAGTGCAAAAACACATTTTGGCCAGGATGTGAAAAATGACAGCTGCACTGTTCGTAAGGAGGTGTGGAAAAATGGCAATGTTGAAAATCTGGAGTGAAAATATTGCAAAGTTGGGAAGGTACATGCATGTGTGGAAACTGCGTAATGCACGCTTGTAGCACACTCATTTTATGGACTTTCATCACCAAATTTTCAACATAGGCATTTTAGGACCTCTGCTAATGAACAGTGTCACTGTCATTTTCATAATGTGTCCCAAACATGGATTTCCCACAGCAACTGCGCCGTTCTGCGTCAGAAGTGCGAAAACACATTTAGGCCAGGATCTGAAAAATGACAGCTGTACTTTTCATAAGGATGTGCAGAACAATGGCAATGTTGAAAATCTGGAGTGAAAATATTATAAATTTGCAAACTTATGGGCGTGCATGCAAACTGCGCAACTCACGCTCGTAACACAGTCATTTTATGGAGTATCGGCACCAAATTTTCAACATAGACATTTTAGGACCTCTGCTCATGAACAGTATCACTTTCATTTCTGTAATCTGTTCCCAACACTGATTTCCCGCAGCGACTGCACTACTCTGCGCCGGAAGTGCGAAAACACATTTCGGCCAGGATGTGAAAAATGATAGCCATACTGTTCACAAGGAGATATGGAAAAATGCCAGTGTTGAAAATGTGGTGTGAAAATATTATAAATTTGTGAAGTTACGAGCGTGTGTAGCAACTGCACAGCGCATGCTCGTAAAACAGTAATTTCTTGGATTTTTTTCACCAATTTTGCAACATAGGCTTTTTGAGAGCCCACCTCATGAACATTGGCACTGTCATTTCGTTAATCTGTCCAGAAAGGTGATTCCATGCAGTGACCGCGAAATCCCCTTTAGGGGTCGAGTAATGCCATGACAGTGGCAGAATTCATGAGGAGGTGGTCCCCAAAACACCCATGTTGAAAATTTGGTGCCAAAATTCCAAAAAATGAGTGGGATATGCACCAAAGTTGAAAAAACCCTATTTATTCCATTATACAGCTTACCAGCATTTCCTCAGTTCGCAGTCGGCTTTGAAGAGTGCAGACGTGTTCCCGGTCCACCGAAGATCGTCGTGCCGGACTCCAGAGGTAAGTATGGGGTGGGGGGGTGTGAGGAGGCAGGGTGCACAGTGGGTGGGTGCGGGTTGTGGGAGGGGGCAGGGAGACTGCGAGGGACCATTGTCTTTTTTTAACAGGCTAAACAAAACAAAACAAAAAAAACATTGCGGGACTTTTTTTCTTTTCAGGGGATGTGGCACGCTGGGGTGGGCTCCCAGCGTGCCAATGGGTTCATTTTTTGGGGGGGCCTGTAGCCAATGGGGTATTGGGCACCCCATCGGCACACAACAAAGGGGCGCCACATCATGCCGACGGGGATTGGGCACCATCACGGCACACTACAAAAGCGGGGTGGTGACATTATGCCGATGGATTTGGCACCCCGCTGGCAAAACACAACAGGGAGGAGATAATGCTGAGGGGTGTGGGCACCCTTTCAGCAAACAGGCGGGGAATGGAAGGGACCCCTGCAATGAGGGGTCGCTCCCTCATTGCAGCGGATGACGCTGCAATGACGAGGAGGCCCCAGATTGCAGCGGCTAAAATTTTACAAGTTGGTGGCACGCTGGCTGAACTAGTGTCAGCAGCAGCATGACACGGCATTGGTGGAAGCTGGCCAAGCCTTTAAAGGCTGTGGGGGCATTGGCCACAACAGTGCCGCGTCTCCACAACCTGTTTCTGGAGAAAGCTGCTGCAAAGTGTTTCTTGCGCATACGTGCAATCAACATAAAAATGGGTACAGACACAAAAGTTGAACTGTATATGCTGTGTTATATTAAGAATCTTAAAACAAATAAGTCATGGGCTAAACTGATTACTAGAAAAAAATGGTAGAAAAGGAGCCGACTCACCAAATTCCATAAATATATATTTTTTATTTTATTCTTCTGAATATCAGGTAAATCTCCAAGGTACAGTATCAATATAATGTTTCAGATTCACTCCTTCATCAGTGTAATGAATCGATCTTAGAAGGATTTAAACTATTCTTTTCAAATCACTTTATACGTTTTACGCTGTATTCACACCCCCTGTCTGGTTTCATTGCTAGTTTGTTATAAATGTATTTAAACATTTCTTTTACCCCATGCTTTCCAGATCTTCACAGGAGATGCAAGATGCCATCTCAGTTTCAAATACTATACTCAACAAAATAAATATTTTTTAAATAAGCACTTAAACCCTATATTTCCCCAATCTACTCCCAATTACTATACCTATTTCCTCACCTTTTCTCCTTTATATTATTTCCTCTTTTTCCCATCCTGTTTCTTTTTTTATCTTTCCAACATTCAATGGATAGAATTTTACTTTGGAAGACAACAATTCAAACCTATAATCATTTATGAAGGCTGAAGGCCCCCCAACCCCATCCATACACAACAAAAGGCCTCATATGGAGCCAGTGCTTCTACTTTATTTGTAGCAGGTTAAGTAGCAGAGATTTCCATGGTAAGCAGGTAAGGATAAGACAGTGATTTTCAGGGTTACCAAAGAAACATAGAAGGTGACAGCAGATAAGGACCATGTGGCCCACCTAGTCTGCCCCTTTTCAATACTTAATGTAGTACTGCAGACCCTAATTGGCCTGTGTCTTACCCTCTCTTCCCTATTTCAAGAGTACTATTATGTCTGTCCCATGCATTCCTGAATTCCTCTACCATTTTTCCCCCACCACCTCTGCAGATAGGCTGTTCCAAGGGATATATTATGAAAGACTGAAACTCTGTTCCCCAAGTTTTAGTAACCCGATGCCAGCAGCCTGAAACACAGTTGCCTGACGTGCAGTTTTCCCATGGCAGAGTGTTTTTTATGTTTCAGGGGTCTTGCCCCCCGCACCCCCCTTACTTTAAATAACCAACTCCGACACAGGCAAACTTCACAGGTTAGGCAACCGTATTTCGGGCAAACGATGTTGGGCTACTGAAACTCTTGGAACCAAGTTTCTGTTTATCAGAATATTACCATTCCAAGCGTCCACTACTATTTCTGTGAAAAAGTACTTCCTCATGTTACCCCTGAGCCTACCCCCCAGCCTCATATAATGCCCCCTTGTTCTTGTACACCTTCTTTTCTGAAAGATGCTATTCTCCTGTACCTTGTTCATACCCCTGAGGTATGTGAATGTCTCTATCATATCCCGCTTTTCTCTCCTCTCTCCACCAGGGAATACATATTGAGATTCTCTAGTCTTTCTTCATATGACTTTTGGTGCAGTCCATGTACCATTTTTGTTGCCCTTCTCTGTACTGCCTCTGTTTTGTCTATGTCCTTCTGGAGATGCAGCCTTCAAAACAGGAAGCAATACTCCGGATGAGGTCTCACTAGTGATCTGTACAGTGGCATAACTGCCTCCTTTTTAGGGCTGCAGTGGGCGGAGCCCAGTAGACCTCTTGCTTTCAATAAAAAGACTCCCACATTCCTTGCCGAACCAACAACATGTTGGAGTGTCAAAAAAAGTCACCTCTTGGGGCCCAGTGGTGCTGAGGGTTGAGATGCTGGATGCCACACCTTGTGCCATGCTGATAACTTGGGTTTGGGGACAGACTTGGGTCATTTGGGGGTAGGCTGGGGCGAGGAAGGATTGATCGTCCAATGACAGCTGTCCTTCCTTGGGGGAGGGGGGACAAAGTAGAGCACTGTGGACTGACACCCAGCGGAAGCTGGGGGTCAGCAGAGGCGTGCTGCTCAAGAATGGGGTGGATCCATCACACAGGGTGTAAGACTGCCTATGCGTTGGCATGGGCTGTCACCCTGCCCATTGCACGTGCATGGGTCCGGGGAGAAAACCAGAGGAAAAACAACTTGTGATGGTAGGATGGTAACTGCCCCCTGCAGGCTCCACACCGGTGGCTGGGCAGCCATTCCAAGTCATGGATGGCTAAAGGTAAGATCCTGGAGGAGCCGGGTGATGGGGCTGGGGGAGTTGGTAGGATGGGGGCCACCACAGGGAGATCAAGGAGTAAAAATGAAAATCAAACAAAAAAAAGTCACTTCTTGCATCGGAACACTCCACGTCACTTATATTTTTTTTTATTTTGTGGTCCGTGACTGCTGAAATACATAACCCCCACCTGACCCTCCCCTCAGCACCCACCACCTCACAAATCCCCAGAAACATAATAGTGACACTGGGTGTGCCTAATCCCCCAGTGTCCTGATCATGAACCCCCCCGCACTACTGCGCATACGCAGTTGCTAAAAAAACACAAACTCTCATCTGATCAGGCTCCATTCTCACTGCAGATTGCTGAGTGAGAAAGCAAGAGTGGGGAAGGACTGGAAAGCAGCAGGCAAGCAAGCCATCTGTCCCTCTGTGAGTGAGAGTGAGTGCGATTATTACCCATCCTTAGGTGGAAAAGCCAAGTGTTTCACTTTGTTGTTTGCTCGCTGCTGCCATTTAGGAGTCTGACCTATTCCCTCTGTATCCTTCCCAGACCCCCCCCCCCACATCTGGAAATGAGCCTTGTTTTCCGCAACTGCTACAGTATAACAGAGTCAGCTAGTGAAGTGTTTTGGTGTGGGTGGTGTGATTCCACTTCAGAGTGGAGGGCTGCAGGGCAGAATGATACAGACTAAGGAGGGAACCCTGTTTGTTCCACAGGCTGCATAAACCCCTCTGAGTTTTTTTTATCTCTTTCAGTCCTGATGTTTCTGGATTTGAGAAATACCCATTCCCATCCCATGTGTATCAGGGTTTTTATTTAATTCCCACCCGGCCCACTGACACTGCCCAGCCTGTCTGCCCATGCCTGTTATCTTGTTGGACTGGGCACCCTGCAGCTCAATTGTCACTAGTGCCACCCACCCTACACCCAGAGTTCACCAACTTGACTTCTTAGGAAATGACTGAACAGAACACATCTCTGATCTCCTCAGGCAGGAACCCACACACAATGACAACACAACCTGACTCGCACCCTCACTGTACAGGTTGTCCATTAAATTTCTTTCCTATGGAAATATTTATATGAATTACATTAATGACTGCTGCATCGCCTACATTGATTTCATTTATTTTGCCAATGCCTGTATCATTCTGCAATAGTAAAGACAGCCTGAGAAAGAAACATAGAAACATAGGACATAGAAGTTGATGGCAGATAAGGACCGCAAGGCCCATCCAGTCTGCACATTTTTTCTACCTTATGAATGTGCCATCGGCCTTTGCTCTGTCAATGGCCTATCTAGTCATACTCATCTGTATTGCTCCCTTATGCATATCCCATGCCTGTTTGAAGTCCTGCACTGTATTCCTATCCACCACTTCCTGAGGTAGGCCATTCTATATATCCACCACCGTTTCTGTGAAAAAGAACTTCCTCACATTACCCCTTAATCAGCCTCCCTCTAATTTCATGCTGTGTCGCTAATGTGGACTGTGGTTACATGCACCAAATCCAATTAATTCAATGTGATCTCTCAGGTTACCCAAAAAGATGTAAGCAAACATAATAAACTTATAAGTGATAACCTTACATCCTGACCCATAGGTGTTATATATCTGTATATGTTCACTTTCGGTTCCAGTCAAGTAAAGTCAACATCATATTATTATTTTTTTTTTTTTACGCTACTGTAGGAACTGCTGCTGCCTGGCTGCTGACAAATAAATAAAAATGGAGAATGAATTCATGTTGATACCACCATTTTATTATTTTATTCAGAGATATTCTTTTTTAAAGCAGTCAGATGTTGAAGCTGTCAGACCTTGTTGTTCGTTGGTTCCTTCAACCTCTGCATGCCAAACTAAACAGCACACATTATCCATACTGTGCTTGTGTATGTGAATAAATAGTTTCCCACTGACAAAGAAATAAAGGAATTAATTTGTTCATGTTGATAATACGAACATATGAAGAAGCCAGCAGCAGAAGGCCATTTGGTCTATCAAGTCTGCTCGTAGTGCAGGGTCCACAGCTTGAGCTAATATCCCTGCCCTCCCTCCCCCCTCCTCCCATCCTCCCTACCCATGATCCTTACCTTCCCCCCATGCCTATCCCAGCCTCTTTCAAAGCTGCCCACTGTCTTCAATGAGATGACTTCTTCCAGCAGCGCATTCCAAGTGTCCACCACCCTCTCTGTGATGAAGTGCTTCCTGACCTCCTCCCATATCTCCCACCCTCCAGCTTAAGACTGTGCCCCCTCGTGTTATGGTTGCCACTCAGCTTAAAGAGGCTATCCTTATCAATCTTATTTGTCCCTTTGAAGTACTTGAAGGTCCCAATCATGTCCCCCCTCTCCCTTCTGTCTTCCAGGGAGTACATGTTCAGTGCCCTCAACCTCTCCTCATCCTGCTGACTGACTATCATCTTTGTAGCCCTCCTCTGGACCTTCTCCAGCAGGTTAATGTCCTTTTTGAGGTGTGGGCACCAGTACTGAACTCCATACTCTAGATGCGGCCTTACCAGTGACCTGTACAAGGGCAGTATAACCTCCTCTCTCCTACTACTGATCCCTCTAGCTATGTATCCCAGCATCTTGTTTGCATTTGCTCCTGCTTTCTTGCACTACGTGGAGTGATTCAGGTCACTAGTGATCATCACTCCCAGGTCATTCTCCTCCTCTGATGCAGACACTCGGACTCCACCCAGGTAGTACTCTGTCCTAGGATTCTTGGCTCCAATATGCATAACTTTGCATTTCTTGGTATTGAAGCCAAGCTGCCAGATCCTGGACCACCTCCCCAGCTTTTCCAGACCTTCCTGTGGGTCCTATATCCCTTCAGCTGTGTCCACTCTCCCACAGAGCTTGGTGTCACCTGCAAATAGGCACATTTTGTCTTTAATGCCATCCCCAATGTCATTGATGAAGACATTGAACAACATTGGCCCCAGCATGGAGCCCTGTGGGACCCCACTGGTTACCTCTCTGGTGCCAGATAACTCTCCCCCAACAATCACCCTCTGGGTTATAATGATAATGATACTAATACTGTTGTCTTTTATTGTACTCAATATATAAAAGTTTTATTAAGAACTGTCAGATGTTGTAGGCTTGTTGTCACTGTCAGAGTCTTTCTCTAAATTGTTGTTTGCTCATTCTTAGTTCAGCCACTGCATATCAAAAACAGCATCATCATACATTACCCAAAGTGTGCTTTCAGTGCTAGGGCTTAATTCAGTTGTCTAGGAATAGAACAGATAAGTTTCCAATTAATTTTTTAATTTGCACACGGTACAGCACTGGTGCATACGAATTAATATTATAAGACTTCTCGTAACCCTGTATCATCTGACTGTATGTATTGTAGTGCGATTGTATCACCTGATTGTATGTATTGTATTGCTTCTGTTCCCCAGGTCACCCCTGAAAAAGGGACCTTCGGGGCCCAGTGGGCCAACCCGGTCATCAAAATTCAATAAATAAAATAAATAAATAATAAAAAGTGTGCGTGGTGTATGTTGTGCTGCCCTAGTCTGCTGAACCCGAAGCACAAGTGAAAACTGTGTCTTCATGACCACACATCAGATCACATAATCAGTATCGTACAGTCTACAGACATAACATTTTTTTTTGCCAACCCATTGTCGGGCCAGCCAACTTTGAACTTTCATTCATGCTGCTGCTTGTGGTGATGATCGGTGATGGATGGATTGGATCCTAATTAAAGAGTCGCCAGTCCTATTTGCTCAGAAAGCATGGGGCACAGAAGTGGCATCAGGCAGGAAATTGATAGCGTTAAGCAAACTGCTGGAGCTCTCAACTACTGTACTGAGCTTGCTGGAGGAGGATTTTTTGTTGCCTTTTTTGGCAATAATAATTAATAACCAAATTAATTCCTTGAGTCAGTCATCTCTTTTTGTATCGAGTCTTCTTGACTTTTGGTTTGGGGGTCGAAGTGAAGGGGGCCCACTGGAGGTCCATTGCCCAGGCCCCACAAAAACCTGAAGCCAGTCTAGTATTGAGGTACCCAATCCCCAGTGCAGGAACCCTCCTCCCACTCCAGTACTGCGTACGAGCAATTATTTATTATTATTATTATTTTTTTCACTTTCCTTCCTCTCCCGACCCTCCCTCTCAGCACCTACTGCTCCACACACCCCCAGAAACATAACAGTGACACTGGGGGTGCCAATCCCCCAGTGTCATGATCGGCATCTCTGTCCTGTTTTTAATTTTGTTTCTTTTTACCTGAAACAAGAAAACCATCCATCAATGTCTTTTGTACTGTTTCTGACCCCCCCACACCCAACCCTCAGACTCAGCACCCACTACCCCACCAAGCCCTTATTTACCCATTGGTGGTCCAACGCCACAATCCTCTCCATACCAGAGACACCTCTTCACTCTTCAAAGTTGGACAGCAAACTGAAGAAACAGGTATGCCATTCAATGTATTTCAATGGAGTTTTGAACTTAGGGGCATAACTTGGGCATTTGTGCATATTTTTGGCCCGAAGTTTCAACATGCCTTCTTTGGGACCCCACCTCATAAACAATGTCACTGTCATTACACAAATCTGTCCTGAAAGGTGATTTTGCCGTCCCTGCACAAAATCACCTTTTGGGCAGGAGTAGAAAATGTTCTCTGCATTTGTTCATGAGGTGGGATCATAAGAAGGCTATGTTGAAAATTTAGTGTAAAAATATTAAAAAACAACAACGTTTTGAGCCTACATTGAATTTTGCAAATGCAGCCTCGTAACTTTGGTAATTTTCAATATTTTTACCCCAAATTTAAAACATAGCCATATCTTTAGAGTACCTCATGAATGTGGCAGCTGTCATTTTTCAAATCCTGGCCAAAATGTTTTTTTACATCCTGAAAGGTGATTTCATGGTCCCTGCACAAAATTACCTTTTGGGCAGGAGTTGAAAATTGTCTCTGCCCTTGTGCATGAGGTGGGGTCATAAGAAGGCTATGTTGGAAATTTGGTGTAAAAATATTAAAACTCATCAGAGTCATGAGCCTAAGTTGAATTATGCAAATGCGGGCTCATACGTTTGGTAATATTCAATATTTTACCCAAAATTTTCAGCATAGCCATTTCTTTACTGCACCTCATTAATGTGACAGCTGTCATTTTTCAACTGCTGCCCAAAATGTGTTTTACCATCTTGAAAGTTGATTTTGCAGTCCCTGTGAAAAATCACCTTTAAGCCAAGAGTTCTGCCCGTCTTCATGAGGCAGGGTCATAACAAGACTATGCTGAACACTTGGGCCAGGATATTCAGAAGGGTTGTGCATGGTGAAACAGAGTTACACCATGTGCAACCCACTGATGAGCCCTGGCACGATATTCAAAAGGGGAATATGGGCTGCACAAATCCTGATGCGCCGGGGTGTATCAGTAATGTATGCGGTGCAAGTGGGGGGGGGGGGCGTGCCCATGCATACCCTGCACATCCTGATATTCAGCCCAGAATGTGCTGAGCATATGCAGGCGCAACCCCTACTTGTGCCGCACACTGTTGAGCCAAACGATGAAGGAGCAACTGCTGGCCACCCACAGGTGAGCTCTGTATTGCAGGGCGCAACACGGCAGCTGCCAGCTGTGGGTGGCCACCCGAGCTCCAGCACCACTGTCTGTCAGCGTTGCGCCCCCCCATGCCCGATTGTGGGCTATGTATAGGTTCAAAATCCCAGGTGGTCCAGTGGACCAGCCCGCCAGCCCAATCACGGGCTCTATGAAAGATATATCATCCCTAGTGGTCCAGTGGACCCTACTCCCTTGCCTGATCGCGGGCATCACAATATATGTATCCTCCCTGGTGGTCCAGTGGACTGCCCCCAGCCCAATTGTGGGCTCTATGAAAGGATTATCATCCCTGGTGGCCCAGTGGCCGCATCCAGCCTGACTGCGGTCAATACAATGAAAATGGTACCCTAGTGGTCTAGTGGTACCCCTTCCCACCACACTCAGTCCTGCCACCTCCTCCCAAGTCAGCGTCGGGCAGCAGCTCCCCACCCACAAACAGCCCGGCCGCCCGCTCGACTGACAGTGTACAGTATGGCTGTCGCCCATTGGTCCACAGTGTGGGTGATGGGTGTGCAGACCGTACTATACTACCAGATCCCAATATGTGAATAGTCAATTCATTCACATATCAGGACTAATAGTACAATATAGTCTGCATGCCCGTGGCCCACACTGTGAACTGATGAGCATACAGCCATACTATACTATCGTCGTCGGTGAGTGAAGCGAGCTGTTTGTGGTGAGAAACTGCTGCCCGCCGCTGCACTGAGGAAGGCGGTGGTGGGACTGAGGTGGTGGCGGGAAGGGGTAAGCTGAACCACCAAGTACCATTTTCGATAATGCCATGATCGAGGCTGGATGCGGCCACTGAGCCGCAGTGATTATTCGCATGAGCCTGCGATCAGGCTGGGGGCGGTCAATGGACCACCAGGGAGGATACCAATGTTATGATGCCCGTGATCGGGCAAGGGGGTAGGGTCCACTGGACCACCAGGGATACTGTTAATGTGGAAAGCCTGCAATCGGGCATTGGGGCGCATTGCCACCGAGGGGCAGGGGGCGTCGGTCCCAGATGGCTGCTGCCTGGCAGGGTGCCAGGCACAAGTCGCTGGGGATCGGCGCACCTGCATGCTAATGGGGCCATAATGGCACACAAATGGACCCGTTTGTGCCTTGTATGCATTATGGCTCCATTTGCATATCCACCACTGAATATCGTGGTTATTGCACATAGCACAACGGCATTTGCGCTGGTGCATCCCCCTGCTCCTCTCTGGCCACTTGCGCTGGCGCAGTGCCAGTGCGCCATGCGCAATGCAGGTGGCCACGGTGCCATATTCAACGGTGCTGAGCCAATGCACAGCACTGTTGAATATCACCCTGTCAATGCCCTGGCGCATCCCAGTTGTGCTGTGCCCAGGCTTGTGCCACAGCCTGGCACAGTCTGAATATCCCGGCCATGGTGCAAAATTATTAAGAAACAAATTTACAATATTTTTACCTCAAATTCCTTAGCTGTAGCCCTGTTGACTCTGGTCAGAGTTTGTTTTTGCTGGTGATACCTGCAAACATCAAAATGTAAAACAGTAAGACTGTAGTGCTTCACTTTGTAAAATAGGTTGGTGAAATCTTTTTTCCTGATTGGTCAAAGTGGTTCCCAATGCTGGTGCTTAACAGTAACAACCACCTACTGGGAACTACTTATTGCCATCAGGTTTACTCACACCAAATATCACTAGCACTTTCAGAATAAAAAAAAGCAAAACAGGATCATTTGACAGTGGTCTTCTTTCTTCAAAATACCAGAGCAGAGCAGCATGCATGTTCAAAGTTAAAATTAGCTTTTAAACAGAAATTATTCTGACCTTGCCACTGACAGTTGGTTCTCCTGGTTTGAGTTTGAAGTACAGAGTGTCTCTGATACTGTCCCTGAACCTGAAAGCACTGAAAAAAAATGAACGTGCCGCCCACCTGGCTGGCTCCTGGCTGCCCACCTGACCACCTGGTGCTCCGTTCACCAAGTTGCACTGTTTTAAATAGTAGTGTCTCATTTAACAGGTTGACCTGAAACCATTCACCAGTCCTGCTCCCTCTGCCGCAGATCCCAAGCACTGATCACTTTTGCAGCCTGTAAGCATGGTAGCAGGCAGCAGTGATGCAACCTCATGCTGTCCCTCCCTACTCAGTGGCAAACGGCTGCACTTGAAAGGTGCTGTCCTGGGACGCTTTCTAACTCCCACTCTAGCAAATGCAGATCTCCAAAACTCTCACTCGAATGGCTGCATAGGCACATTTCTCTCACTTGAACGCTGAGAAGTTGGTCTCTCTCTCAAGCTGCGGGCATACTGTAAATAAATCTAAACCACAGCCAATCACCATACAGCAAGCTGCAACAGGAACTGTTTTTTTGGTATTGTTATAAAAACGGCAATTTTCCCTTTCTTTCCTTATTTTGTTATTTTGTCTCTATTTTATGTTTTTAGAGGTAGGCCCATTTTATATGTGCAATAAGACACTCTAGGACAGGATTTATCATGGGACAAACACCCTCCCAGGCGCTGAAGGCCCTCAGCATAAGCTTCTCGGGCTTCACTATGCACCTGGTTGGGTGTTTGTCCCATGACAGTCACTTCTCTGTCACCTTTCATTGCTTACTTATAATCTGAGTATGTGTTAGTGATGCAGCTAATTAAAATTTCACCAGTGAAGTGGGGGCAAAGTTCGAAACTTTGCACTACATATAGTGGGTCAAGGCTTTCTGACTTCACCCCAACTTTGCCCAATGAAGTTCCTTTTTTAGAGAAAGTATTTAAAGAAAAAAAACACACCCATAAGGCACAATTGTCCAAGCCTCTTTCTAGGAGACCAGAGTATTACTAGTAACCCCACCCCCTCCCTCATAGCATCCATACATCTCTGTTTCCCTCAGTATCAGCAAAGTCTATCAGTTATATGATTTATATCACTGCTCACCTGACCAAAGTTGCATATCCCAAGACAAGAACTATGTGAAGTGCCATTTTCTGCTATGCAAAGTCATGAAACTTTGCTAAGAATTTCACAAAGTGAAGTTTCACGACTTCTCCCACCATTATTAATGTGAGCGTGTATAACAAGAGGATTATCAGAGCAAATTTATTTATTTATTTAGTTTTTGTTGATCGGAAAAAGGGGGGTATGGCAATTCTGTCTATTTTCAGCCTCATCCCAGGGAGGGGAGAGGAGATACACATGCAAACTGACAAACTGAATCAGATTGAGCTGTTGCAGTACTTTTCTGAATGGAGGAAATTTAGCCTGGACTCCAGAAAAATTCCACTACTTTTTTTGTCCCCATCTGCAGCATATTCAAAACAAACCCTAGTCAGAGCCCACATGGCTACAATTACACGTTAAGAGCTCTAAAGGGGCCGCCATAAAAAAGAGCTCATGGAGCTCACTGCAAAAAAGTCTGCTATGTCCAAGATGGCCGTGATGAAGCCACACATGCGCACAGAGCTATGGTGACCATATTGAACATGGCAGATGTTTCACGTGCACCAAGCTATGGTAGCCATCTTGGGCAGGGTGGATGTTTCCCTTGTGAGCTTCTTGTGCATGTGCGACGGCAAACTCCAGAAGCATGGTCAGGAAGGAAATAGTGCATCCACAGAGGGGGAGGCTACTGCTTTGGTGGAGGGGAACTCTGGCTGTGGAGGCGAGGGGCAGAGGAAACACCACACACAACCGATGAGCGGAGCACTATGGACAAATGACCACTGCACTGTAGAAGAGGACTGGGATGGAATACGGTCACCATCCCTTTTCTCTTCTACAGTGATAGCAAAACATCTGCAGGGCTCCGACCATGCAGCAATAAAAATACCTTAGCTGTGATATTTACAGTATATTAATTTTTGTTATGGCAAGCCCAGTGCGCCTTTACCCTTCAGAAAAAGCAGGTAATTACTGAGGTAAATTTTTAACAAATCACTGACTTCCTTAAAAAGTTAAAATGCAAAGAGTGTAGGTTTTGGCACATGCTAGTTCCAGACCTATTGGTCATCATGTTCATGGATCTCTTGAACTAGGCCATGATCACTGATATAAGGATAGTGGTATTGTAGATCGTGTTAGTGTTTTTGAAAAGGAGTCATAACGCTCTTTGATCAGGACACCTCATCTCTGAGTATAATGAATCTATATGGGAGTAGGACATTGTGAATTTTCTGTTTATAGATTCTCTTTTCTTTCCTGTTCATTTTGATTGTTTTGATGTGCTTAAAGTGACTGGAAATGTCTTGATGTACTTGATTTATTTATAACTATTGGGGATGCAAATGTGAAATAAAAATTCCCCTACTGTTTTTACTTTTCTTTTCTGCTCACTAATAATAAGGCAGACTTTATGGAAGCATTTTTTTGACAGATTTCTTAGTGTAATATTTCTGTATGTTTATAAGTGGTAATCCTTTATTCTCTTTGCACATAATAGTCAATTTGCACTTGTGGTAACATAAGAATGGGTTCACATCTACTTTTTTCCCCCTTTCATATATTACGTTTTTCTTGGTTGCTTTTTGTTTTATAGTTTTTTATTCAATATTCCTTTTCTCTTTTTGTTTATGCCTGGTACATTTATATATATGTATATATATATTTATATATACTTTTCTCTCTTCTGTACATCTTGTTATAAATGTTATTTCTTTTAAATAAAAAAATTCCCCATCTCTTCTCAAGAAGTGCCATGGGATCTTTAATATCCACCTAAACAACAGAAATGGCAGACGGGACCTCAGTGTTATGTCTCATCAAAAAGATCGCACCTCGGGAGTGCAGCAACCCCTTCATGCTGCACTACAGTGTCAGAATTGGGATTTAGCCCATGTTCCTGGTGTGGGGCTAGAACACACAACCTTCTGATCTTCTGGCCTCAGATATAATTGTGCATCCTGACAAATGACATGAATTCTTTTTTCAGTTTAAGACAATTTTTATTTTTAGGACTCAGGTAAATTTTTTGTGGGTAAAGGTGGCGGTCATGTTTGTACTGGCAATCAGGGATGTGCGATTAGTATTAATTTTATTTATTGCTGCCGGGTCTTGACCTGGTCCTGTTGTGCTGAGATAACAGATAAAGATGGCCCTTGGCTAATCAAGCTTCACAGTTTTCTTCAACCCATTTTATAATAAATTATATCTAATATTGCACAAAAATTCTAGTATTACACTTCATGTTGTCGTCGCAGTTATTTTGTGTCAATTTCTCCAGTCGCCCTTCCATTTCTTTTATTTCTTTACCATTATTGCTGACCGATCATCTCTCTCTCTCTCTCTGGAGTAAATTCTGTCATTTATCAGTTTGCAGCATTATTATGATTAATTTTGCTTTGTTTTCCAAGTCTGAATAATTTATGCCAGTACAATCGACTGGCTTAATTTATATACCAGTGTTGTTGAGGTGAGATATGTTTGAGGTGTCATTTTGCCTATGGGAAAACTAAAAGGCCTTTA